>LR738713.1:845659115-845684908 GCA_902687465.1 Secale cereale
ACAATCTCATGGTCTAAGGAAAAGATACTTGACATATAGAAAAGCTTTAGCATACGAACTACACGATCTGTGCTAGGCTTAGGATTGGGTCTTGTCCATCACATCATTCTCCTAATGATGTGATCCCGTTATCAACGACATCCAATGTCCATGGTCAGGAAACCGTAACCATCTATTGATCAACGAGCTAGTCATCTAGAGGCTTACTAGGGACATGGTGTTTGTCTATGTATCCACACATGTATCTGAGTTTCCTATCAATACAATTCTAGCATGGATAATAAACAATTATCATGAACAAGGAAATATAATAATAACCAATTTATTATTGCCTCTAGGGCATATTTCCAACAGTCTCCCACTTGCACTAGAGTCAATAATCTAGTTCACATCGCCATGTGATTAACACTCATAGGTCACATCGCCATGTGACTAACATCCAAAGAGTTCACTAGAGTCAGTAATCTAGTTCACATCAATATGTGACTAACACTCAATGAGTTCTGGGTTTGATCATGTTATGCTTGTGAGAGAGGTTGTAGTCAATGGGTCTGCAACATTCAGATCGCTATGTACTTTGCAAAACTTTATGTCATATCGTAGATGTTGCTACCACGTTCCACTTGGAGCTATTCCAAACTGTTGCTCCATTATACGTATCCAGTATCTCTACTCAAAGTTATCCGGATAGGTGTTAAGCTTGCATCGACGTAACTCTTTACGTCGAACTCTTTATCACCTCCATAACCGAGAAACATTTCCTTATTCCTCCAAGGATAATTTTTGACCACTATCTGGTGATCCACTCCTGGATCACCTTTGTACCCTCTTGCCAGACATGTGGCAAGGCACACATCAGGTGCGGTACTCATCATGGCATACCGTATAGAGCCTATGACAAAAGCATAGGGGACGACCTTCGTCCTTCCTCTTCCTTCTGCCGTGGTCAAGTTTTGAGTCTTACTCAACTTCACACCTTATAACTCAGGTAAGAATTCCTTCTTTAACTGACCTATTTTGAACTCCTTCAAAATCATGTCAAAGGTGTGTGTTCCTTTTGAAAGTATCATCAGACGTCTTGATCTATCTCTATAGATCTTGATGCCCAATATGTAAGCAGCTTTATCCAGGTCTTCCTTTGAAAAACTCCTTTCAAACAACCCTTTACGCTTTCCAGAAATTCAACATCATTTCGGATCAACCATATGTCATTCACATATACTTATCAGAAATGTTGTAATGCTCCCACTCACTTTATTGCAAATACAAGTTTCTAACAAACTTTGTATACCCAAAAACTTTGATCACTCCATCAAAGTGTATATTCCAACTCCGAGATGCTTGCTCTAGTCCATGGAAGGATCGCTGGAGCTAGCATACCTTTTAGCATCCTTAGGATCGACAAAACCTTTCTGATTGTATCACATACAACCTTTCTTTAAGAAAACTGGTAAGGAAACTTGTTTTGTCATCCATCTGCCAGATTTCATAAATGCAGCTAATGCTAACATGATTCCGACGGACTTAAGCACCGCTACGGGTGAGAAAATCTCATCGTAGTCAACTCCTTGAACTTGTGGAAAACTCTTCGCCACAAGTCGAGCTTCATAGACGGTGACATTACCGTCCACGTCCGTCTTAGTCTTAAAGATCCATTTGTCTCAATGGCTTGCCGATCATAGGGCAAGTCCACCAAAGTCCATACTTTGTTTTGATACATGGATCCTATCTCGGATTTATCGGTTTCTAACCATTTGTCGGAATATGGACCCACCATCGCTTCTCCATAGTTCGTAGGTTCATTGTTGTCCAACAACATGACATTTAAGACAGGATCACCGTACCACTCAGGAGTAGTACTTATCCTTGTCGACCTACGAGGTTTGATAGCAACTTGATCCGAAACTTCATGATCACTATCATTAGTTTCCTCTTCAATAGTCGTAGGTTCCACAGAAACATCTTTCTGTGTTGCACTACTCTCCGGTTGAAGTGAGGGTTCGAAAACCTTATCAAGTTCTATCTTCCTCCCACTCAATTCTTTCGAGAGAAACTCTTTCTCGAGAAAGGACCCGTTCTTAGTGACAAACATTTTTGTCCTTGGATCTGAGATAGAAGGTATACCCAACCGTTACCAGTGGGTATCCCATGAAGATGTATTTGTCCGCTTTGGGTTCGAGCTTTTCCCGGCTGAAGCCATAAGCATCGCAGCCCCAAACATTGAGAAACGACAACTACGGTTTCTTGCCAAACCATACGACGTCGTCTCAACGGACTTAGATGGTGCCCTATCTAAAGTGAATGCAGCTGTCTCTAATGCATAACCTCAAAATAATAGCGGTAGATCGGTAAGAGACATCATAGATCGTACCATATCTCATAAGGTTCGATTA
The DNA here is from genome assembly GCA_902687465.1 of Secale cereale. Classification (NCBI taxonomy): domain Eukaryota; kingdom Viridiplantae; phylum Streptophyta; class Magnoliopsida; order Poales; family Poaceae; genus Secale; species Secale cereale. The sequence goes on from LR738713.1 coordinate 845,661,509, forward strand.
TGACGTCCAGACACACCATTACGCTGTGGTGTTCCAGGTGGCTTCAACAGCAAAACAATTCCACAATGTCTTAAGTGATTGCCAAACTCACAACTCAGAAAATCTTCCCTTGATCAGATCGTAGGAACATGATCTTCTTGTTATGATGATTCTTAACTTCACTCTGAAATTGCTTGAACTTTTCAAACGTTTCAGACTTTTGCTTCATTAAGTAAATATACCCATATCTACTCAAATCGTCAGTGAAGATGAGAAAATAATGATATCGACCACACGCCTTAATTCTCATTGGATCACACACATCAGCATGTATGATTTCCAACAAGTCACTTGCCCGTTTCATTGTACCTGAAAACAGGGTCTTAGTCATCCTGCCCATGAGGCATGGCTTGCATGTGTCAAGCGATTCAAAATCAAGTGACTCCAAACGTCCATCAGCATGGAGTTTCTTCATGCATTTTATGCCAAAATGACCTAAGCGGCAGTGCCACAAGAAAGTGGTACTATCATTATTAACTCTACATCTTTTGGCATTAATATTATCATCATGTGTATTGCTATAATCGAGATTCAATAAACCATTGGGTGCATGACCATAAAGGTATTATTCATGTAAACAGAATAACCATTATTCTCTAACTTAAATGAATAACCGTATTGCAATGAACATGATCTAATCATATTCATGCTCAACGTAGACACCTGATAACATTTATCTAGGTTCAACACTAATCCCGAAAATAGAGGGAGCGTGCGATGGTGATCTTATCATCCTTGGAAACACTTCCAACACATCGTCACCTCGCCCTTAGCTAGTCTCCGTTCAGTCCGTGGCTTTTGCTTCAAGTCACTAATAATAGCAACTGAACCGGTATCCAATACCCAGGTGCTACAAGGAGTACTAGTGAGGTACACATCAATAATACGTATATCAAATATACTTTGTTGAAGTTTCCAGCTATTCTTATCTACCATGTATTTGGGGTAGTTCCGCTACCATGTGACCGTTCCCCTTACAATAGAAGCACTTAGTCTCGAGGTTTGGGTTCAACCATTGGGTTCCTTCATTAGAGCGACAACTGGTTTGCCATTCATGAAGTTTCCCTTCTAGCCCTTGCCCCTTTTTGAAACCAGTGATCTTGTTAAACCATCAACACTTGATGCTCCTTCTTGATTTCTACTTTTGCGGTCTTAAGAACCGCTAATAGCTCCGGGATCATCTCCATCCTTTGCATGTCATAGTTCATCACGAAGTTCTAGTAGCTTGGTGATAGTGTCCAGAGAATTATGTCAACCACTATCTCACCTGGAAGATTAACTCCCACTTGGTTCAAGTGATTTTAGCACCCAGACATTCTGAGCACATGCTCACTAGTTGAGCCATTCTCCTCCATCTTTTTGGCAAAAGAACTTGTCAGAGGTCTCATACCTCTCAACACGGGCATGAGCCTGAAATCCCAATTTCAGCTCTTAGAACATCTCATATGTTCTATGGCGTTCAAAACGTCATTGGAATCCCGATTCTAAGCCGTAAAGTATGGTGCACTAAACTATCAAGTAGTCATCAGGACGTGTCTCTCAGGTGTTCACAACATCCACAGACAACGTTGTAGGGGTTTACACATCGAGCGGTGCATCAAAGACGTAAGCTTTCTGTGCAGCTGTGAGGACACTCCTCGGACTACGGACCCAGTCCGCATCATTGCTTACAATATCTTTCAACTTAGTCTTTCTCTAGGATCGTATTAAACAGGGAGCTACAACGCAGTTATTGGTCTACAACATAATTTGCGAAGACAACTTAGACTATTGTTCATGACAATGAAGTTCATCTAATGAACTCCCACTCAGATAGACATCTCTCTAGTCATCTAAGTGATACATGATCCGAATCGACTAGGCCGTGTCCGATCATCACGTGAGACGGACTAGTCATCAACGGTGAACATCTTCATGTTGATCGTATCTTCTATACGACTCATGTTCGACCTTTCGGTCTTCCGTGTTCCGAGGCCATGTCTGTACATGCTAGGCTCGTCAAGTCAACCCTAAGTGTATTGCGTGTGTAAATCTGGCTTACACCCGTTGTATGCGAACGTTAGAACCTATCACACCCGATCATCACGTGGTGCTTCGGAACAACGAACCTTAGCAACGGTACACAGTTAGGGGAAACACAATTCTTGAAATTTTAGTGAGAGATCATCTTATTCACTACCGTCGTTCTAAGCAAATAAGATGAAAAACATGATAAACATCACATGCAATCAAATAGTGACATGATATGGCCAATATCATTTTGCTCCTTTTGATCTTCATCTTCGGGGCTCCATGATCATCATTGTCACCGGCATGACACCATGATCTCCATCATCATGATCTCCATCATCGTGTCTTCATGAAGTCGTCTCGCCAAACATTACTTCTACTACTATGGCTAACGTTTAGCAATAAAGTAAAGTAATTACATGGCGTTATTCAGTGACACGCAGGTCATACAATAAATAAGACAACTCCTATGGCTCCTGCCGGTTGTCATTCTCATCGACATGCAAGTCGTGATTCCTATTACAAGAACATGATCAATCTCATACATCACACATATATCATTCATCACATCCTGTTGGCCATATCACATCACACGGCACATGCTGCAAGAACAAGTTAGACGTCCTCTAATTGTTGTTGCAAGTTTTTACGTGGCTGCTATAGGTTTCTAGCAAGAACATTTCTTACCTACGCCAAAACCACAACGTGATATGCCAATTTCTATTTACCCTTCATAAGGACCCTTTTCATCGAATCCGATCCGACTAAAGTGGGAGAGACAGTCACCCGCTAGCCACCTTATGCAACTAGTGCATGTCAGTCGGTGGAACCTGTCTCACGTAAGAGTAAGTGTAAGGTCGGTCCGGGCCGCTTCATCCCACGATGCCGCCGAATCAAGATAAGACTAGTAACGGCAAGAGAATTGACATGATCTACGCCCACAACTACTTTGTGTTCTACTCGTGCAAGATACTACGCATAGACCTAGCTCTGATACCACTGTTGGGGATCGTAGCAGAAAATCAAAAAATTTCCTACGCATCACCAAGATCTATCTATGGAGTAATCTAGCAACGAGCATAAAGGGGAGTGCATCTACATACCCTTGTAGATCGCGAGCGGAAGCGTTCAAGAGAACGGGGATGATGGAGTCGTACTCGTCGTGATCCAAATCACCGATGATCCTAGCGCCGAACGGACGGCACCTCCGTGTTCAACACACGTACGGAGCGGGGACGTCTCCTCCTTCTTGATCCAGCAAGGGGGGAGGAGAGGTTGATGGAGATCCAGCAGCACGACGGCGTGGTGGTGAAAGTAGCGGGATTCCAGCAGGGCTTCGCCAAGCGCTGCGGGAGGAGGGAGATGTGTCACGGGAGGGAGAGGGAGGCGCCAGGGCTTGGGGTGCGGCTCCCATGCGCCTCCCCACTATATATAGGGGTGGAGGGGGCTGGTTTCTTGCCCTCCAAGTCCATTGGGGCGTTGGCAAAGGTGGGGGAAAGAAATCCCATCATTTCCTTTCCCCACCGATTGTTATCCCCCCTTTTTAGGGATCTTGATCTTATCCCTTCGGGATATGATCTTATTCCTTCTAAGGAGGGATCTTGGTGCGCCTTGACCAGGGGTGTGGGGCCTTGCCCCCACTACCCACGTTCATGTGGGTCCCCCCATGCAGGTGGGCCCCACTTCGGAACCTTCTAGAACCTTCCCGGTACAATACCGAAAAATCCCGAACATTTTCCGGTGGCCAAAATAGGACTTCCTATATATAAATCTTTACCTCCGGACCATTCCGGAACTCCTCGTGACGTCCGGGATCTCATCCGGGACTCCGAACAACTTTCGGGTTTCCGCATACTTATATCTCTACAACCCTAGCGTCACCGAACCTTAAGTGTGTAGACCCTACGGGTTCGGGAGACACGCAGACATGACCGAGACGACTCTCCGGTCAATAACCAATAGCGGGATCTGGATACCCATGTTGGCTCCCACATGTTCCACGATGATCTCATCGGATGAACCACGATGTCAAGGATTCAATCAATCCCGTATACGATTCCCTTTGTCTATCGGTATAGCACTTGCCCGAGATTCGATCGTCGGTATACCGATACCTTGCTCAATCTCGTTACCGGCAAGTCTCTTTACTCGTTCCGTAACACATCATCCCGTGATCAACTCCTTGATCACATATTGTGCACATTATGATGATGTCCTACCGAGTGGGCCCAGAGATACCTCTCCTTCATACGGAGTGACAAATCCCAGTCTCGATTCGTGCCAACCCAAAAGACACTTTCGGAGATACCTGTAGTGCACCTTTATAGCCACCCAGTTACGTTGTGACGTTTGGTACACCCAAAGCATTCCTACGGTATCCGGGAGTTGCACAATCTCATGGTCTAAGGAAAAGATACTTGACATATAGAAAAGCTTTAGCATACGAACTACACGATCTGTGCTAGGCTTAGGATTGGGTCTTGTCCATCACATCATTCTCCTAATGATGTGATCCCGTTATCAACGACATCCAATGTCCATGGTCAGGAAACCGTAACCATCTATTGATCAACGAGCTAGTCATCTAGAGGCTTACTAGGGACATGGTGTTTGTCTATGTATCCACACATGTATCTGAGTTTCCTATCAATACAATTCTAGCATGGATAATAAACAATTATCATGAACAAGGAAATATAATAATAACCAATTTATTATTGCCTCTAGGGCATATTTCCAACAGTAAGTTAGTCCAAATATGATCAAAAGTGTATGGAAGTGTATGAATATCATAGCAATATCACCCAAAAGTGGCATGGAGCAAGCAGAAATTATAGATACGTTTTGGACGTATCAACACCCTAGAGGCAATAGTAAAGTCTTACTTATTTCCACATTAGTAATTAATGTATATATTTCTATTTTATAATTGCAATGGTTCTTGAATGAGAGATTCAGAGTAAAACTTAGTTGCATGTGTGGAACATAAACACCAAATATGTATCCCTAGTCTGGCCTCTTAGACTAGCTCGTACATTGCAGATGATCCTGTTTTCCCGATCATAGAAATTATTAAAGTACCAAGGATGGCGACAGTAATGAGAACACATTGTTGGTTGAACAATGGTGCTCGGCACACCAAAACTAATGATACACTACCAGATCATATAGTCACTTAGTTGTAAGTATAACCATATACTCCCTCCGTCCGGAAATACTTGTCTGAGGAATGAATGTATGTAGATGTATTTTAGATTTAGATTCATCCATTTGTATTCATTTTCACGACAAGTATTTTCGGACGGAGGGAGTAGTAAGTTACTACCTCTGTCCTGATTTATTAGTCCCCTTGTATTTTTGTCATACTTTGACCTTTGATTTAACTACAAAAAATAAGTTATATACCAAAAAAAATACTCTCATTGGAAACCTCTTTCGAATATGAATCCAATAATATAACTTTCGTGACATACAACTTTTTTTGGTAGTATTATGGTATCCATTATCGTCTAGCCAGACAAGCGTGATTGTGATCGCGAGGATACCGCAATAAGGAAATGAGAAAAGAGAACAAAACTGCTAAAGAGGATAATTTTATATTATATACCAATAAGTCTCGCCCCGTGTTTTGTAATCGCGGAGTAAAGGGAACTGTGTGTGAAAATAAAAGCTTCATTAGACAAAGATCATCGTCTATGTGTGGAAGTTAACATGGGTGTCTAGATCCCGCTGTTAATTATTGACCGAAAAATGTTCTAGGTTATGTCTGCATATTACTGAACCTGCAGGGCCCCACTTTTAATGACTAGTGATTTGTTAGAGAACTAGGAGATCATAGGAGAATGAGAGAAGGACATCGACACAGCTCTGGATGGCCCCGAAAGTGTTGCAGATGCATCCGGGAGCATCCAGTGGATGCCCGGAGTGTCTCAGAAGTACCCGGGAGCGTCCCAAAAAATTTAGAAGGCACCAGAAGGTTTTGGACTATTCCAGACGGTGCTGGTGAGTTGTTCACTTGGCTGCCCAAGGGCCAGTGGAACATGGGCCCTAAATGGGCCCCTATAGTGGGGCTCATCAAGGAGGAATGGGCAGAAAGCCAGGAGGCAGTATCCAAGGACTCCCCCTCCTGGTGCGTCGGCCCTAACAGTGGCTCCCTTCCCAAGTCGGTTGGTCGTCCCTAGCCACCTATAAATAGTGGAGAGGGGCGCACCCTGTCGTGGAAATAACACGGCAGATGTCCGGTTTAACGGACTTGATGATGGAACCATCGCACGGGTTAGCTTGAAAGGGTTCATAGCACACAAAGGACACAGAGGGTTTATACTAGTTCGGCCCCTTCCAAGAAGGTAAAAGCCTACGTCTAGTTGGTTTGGTATTGCTTGGGCGTCGGATTACAGGGAGCGGATTCGCTTGCCTGTGTCTCGACGGGTTGATTGTTGCTTGTCCCTGAACCGTCCGGGTCGTCCCTTTATATAGAGGTGACGCCTGGTCCGGTTTACAGAGTCCCGAGGCCGGCTCATACTTGTGTCCACCTCGGTCTCTGTCTTTTCTTTCTTATCTCTCAAGTTACATCGCTTGGCGGTTCACAAACCACACTTCTATACATGGGCCTTAAGATCTCATGGGCCGTAGCCTTAACTAAAAATATTACAACCGAGTATAATATAACTGAGCCGGTTTACACTAGCCGGTTCATACCTGCTAGTCATATCCCTGACATTAGGCCCCAGAATGATTTGAACTTGTTCATATCAGTCTTGTCTTGTATAATTTTCTTCTTTGTCTTCATATTTTTGTAAACCGGCTCTGACGTCATCTTCGAGAATCATTAAATCTGACTGTGACATCATCTCCGCATTTAACGCCGTGAGCTGTACGGTAGCCTTGTTTTAAGGGTTATCCCGAGAATCGAGGCGCCAGAAGATCTTTATCCGATTTTTGCTTCCTCGAATCCCGCACCTGTCGCTTCGGATCTGACTCCCCTTTATAAATACCGCCACCCTTCATTCATTATCTTCTTCTCGCTCCGTCTTCTTCTTCCGTCTTCTTCCTCCGTCGCCGCCCGAGCTCGAACCGCCGCCGACGACCGCTGGATCCAAGCCCTCGCCTGGCCGCTGCATCACCCTGAGCTCAACCAGAAAACCTCCGCCGCCGATTCCTGCCGTTTCAGGTATGTCCTTCTTCTTTATTATTAGTCTGCAACCTCTAGGGTTTCTTTCTACACCTCCGCCATTAGAGCTTTAATAAAAGCTTCGTCTTGTTCGACCTTGAGCCAATGATTTCTAATAACTTTGTCCTTCAGATCTTGCCTTTAAATTGCATTTTTACCCTGCTGTAAATACTTCGAATCTCCATTGTTCTTGTCTAGCTTGTAGATTTATCCATTTAGTATAAGGTCCTTGTAGATCCTTCCCGTATACTCTTATATTAGTTTCTCTTTTCTTAGCATGCTCAGATCTATTCCTCCTTAGCAGTCTTTGAAAACCTGTTTTTCTCCTCGGTAGATCTGCTAAGTATGTTCCGGTTTAAGTTGGTATACCATGTTCCTTGCGAAACTCTATAACTTAACGCAACGGTTTAGCCGTTCCTCTTCAACTGCCATTAACCGGAAATGGTGTAGCTTGTTATAATTACCGGTTTAACCACGCCATTAGTCCTCAGTTTAAACCGTTGCGTGGTTTTCATAGATAGTTTCCGGTTTATGCCGCTGTACTTTCATAATCCGTTTTCTGTATTTTACCTTTCCAGTACCTTGCTCCTTTGTTGCAATGGCTAAACAGTATGTCTCCTGCGATTGGGTTCCTTCGGTCATCACTGAGGATGATTTAATCAAGATGTCTGAAATTGGTACATTAGGATCTCAGTCTGAATTAAAGTGGCGGGCTCCGGGTGATGAATGTCCCCCTACTCCCATATCCGGGGAGGTCATCGTGTTTTTGGATCATATATCTCGAGGCTTCTCTCCCCCCGGTTCAAAATTTTTCCGGGATGTCCTTGCTGCTTTTCAATTGCACCCGCAGGACCTTGGACCCAATTCTGTCTCAAACATCTGCGACTTCCAAGTATTTTCTGAGGTGTATCTGCAAGAGGAACCTTCCGTCGATCTATTCCGGGATTTCTTTCATTTGAACCGGCGCACCGAGTTTACCAGCGGACCACATCAGGAGCTCGGTGGCGTTAGCATTCAGAAGAGGAGAGATGTGGTGTTTCCCCATGCCGCTTTGCACTCTCACCCCAAAGACTGGAATAAGACCTGGTTTTACTGTGTGGACACTTCTCCTGAAGGGGAGAACCCTCTGCCGGGTTACCGTGAAACCCGTATTCCGGAGAATCATCCCTTACCACCACGGCTCGGCGCTGTTGAACGGACCCGGTTCTCACCACAGCTCTCCAAGCTAAGAGCTTTTATAGCAAATGGTTTAATTGGGACTGATTTTCTACGTTGCTGGCTATCTTGGAGCATACTTCCCTTGAGCCGGCGATCACATCTAATGTGCAAATATTCTGGTAAACCGGATGATCCTCAAAGGTTTACCAAGGAAAAGCTTTCTGAATCGGAAGTTGTGGAATCTGCCAAGAAAATTCTCAATGTTTCTTTGGCAGACTGTGCTAAGGTCGGTTTAGCTCCATACTACAAGAAGAATAAGCTGCCCGCAGTAAGTTTCTCTTTACTCTGTATTTGTAATCCGTTCTTTTGAACCATCTTTCAATTGTCTTTATTTCTTTCAATTAGGCTGATGACCCTTTCTGGAAGAGAAAGCCTCAGGAGAAAACCGTTAAACAGGCCCGGCGAAAAACCCCTGCAAACAAAAAGAGGAAAGCAGCCGTTGACGCCGGTTCACCCACTGAGGACGATGATCCGGACTCCGAGGTATGCTTTAATCCGGTTTAGATTTTTGCTTTCATGTACTTGTAATCGTATCTAATGATACCTTTCCACAGGAATTGCCTGAAGGTGATAACCCGGCTGAAATTGAGGTAACCCTTCTTTCTTCTGACTCAGAACCTCTTCCCCAAAAAAGTCGTCGGACCGTCCGGAAATATCAATTTTCTCATCCTTATGCTCAGTTAGACCCTAACTTTACTTTGAAGAAGCAACAGCACGAAGCTTTTCGCCGGACCACTCGCCACAGCGGCCTGGCGGTGGAGTCATCCGGAATTTCCTTAACTCCGGTTCGAAAACGCCGTGCTGAGGTGATACTTTCTCCGACCCTCCTTCATCCCAAGGCCGGTCTTATCCGAAAACCCCTTAAACCGTCTGACCCTGACTATCAGGAAACTCCATTGTCTTCCTCCGGTGAATCGACCGCCATGCAGCTTCCTCCCCTGAAAACCGTCCCAGGGTAATTTTCCTCACCTCTTCCGGTTTATGATCTCCTTTTTGCTTTATAATGCTAACTCATTTTGCATATTTTTCCAGCAAACCGAAACCCAGCAAGAAGCCCAAGGCGAATAAGCCCATTGCTGATCCTACTACGGATGATCCGATTGCTAATCCGTCAACAATTGTTCCTCCAGAAGGTGAAACCGTAGCTCCTGTTGAAGACCCTGCTCCTGAAAATCCTATTACAGAAGACGTCCAAAATCCACCAAGTCCGGCCCGGGTTAATTCTCCTCGGATTAATCCGGCGTCTCCTGATCCGGCTCACACTGTCGCTCCCCCCAACGCACCAACTTCTCCTGATGTTGTAGTAACTGGGACTGCTTACATTGCTCCAGCTGAACCCACCGTTTTAGCCAAACATACGGCTAAAGCGGAAAAATTATCTCAAGAAAAGGGGAAGTGGAGTACTGACATATCCAGCCTTTCCGGCATGAGCGCTCAAGACATTTATTCTGGGTATCTGAACCGGCTCCACAGCAGTCGGGATTATGAAGCCAGTTTGGTGAACTTAATGAGGGAAAAATATGAGGTAAACTTCCTTTTCTGACTTTGTTCCTTTGCTGTATTTCTATCTCCTAACAGCCCCCAAGTTCCGGTTTAGCTGCTTACTGAAGGTGATCCGGAACTTTGTAGATTTGAACCGTTGGTCTTTACATTAGCCCCCAAGTATCAAATAGATAACTTGCTTATGTAGTTTGATACTTGTAAAAGTTGCTGTCAATACTTCGATTATACATTAGCCCCCAAGTGTCAAGCAGACAACTGGTTTGTGTGCTTGAGACTTGTAACTTTAAATTGTCTTTGCTTTACTGCTTCAACTGCCATTAGCCCCCAAGTGTCAAGTAGACAACTTGGTTGTGTGCTTGAGACTTGACTAAACTTCACCTCTTGCTTTTGAACTTTGTCTGCAGGCTGAGTTGAACCGGAATGCTCTTGAACTTAACGAGCTTCGAAGCCGGCTTACTGAAACAGAGTCTGCCGCTTCAAAGGCTAAAAAAGAACTTCAAGTGAGCTTAAAGACTGCTGAAGACTTGAAGAAATACTTTGAAGAGGAGCGGGCTACTTTTGAGGTCCAGAAGAAAGATCTTGAAAAACGGGTTCAGGATGCTGAAGGAGCACTTAATCCGGTGACGGAAGAACTGTCCGGATTAAGACGGCAGATTGAATTAATGACCTCTGCTGTTTTTGGTAAGTATAATCTGAACTCCTGCCTTTATCTTTGTAACTTATGCCTTGTACCGGTTTAACTATGATTGTTGTATGTAGGTCGCCGTGTCTCCCATCTTGGGGATGACGTGCGTAAAAAACTCAAGGCTTGCTACACCTTGGTCGAACAGCTGTACTCCGGGGCGCAAAGGATCATCAGTGCTTCTTCGTTTGGTAAACCGGCCCCTACTACAATACAAGATACTTTAAACAAGTTGTCTGTTTTGTCGGCTCGTCTCGAAGAAGTCAAGAAGTCTGCTGCGCGGGGTGGTGCTCTTCTGGCCCTTACGAGGGCTAAGGCTTGGGTCCCGGACCTTGATCCGGAGGAGGCTTTTACGGGATTCCCAGATACGAAGGAGGACGGCTCACCTTTCACCGAAACTGATCTTTATGCTTTGACGAAAGAGATGCGTCCCCTCGCCAGCAAGCTTGCCGCTGAATCGGATTTTTCTAGATATCATCCAGGATACAATCTGCAGAACGAGCGAGTGGAGCGACCGGTTTACGATACTGTCAACTTAATCCCGCCGGTTCGTCCTCACACCTTTGCCCCTGACATTGATCCTTCTGAACTTATCAACGATGAAGTGTATTTCCGGGCCTTGGCGAAGATTGATTGGCGTGCGCCGGACTTCCAACCGCTTCATGAAGGTGAAGATGTTCCGGAACAAGGCGATGGCCAGCCGTCCCAGCAAGGAGAAGCCTAATCTTGAATTTTATTGTTGTAATCATAACTGATATTCCGTTAAACAAGGTTTCCGAATCATTGGGCTCATCATGCCTTGTAATAAGTTAGCCGAAAACATAATGTGTTTCAATCCGAATATTTTGGCTTCATGAGATATTCTCCGTTTGACTTGTTGTCTGATGTGGTTGCCTTCCTCTGTTCATACAGAAAACAATATCAAAAAACATGTCCTAGTGGCTTACCACTGGACGGATTAATTTGTTCTCTTGAAACATCAAATAAGCATATCCTTATATGAAAGATAACTTTTATACGTGATATTTATGTGGCCAATATAATTTAAAACCGGCAGGACTATTAAAGTCACCTTATGAAGGTCTTCATGAACCCAAATAGAAACCTGAAATTCTCCGGTCCATCTTTATGATAAATCCGGTTCATCTTGTTTCAGAAAGTTGTAACTTTTGCCTGATACGTGATCCGGGTTTTAATAAACACCGGTTTACTTGGCCTGATATGCATGATCCAGACTATCAATTTTATAGATATGTGGCCAACTTGTGTAGCTGTTCCACTCCGGTTTAAAAGGTTATAGAACACAAAGACACCAAAAATATACGATTTTTGCAAATAAGACCATGTAGTCGAGGCTTTTTCAAAGAGCTGCCAGGCTCAAAGCAAGGTTCAGCCAATCACTGGGACGCGGATTGGTCGACACTCCCAGAGGGCCTAGCCAATCATTGAACGTGGAATTATCCAACTTTTCAGAGGGCCGAAAGAACCGTATATAAAAATTATTCCGATCACTGGGACGCGGATTGGCCGACACTCCCAGAGGGCCTAGCCAATCACTGAACGTGGAATTATCCAACTTTTCAGAGGGCCGAAAGAACTGTATATATAAAAATTATTCCGATCACTGGGACGCGGATTGGCCGACACTCCCAGAGGGCCTCCAGGGTTCCTCCTGAACCGGTGGGTCAATCTAAACCAATCACTGAACGTGGACTTGTCCAACTTTTCAGAGGGTCGAAAGAATTATGAAACCAATCCGATCACTGGGAGTGGATGATACCAACTCCCAGAGGGCCTCCAGGGTTCCTCCTGAACCGGTGGGTCAATGTAAACCGATCACTGAACGTGGACTTGTCCAACTTTTCAGAGGGTCGAAAGAACTATGAAACCAATCCGATCACTGGGAGTGGATGATACCAACTCCCAGAGGGCCTCCGGTGTTCCGTCTGATTCTGTGGGTTTTTTATGAAGTCTTCTCTTTTTGAACCGGATATGATCTCCTGTTCTTGAGAGTTCCATTGCTCCTTCACATATTCTGCAAAAAAGCAGTTTCTAAACCGGCCAATATCGAAATATAGTATCTGATAGTAAACTTGTATGGTTGTTTTTCACAGGATTTTTGTATATGGAAAAAGGGCTAAGCCCCCGGTTTACCGAGGGTGCCAGTTTATTCATTACTCATAATATATACATAGGATACATTGGAGCACATAGCTCAAGTATAGTATGGTCGTAAATGGGCGATGTTCCATGGCCTCTTCGTCTCCTCTTCTGATGTCCGTGAGTCCTTGTGTTCTCGAATGTCCACCAAGTAATAAGAACCGTTGTGTAGATTCTTGCTGACCAAAAAGGGCCCTTCCCAAGGTGGGGATAGCTTGTGCATATCTGTTTGATCTTGGATGAGCCGGAGTACCAAGTCACCCTCCTGGAATGTCCTTGTTCTAATCCGGCGGCTATGATATCTGCGCAAGTCTTGCTGATAAATCGCCGATCGCGCCGCAGCTATATCACGCTCTTCATCCAACCGGTCTAAACTGTCCTGCCTTGACTCCTCGTTGACTGCTTCCACATAGGCCGTTACCCTTGGTGAGTCATGGCGTATGTCACTTGGAAGAACTGCTTCAGCACCGTAAACCATGAAGAAAGGCGTGTAGCATGTAGACCGGTTTGGTGTAGTATTAATACTCCAAAGGACATATGGCAATTCTTCAACCCAACAACCTGGGGTTCTCTGCAAAGGTGTCATAAGCCGGGGTTTGATGCCTCGCAAAATCTCCTGATTTGCCCTTTCGGCCTGGCCGTTGGTCTGAGGATGAGCCACAGAAGATACATCTAATCGAATATGTTCTCTTTGACAGAATTCCTTCATTTCACCCTTAGATAGATTAGTACCATTGTCTGTGATGATGTTGTGCGGAAATCCAAAGCGGAATATCACTTTTTTTATGAATTTAACCGCTGTTGCCGCATCACACTTGCTTATAGGCTCCGCCTCCACCCACTTTGTAAACTTGTCTACTGCCACTAGTAGATGAGTTTTCTGATCTTGGGATCGTTTGAAAGGCCCAACCATATCAAGCCCCCAAGTTGCAAAAGGCCAAGTTATTGGTATCATCCGGAGTTCCTGTGCCGGCACCAGAGCACGCCTTGAGAATTTCTGACAAGCATCACACTTCCGGACCAAATCTGCTGCATCTGCATGTGCGGTTAACCAATAGAAACCATGTTGGAATGCCTTTGCCACCAATGATTTTGAACCGGCATGATGACCACAATCCCCTTCATGAATCTCCCTTAGAATCTCACAACCTTCCTCAGCTGAAACACATCGTTGGAATACTCCAGAAGTACTGCGATGGTGAAGTTCTCCGTTTGCAATTGTCATTGACTTAGAGCGCCGGATTATCTGTCGTGCTTCCTCTTCGTCTTCCGGCAACTCTCCTCGACCCAGGTATGCCAAATAGGGTAGCGTCCAATCCGGAATAATATGGAGTGCTGCAACTAGCTGCTTCTCTGGGTCCGGAACAGCTAGGTCTTCCTCTGAAAGTACCTGAACCGAAGGACTATGCAATTCATCCAAAAAGGTGTTTGGTGGTACCGGTTTACGCTGCGACCCTAGCCGGCTCAGAGCATCGGCCGCTTCGTTTCTCCGCCAGTCTATGTGATCCACCTGATATCCCTTAAAGTGTCCTGCAACTGCTTCAACTTCTCGTCGATAAGCCGCCATGAGGGGATCTCTTGAATCCCACTTGCCAGACACTTGCTGTGCCACTAGGTCTGAATCGCCCAGGCACTTAACCCATCTCAAATTCATCTCCTTTGCTAACCGCAAACCGTGAAGTAATGCTTCATATTCCGCTGCGTTGTTAGTACAAGGAAATAATAAGCGGAGGACATAGCAAAATTTATCACCTCTGGGGGAAGTCAAGACAACTCCAGCCCCCGAGCCCTCCAACTGTTTGGAACCGTCAAAGTGTATCGTCCAATAGGTAAGATCCGGCTTCTCTTCAAGAGTCTGCAACTCTGTCCAGTCATTGATGAAGTCCACTAATGCCTGAGATTTTATAGCAGTGCGTGGCACATATTTCAACTCATGCGGGCTGAGCTCAATGGCCCACTTCGCTACCCTGCCTGTAGCTTCCCTGTTCTGGATTATATCCCCCAACGGAGCTGAACTAACCACAGTTATCGGATGTCCTTGGAAATAATGTTTCAGCTTCCGGTTTGCCATGAACACCCCATATACTAACTTCTGCCAGTGAGGATATCTCTGTTTAGACTCAATGAGTACTTCGCTTATATAATAAACCGGACGCTGAACCGGGTGCTCCTTCCCTGCTTCCTTACGTTCAACCACAATAGCAACGTTGACCGCTCGTGTGTTCGCAGCAACGTATAACAACAAAGGTTCCCTGTCAATGGGCGCAGCCAAAACTGGTGGTTTTGCTAATTGCCCTTTCAGATCCTCAAATGCTGCATTTGCCTCATCACTCCAGATAAACCGATCTGTTTTCCTCAGCATCTGGTAAAGTGGGATCGCCTTCTCCCCCAGACGACTGATAAACCGGCTTAACGCTGTGATTCGGCCAGCTATGCGCTAAACATCATTGATACAAACCGGTTTAGTCAAGGACGTGATGGCTTTGATCTTCTCCGGGTTAGCTTCTATTCCCCTGTTTGAGACCAAAAATCCCAAAAGCTTACCAGCCGGAACACCGAAAGCACATTTCTCCGGATTGAGCATCATCCTGTAAGCCCGAAGATTATCAAAGGTTTCCTTGAGGTCCTCTATCATTGTCTCTTCCTTCTTCGATTTTACCACAATGTCATCCACATAGGCATGAACGTTCCTCCCTATCTGCCCCTTCAGACAATTCTGAACGCAACGTTGATAAGTTGCTTGTGCACACTTAAGTCCAAAAGGCATAGACACATAGCAAAAAGCACCAAAAGGAGTTATGAAGGATGTCTTCTCTTGGTCTTCCACTGCCATTTTGATCTGGTGATACCCTGAATATGCATCCAGAAAACTCAGCCGCTCACACCCCGCCGTGGCATCGATGATCTGATCGATGCGAGGTAGAGCAAAAGGATCAGTTGGGCAAGCCTTATTGAGGTCCGTGTAATCCACACACATCCTCCACTTCCCATTCTTCTTTAAGACCAACACCGGATTAGCCAACCACTCCGGATGAAAAACTTCCACTATGAACCCTGCGGCCAAAAGTCTGGCCACTTCTTCTCCTATAGCCTTGCGCCTTTCTTCGTTGAAGCGACGCAGATACTGCTTAACCGGTTTAAACTTCGGATCAATGTTTAACTTGTGCTCAGCGAGTTCCCTCGGTATACCTGGCATGTCAGAAGGTTTCCATGCAAAGATATCCCGGTTCTCACGGATGAACTCGATGAGCACGCTTTCCTATTTGGGGTCAAGGTTGGCGCTGATAGTGAATTGTTTAGACGAGTCCCCCGGCACAAAATCAACCTGCTTGGTCTCTTCAGCTGACTTAAACTTCAACGCCGGATCATGCTCGGTGGTTGGTTTCTTCAGCGGAGTCATATCTGCCGGATCAACATTATCTTTATAAAATTTTAGCTCCTCTGTGGCACATACTGCTTCCGCGTACGCTGCATCACCTTCCTCACATTCCACTGCTATCTTACGGCTCCCATGAACCGTAATAGTGCCTTTATGACCCGGCATCTTAAGCTATAGATAAACATAACACGGTCTAGCCATAAACTTAGCATAAACCGTCCTTCCAAACAGAGCATGATATGGACTTTTAATCTTGACGACTTCGAACGTAATCATCTCTGACCTGGAATCATATTCGTTTCCAAAGGTAACTTCTAAGTCAATCTTTCCAACTGGATAAGCTGACTTACCTGGGACCACTCCATGAAACACCGTGTTTGATTGCCTTAGCTTCTTATCTGTCAGACCCATACGACGGAAAGTCTCGTAATATAAGATATTGATACTGCTACCACCATCCATGAGAACTTTAGTAAATTTGTAACCCCCCACTTGAGGTGCTACCACCAAGGCTAGATGGCCCGGATTATCCACCCGCATTGGGTGGTCTTCTCTACTCCATACAATAGGCTGCTCCGACCATCGAAGAAATTGCGGTGTCGCTGGTTCTACTGCATTAACAGCCCGCTTTAAAACCTTCTGGTCTCTCTTACATAGGCTTGTGGTGAAGACATGATATTGCCCACTATTTAACTCCTTCGGATTACTCTGATATCCGGATTGCGGCTGCTGCTACTGACGCTGCTGCTGCTGATTTCCCTGATTGTTATAACTTCCCTGGCCCTGCTGCTGATTATTCTGATTATTGTAACCACCTTGATGATGTGATTGATTGCCCTGACCATTATAATTTCCTTGATTATTTTGGCCGCCTGCCCGGGGTTGATAACCACCGTTATTGCCCCTATATCCTGATCCGGAGTTGTTCCCTTGATGACCCGGACCATAAAATCCAGGCCCTGAACTGCCATGTGGGGGTCGATTAGGAGGATTGAAACGGCCTGCTACTGCCTTCATAAGGGGTATACACTCTCTCATGGTATGCTTCGCCACCTTCCCCTTTCCGCTATGCTTTGGACAAGGCCGATCCAACTCCTGCTCCCAGCCAAGAGCTCCTCTGCCGGCTTGTAAAGCTGGGTCTTCCGGATTACGCTGAAACCCACCTTGAACTTGAGTGTTAGCCACGAAGTCTGAACCGCCTTCTGCTTTCCGTTTGCCCAAAAAACTTGAAGTAACCGGATTAGTCGGTGCCGGTTTACCGGACTTGCCGGCCTTCCCAGCTTTATCTCCTTCTGCTTCCGGATACCTTGTGTTGTCAGAGTCTCCGTATTTTACCAGGGCACTCATCAAAGTTCCCATATCATTGCAGTCTCTCTTAAGTCGTCCGAGTTTTAACTTTAAAGATTCAAACCGGCAATTGTTCTCCAATGTCACTATTGCCGTACTAGGATTGATACCATTCGAAGAGTGTAAAATTTCTGCTACCCTCCGTACCCAAGCTGCTGTAGACTCCTGCTCTCCTTGCACACAGGCTGCTAGGTCTATCACCGACATCGGCTGTTTGCATGTATCCTTGAAGTTTTTGATGAACTGGCTGCGCAGTTCTCCCCATGATCCAATAGAATTCGGGGGTAGAGCTTTCAACCAGGTCCGGGCCGTGCCCTCGAGCATCATAGTAAAATATTTGGCACAAGCTGATTCATCCACGTCCAGCATCTCCATGGCCATCTCATAACTCTCAACCCAAGCTTCTGGCGGTAAATCGGCTGTGTAGTTAGGTACCTTGCGGGGCCCTTTGAAATCCTTGGGCAGCTTAACACTCCGTAGAGCGGGGACAAGACACTGTACCCCGAAGGAACTTGCCTTAGCTCCTGTTCCCGCAGTAACTGTGTGAACCGGCGTTGTTTGACGAACTTCCTCCCTGGCACCTGATCTGGCCCGGTTTATGTCAGGAGCTGGCATCGCCGCCCCTGCCGGATTATCCTGCCTGCGCTGATGTCTCCTGCGCTCACTGCTAGATACTTCTGGCTCCTCCCAATGTCTAGAATAACTTCGGTTGGGACGCGGTGTTGAATGTAGCCTTTCCCTGCTATGAGAATACGCTTGCTGCTGCATCAATGCCGTATTAAGTAGCTTCTGGACCCTGCGCGCCTCTATCGCCACCGGAGACGTTTCTTCCGCAGGTAAAGCGGCCAAACGCGCCGCCGCTGCAGCAATGTTATCCAAAGGGTTTGAATAATGTCCTGAAGGGACAGGAACATAAGGTGCCGACATAATCCGGCGCTCCTGCTCTGCGGCGGGTTGCTGAACCGGCTCCTCTCGGGCCGGAGGCGTCCTCCGGTTTAAAGCCGGATGATTACTAGCCCCAGCCCCAGGGGTCCTGAATAGATTCGTTGATTCATAAACCGGCGGTATACGGGACCGGTACTTTCGTCCCCTTACTCCTTCCATAGAAGCTTGCTCCATCCTCAGATAAAAAGCTTGATCATCCAACTCTGCTTGCCTTGTCGCTATCATCTCTCTTTCTGCCTTTAGGTCCTCCTTTAACTGATCAATCCGGCCTTTCAACTGAAGGAGCTCTGCATCATGATGCGCCTTGTCTGCTGGAGCTACTTCTTCCACCGCTTTAGCTGTGAACTCCTCGATCAAGGTGGATAGAACTTCAGTAAGGGAGGGGTTTGAACCGCTTCCCCCTGCACCAGCTTCCGCTGTCGTCCCGTTCATCGGGGGCTGTGAACCGGCCATGAAGACCGCCACCCGGTTTGGCGGATCAAAGGGGCCCGGATACTGTTTCCGTCGGGCTCGCCCTCTGACCGGCCGTCCTGCAACTGATACAGAGATTCAGTTTCCCCGGATGAAGATTCGTCATCTGAGTAGACAATTGTTGCACCATCAGATTCCGATCCGTTATCGGCTCGACCTCCGTGGATTGCTCCAACGAACACGCGTTTCACGGCGGGCTGAATCCGGGCCGATCTCGCACGCTCAGCCGGCTCGACGATGTTGGGGAAGATGTCCGGCCCAGGCCCCGGTTCGCCGATTTTGCCGATGAAGACTTGGATGCTGCCGAAGGGGACCCGGTACCCGTATTCGATCGAATCGGCCTCCGGTCCCCAACCTGCGTCGTCGATGTAGATCCGGCCGCGGCGACTCTTGGTCATCCGGCCGACTGCGTAACCCTTGAGCCCTTCGAAGCCGCCTTTCAAGAACTCGAAACCATCGTGCGCAGGCCCCACGGTGGGCGCCAACTGTCGTGGAAATAACACGGCAGATGTCCGGTTTAACGGACTTGATGATGGAACCATCGCACGGGTTAGCTTGAAAGGGTTCATAGCACACAAAGGACACAGAGGGTTTATACTAGTTCGGCCCCTTCCAAGAAGGTAAAAGCCTACGTCTAGTTGGTTTGGTATTGCTTGGGCGTCGGATTACAGGGAGCGGATTCGCTTGCCTGTGTCTCGACGGGTTGATTGTTGCTTGTCCCTGAACCGTCCGGGTCGTCCCTTTATATAGAGGTGACGCCTGGTCCGGTTTACAGAGTCCCGAGGCCGGCTCATACTTGTGTCCGCCTCGGTCTCTGTCTTTTCTTTCTTATCTCTCAAGTTACATCGCTTGGCGGTTCACAAACCACATTTCTATACATGGGCCTTAAGATCTCATGGGCCGTAGCCTTAACTAAAAATATTACAACCGAGTATAATATAACTGAGCCGGTTTACACTAGCCGGTTCATACCTGCTAGTCATATCCCTGACACACCCCAAAGGATACAAGTCCCAAGGCAGTTGCTCCCCTCCCCCACGCCACCTCCCCTCCCCCAGTTTTGACCGGCACACTACTAGGAAAAGGGCTATAGATGAAATTGATACTAATGGCGCACCAGACAGCAAGTGCGCCATTAGTATATAGTAATGGCGCACCAGCAACAGATACGCCATTAGAGTTCGAAGTACTAATGGCGCACCTTGCCCGGAGTGCGCCATTAGTATCAAGAAGTTTTTTTTTAACTAGCGCGCCTGTCCAAACATATGGTGTCTTTGGTTTACAACCAACAACGACCATACCAAAAAATTGGCGTGCCCGTATGATTTGGCCATCGTTTGGATCGGGGCCAAAAATTTGGCTCGCCCAGCACGCCCATGACCTTCCCATGTTATTTTCGCCAATCTGTTGGCGCAACGTCGGCGCAGAAAACGTTCGCCAAAGAATTGGCGAGTTCGACGCCCGCTCTTCCGTACGTAATACGTCGTATTATAACGAATGACAGGCGGATTATCCGGCCAAATTAGCGCTAACTGAATCTAAAACTCCACGCGCTATCGCACAGGTACTGATTAAATTGGTTGTTTGCCTCCCTAATTAACTGCACCTTTTTCTGCGTGAGACTCGCTCACGCGCGCCATGCAAATGACGGTGGTGCCTCTGTAGTCCAGAGCAGCCCTCTTTTATTATTAATTACAGCAATTTGTTTCCTAATTGTGTTTTCACCGCCGTGCATTTTAGTCCCGCTACCTTATAATCCCTTGGTTAATTTTTAGTTTTTTTTTTGTGAAAAGGCCCTATAGTCCTCCATGCGTCTCACTCTTTTAGCAGCTTAACATTGAAAGTAAACTACGAGTAGAATCAAACGAAGCACTAACCCAGCACAAACTCAGTTGGCTCCAAACCAAACGAAGTCCAGCAACTTTACCAAAATTTTGGCATATACAATGGCTATAAACCAAACAACACCATCTTACCAAAATTTTGGTCATGCCCTTGCTTTGGTCATGCCAATATTTTGGTGGGGCTAGTTGGGGCATAAACCAAACACACCCATACTAACGGCGCATCCATTAATAGTGCGCCATTACTAGTTGTAAATAGTAATGGCGCACCTGCAGTAAAGTGCGCCATTAATGCTCTTTTTTTATGATATTTTTTATTCTGTTTTTTACAAAACTACTAATGGCGCACTTTCCCAAAGTGCGCCATTACTAGTTTGAACTAGTAATGGCGCACTGTGCGGCAGTGCGCCATTTGTATGTTTTTTTTTTTTGCAAAACTTGTAATGGCGCACCAACTTTAAATGCGCCATTAGTAACCTTGATTACTAATGGCGCATTTGTAGCTGGTGCGCCATTAGTATGCGGGCAGCAACAAGATATTTTGGACAGCCTCTCTACCACACTCACTTTCCCCCCCACTTCTTCATTCTCTCTACTTCCTCTCCTCTCGGGTCCCTCCTCTTTTCCACCTCATTTCCACCATATATTCATTCAAATTAAGTGGTTAAATTACCTTGTTTTGGTAGGTAAGTATGGGGGGAAGCTATATTTATGTTGTTCTCCATACAAACAATGTGCACATGCACTTTTATGGCCTATAGCTAGATCTATGTATGTTTGTGGTGTTGCATAGGTTTGTTGTGTTGCATATGTGTTTGTGTTTGGAGGTGTACCGGTATTTGAAATGCGATAGTTGCCAATATTTTCCCGGAATGTTGATTCATTTCCGTTTCGGTGAGAATTTTGGCATTAAGCATTCATTTTTGTCCTATTTTTAGGGAAAGTCATGGCAAATTTTTTCTTGGTTCTAAAATATCGTTTTGCTCTACCCCGCAGGGCGACCATGGTGCGCACGATGACTGAAGGCATCGTGAATAGGTTTTTGAGGTCCGCGAAGGCCGAGATGCTTCAAAAGAACGAGACGGAGATAAGATGTCCGTGTCGAAGATGCAAGCTGAAGAGCCTTATTGCGGACCCGGATTCCAGGCAGGTGCGGGACCACCTGCTCTTGCGTGGTTTCATGGATGGCTATCGGTGGCAAGGTGATGAAGATGACTACGAAGTCGTCCATGGGGGCCGGGCAAGAAATGAGGAAGGGCAGCAAGACAACCACCGCGGCTCGGGCGAGCGAGAAGACGAAGAATCCCCAGGAGATGATCACGACGGTGATGCTGTACACAGTCATCATGTAGAAGATGCAGGACATGATGATGAGGAAGATGCCGGAGCAGACGACGGGCATGATCATGAAGATGATGATGCCGGCGGAGCAGACGACGCTGAACCATCGATGGGCTGGGTGCAGGACCCTCATATTCAAGAGCTGCTTCTCAAGCAGACCGATAACGCAAGAGCTGCCGCCCGAGAGAAAGCCAAGATGGATCAACTTGAGTTAGACGCGGTTACTCCATTGTATGAAGGATGCAGGCCCGAGGATACCCGCCTGAAAGTAACGCTCATGGCTCTGGAGATGAAGTTAAAACACAAAATGACCGACGCATGCTTCGACGAGAACATGTCATTCTGGCACGAACGTCTTCCCAAGGGGAACAAGTGCCCCACCAGTTTGGAGGAGGCGAAGAAAATCGTGTACCGCACGTGAAATACCATGTGTGCATGAACAATTGCATCATTTATCGGGACGAGCACGCGGAGTCTACCATATGTCCGGTGTGCGGCGTCACTCGATACAAGAAGAGGAAGAAAGCTCCTCGAAAAGTGGTGTGGTACTTTCCGATCACTCCTCGTCTGCAGCGGTATTTCGCGGACCCTAAGGTAGCAAAGCTTCTGCGTTGGCACGCGGATAGGGAGGAGAAGAAGCGAGAAGATGACGCAAATGATCCGGAGATAGATAAAAAAGACAAGATGCTGAGTCACCCTAAGGATGCGAGCCAGTGGCAAGCGTTGAACTTCGAAGACCTAGAATTTGGGAACGATCCAAGGAACATCGTGCTGGGCGCGAGCACCGATGGAGTCAACCCGTTTGGCAGCCAGAGAAGCACACATAGCAGCTGGCCTGTGTTTGTGTGGATGTACAACCTTCCCCCCTGGTTGTGCATGAAGAGGAAGTACATTCACATGAGTATGCTAATTGAAGGACCGAAACAACCAGGGAACGACATCAATCTGTATCTGGGGCTGCTGAAAGAGGAGCTAGACACGCTGTGGAAAATGCCAGCCAATACGTGGGACGCCGCAAAGAAAGAATATTTCCCTATGAGAGCCGCGCTGCTCACGACGGTGCACGACTATCTCGGTTACGGATATGTCGCGGGGCAGGTGGTCCACGGATTTTCTGGATGCGTCAGGTGCATGGATGACACAACGTATCGCCAGCTAGATAGAGATCCCGGGTCTTCGAAAACCGTGTTCATGGGACATCGAAGGTGGCTTCGCGACGATGACCTGTGGAGAAAACGCAAGGATCTGTTCGATGGTGAAACCGAACCCCGAGGACGCCCGCGTACGAGGA
>LR738713.1:845687914-845826253 GCA_902687465.1 Secale cereale
CCCCCTTCCTTCCTCCCCCTCCCTCCCTCCCTCCTTCCCCTACCTGGCCAAGTTCGTCGACAAGGGCGTCCAGGTCAAGCTCACCGGCGGCCGCCAAGGTTGATTCCATTCGCACAGACCAAATCCCCTCTTATTCCTCTGTTCCTCTGCTATGCTCTACGTAGTCAGATCCATTAGATGCCCCCCTGTCTGCTTGCGCTAGGCTCTGTCGCCGCTACAGTGTACGGTGATTCTTAGAGAATGCTACGAATGTTACTGACGGTAGTACTCATTGGTTGACCTTTGTCTGATTTACTTGGTGCGTTTTGTGTTTCTAGTGTTGAAGGATGTCTCTGTTTGAGTTGTTGGTTGCTGTCATTCTAGCCAGCAAACAAATGCCTCTGTGCGAGCCTATCTTGTCTAGATATGTGCTAGGAGCTAGGATATGTATCTATAGTGAGGAAACGGGTTGGGCGGGAAAGCAAAATTAAACCTGGATCATGGTAATTCATCATGTGTTAGCGTGATGTATGGACTTTTATCGCAAATCATTTACAGGCTTGTGCTTGCTTGCACCTCTTTTTTGTTGGGCATGTTTGTCTATAGATTTTGACGGGTGTGGGTGTGAGGCGTCTCTTACCTTATTAGTTGAAATTTATTTAAGCTCCTATGGTGGCCAGCTCTTTGAAACCCATGCACTCCCTTCGTTCACAAATATAAGATGTTCCAACTTTTTTATATGAAATACAGATATGCACATGCTAGTTGGCACACACAGTAGGAAACACATTGTTTATACGAAACAAGCACCTCATACAGATCTGACATAGGAGTATTTATCAAAGGAAGATGACCAACTCTTCATATTTGATAAATCCTCTCTTGCTCAACCACTCTCACGTATCTCACTCGTTTAGGTTAACTTCTATTTTTCTGTGTGGAAAGAAATCATCTTAATGGAGGCTCTGCCCTTATGAGGTCAAGGATAGCCACTGTTACTTAAATATGCCATATTGCTGCTGCTTTCTAATTAATACTGGCGGCAACATCAATTTTTGAGTTGTTGTCAGTTTGCTATCAAGCCGGGGTATTCACTGCTGTTGTTTTACAAGCTTCAAACTATTGTTTTACAAGCTTCAAACTATTGTTTTACACATCAATTTTCTGTGTGGAAAGGAATATGGTGGTCATGTATTTGGTTCCTTGTTGTAAATATTTGAACTTCAAACTATTGTTTTACAAGCTTCTGCAACTTTTTCTTAACTGTTCATGCTGCTGTTATGAATTCACTGCTGTTGCTACTGTACTTGTCATGATGTTGTACTTGTGATGATGCTACTTGTGATCTTCTGAAATGACCCATTGGCGACTTCATTAGGCGGGGATAATGATTTTGCAGGTACCCCGAGAGGCCCTTGAGTTTGCTGGAATGTTGATTAACTTCCGTTCCGGCAAATTCGGGTACTCCATATGTCCTATTTTCAGCAAAGGTCATGCTGAAATTTTCCGTGAATTTTAGCATGACTTTGCTAAAAATAGGACATATAGGGTACTTGTGACTAATGCATGGGCCGGGGTATCTTAGTGGTTAATTAGGTAGGATCAAGTGATTAGAGCCAAGTGATTAGGCCCAACTTACAGTTCTCCTTCCTAGCTTAGCTTTTAGGATGCCTCGGTGTCGACAAACCATAAATTATGAAACCTTGGCTTTTAGGGTCCCTCGGTGTCGATAAAAAACGAAATGATGAAAGCTTAGGCTTTTAGGGTGCCTGGGCGTCGAAAAACCCTCAATTATAAAAGCTTAGCTTTTAGGATGCCTCGGTGTCGACAAACCCTAAATGATGAGACCATGATCTTGTTCCTTGACAATAACCAACTTTTTGACCAAACTTTGTTCCTATTTAGAGAGAAACATGGCCAACAACGATGAGGCCGGCGGTTCGGGCGGGAAGGCATTCTGGGAGCTGTCCCAGGAGATGGAGGAACAACCTCACTTGTATGAGGACGCCGCCTTCCACACCGATCCTGAGACCACTGATGGTACCGCGGAGGATGACCCCACTGATGCCACCACTGATGGTGCCGCCGAGAATGCCACCACTGATGATGGCGGCGCACGCACAGATGGCAGCCAACCGAAGAGGCAACGGAAGGACCGGCGCCCGACCGTGCTCCACACCCTCAAGGAGGAAGTTACTGAAGTGGACCCCGACGGGAATCCAACGGCGCCCGAACGAATAGTCAAGGGGTACTCGATTCAGCTTGGGTGCATTCTCCGGAGCACCGTCTCGATCAACAGCGAGAACCTGAGGCATCCTAACAACGCGAATTACCGCAACCTCCTCTTCACGAAGCTGCACGAACGATACAAGTTCCCCGAGCAAGACCTACCGCCCCTCTTCGATAAATACGGTGACAAGCAGACCAGGAACTTTATCAGGGCCCGGTACAAGAAGGACCCGAAAACAAAGGAGCTGACCACGGATCCGAAGACCAGGGCGCTTGAGCTTGTTCTGGTAAGGAATACACCCCCGCGTAATTAGCTCCATATGGTTGCATTATAATTAATGAAGCCAAATTTCTAAATGATTCACATTCCTTCCGCAGGCGACTGAAAGCAGTAGCGCGGGGTCGACTAAGAGCGGCCCTTGGGACACGACTCTAAATAGGGCGTTGAATGTAATGAAGAACAAGGATAAGCTCGAGAAGCCGACGTCAGCTGGTCGTGTGGCCGGCAAAGGCTTGTCGACAAAATGGTCATCATACTATAACGCTGGTGGGCGAAGGGAGAAAAAGACCAGCTCGGAAAGCCAGGCACGCGAGGTTCAAGAACTCAAGGCACAGGTGGTGCGGATTCCGGAGATTGTCCAAGAGCAAGTGCAACAACAGCTCGGAGCGACGATCACCGCCATTGTGCCTACCTTGATCGAGGGGTTGAGTGCGTGGATTGCTGGCGGCCAACAGGGGCCGCCCCCGATTCCCAGCTTCACGGCCAGCAACTCGCAGAACGCGATGGCGGGGCCATTGGTGTCTCCGGCGGAGGCGGCATTGGTGTCTCCGACGCCGGCACGGGAGCTTAATGCACCCGTGTGTACGCCGGCCGGCACCTCTGCAGCAAGCGGCCCCTCCGTCAACTGCACGCCCGCCGTTGGCGGTGCCTCGACATTAGCCGAGCTCGACGCCATCATCACGGTAACTAATTAAGCCTCTCTCGGCCGAGGACTTCATCTCCTTGCCTTTGACTGGGCATCCCTGACGCCCTACATGTTTTCGCAGGGCGCCGCCGACGTTCCGTGCACTCTCCTGCACTTCGTGAACAACGAGTTGGTCGATGTCGCCAAGGGCAAAATCGTTCAACCGGGCCAGCCCTTGTTCCACGGTACCCAGATGCCACCAAACTTGTTTAGGGTTCAACTGGTTCGGGTGCTGCCAGGCTGCGACGACGTGTTACCTCCGATTCGACCCGTCGGGGCCGACGATGATGACGTCATGACCCTCAGCGCCTGCCTGAGCTGGCCCCTGCTTTGGCCGAAGAGCCAGATTCGTTTGGGGGCGGGGGAAACCACACCAAAGACAACACCGCCAGTCGTGCCGGCGCCAAGTCGTCCCCATGGCAAGTCCGCCGCAACGGTGCCGGACATCCCTATGCCACTGGATCCAAACATGCATATGGCACAGGATCAGAACGACGACGACGACGATACATTTGCCAACGTCGATCATTACTTTGCCGATCATGGGTACGGTGACGACTTCATGGGGGCTCCTTCTCAAGAACCCAACCCAACAAAAGACGTGCGCGATCAAGCCGGTACCGCGGAGAAGCCAAGTTGCAACAGGCGTCGTCTACCGTTCAGCTCTCAGGAGACGCCTCCAGCTGCCGATTTCACCGAGCCTCAGATAGGCGAGGTGCGAAATATGATCAGCCCCAACACACTAAAGAAGGCGGTCTCTGAGCAGAACTCGGTCCCAATTCAGGAGATCAAGAAGAAGGCACGCAAAAGAAAAACTAACAAGGGTGCGAGCCAGCCGGCACCGAGTACGATCCGTGCTCAGGACGGGCCACCTTCACCTGAGGATGTAATGAGGAGGGTGCATGTGGCGGGTAGGCCGATGCTACCGACAAATATGCTCGATGCTGCAACCGGTGCCATGCGGAGTCTGCATGACAGTGTTCTTTCTTTGGAGAAGCGGCGTCTCACACAGAAGGATGTGGCGTACCCGGTTTTCGCGGCCAAGGTGCCGGAGGGCAAGGGCTTTGTGGATAACTCCATCGGGGGTACGATCGTGCTGCGGTTTGATGACATCCACGCTATGTTGAACCTTCATTCGCTGCACTACACCTTCGTTCGGCTATTTTCGCTGAGTATGGAGATGCGGATCATTCGCGACAAGACCCCAGACATCGTGATAGTCGACCCCTTCTACATGCGTGCCAAGATCTTGGGCAGCGCTGGGGACCGGCAAGTCGCGAGTTCTTACCTCGGAGGCGTCATTCTGGCAAACCGAGATAAGGATAACTTCCTCGTGCCTTACTTTCCCGAGTAAGTCCTCCGCCTCAACCGCCCCGTAACATA
The DNA here is from genome assembly GCA_902687465.1 of Secale cereale. Classification (NCBI taxonomy): domain Eukaryota; kingdom Viridiplantae; phylum Streptophyta; class Magnoliopsida; order Poales; family Poaceae; genus Secale; species Secale cereale. The sequence continues at coordinate 845,692,471 of LR738713.1, forward strand.
TGAATTCTTAGATTTCGATCGTTCTTCTTTTAACATTCCGTGTTTTCTGCAGTGACACACAGTGCACGCTCATCCTACTAAGCCCCAAATATTCCATGGCCACGTATTTCGACCCGGACCGTAAGTCGGCTGTAGACTACACAAATGTCAAGAAGGTTCTTGATGATGTTCTCGCCGGCTACGCCAAATCTGGAGGCACCTTCACCAGGACAACTCGTAAGTACGGCAAGCACGTGTTCTCCCACGACACGACGTTCTGCTGCGTCAAGCAGCCGCCTGGCGGTCAGAAGGGTGCCTACTACGCCATCCATCACATGCGGGCGATCGTACGGGACCATCATCAACTTCTGCTACCGAGTAAGCTCAAAGATTGGGCCGCGCGCGTGTCGGCAATCCAGGAAGCGGACATCAGACAAGATTTCTTTCGCATCCAGTCGGAGTTTGCGGAAATCATCCATCAAGATGTCCTTCGTACCTCGGGGCTGTTCTACCTCAGGAATCAACCGTCGAACAGTGACATCGACACAATGCTACAAATGCAGGCTGACAACGCCCGTGATTTCATGACTCCCACGATAGACGGCGGCTTCATCCACGCTCCGGTGCATTGAGTCGAGTCGAAAGCAGTGATGCTGTGTCTAGTTCTGAAACATCGATTGGCTCTTGTTGTAATTAAACTTTAATGAACTTGTAGTATGTCTCTTTGGTTTCGAGAGTCGTTCAACTTAGATGTAATCGATGCTATTAATGTCTTGCTTTTCTCTTTCGATCGTTCTGTTGCATACTTATATATTGCTTATGAATTGTCTGTGAATTGATACTAACGTTTCGTTTGGCTAGTGCATATATATAGCGATGCCGTCGTATGTCGTGTACAAGGGTAAGGTTCCCGGAGTCTACGACGACTGGGAGGAGTGTCGGAGACAGGTTCACCGATTCAGCGGTAACAGTTACAAAGGGTACACCACTAGGGCCGAGGCCGAATCTAGATACGCCCGCTATCTAGCAGGAGAGGGGAGGGAGCGTTGGAGGAACCGGATGAAAACGAGTTTCATCGTGATGATGCTCATCGTGACGACCGCAGCTCTCTTCTATGTGATGGTAGTTTAGATGATCGATATCGACTTGTAATGCGAAGACAAACTCGCTACTCGCGATCTCGAGACTTGTAATATATTGTTCTATCTTTGTTCGGTCTTTTCAATTCGGAGACTAATATGATCGATGAATTGTATTCGGAGACTAATATGATGAATTGTATTCAGAGATTAATCTTCTATTGTATTCGATGAATGTGTTGTTGATGTGTGCTGTCTATATTCTGTGCAATTATACATTTTGTAATCTGTGCAAAAAAAAAACAGAAAAATAATATTAAAAAAACCTAATATTCATACTAATGGCGCATCAGAGAAAAGTGCGCCATTAGTATGCCAAAGCATAGTAATGGCGCATTAACAGGCAGTGCGCCATTACTGTGCGGATACTACTAATGGCGCATCATACTTAGTGCGCCATTAGTATGCCATAGCACCTGGCCCCTGGGAGGCATACTAATGGCGCACTAAGGTGCACACTAATGGCGCATCCGAGGTGCGCCATTAGTATCAAATACTAATGGCGTGCTAGTAATGGCGCACCACTAATGCGCCATTAATGGCCAAATTAGGTGCGCCATTAATAGGCATTTTCCTAGTAGTGGCATGCTGCTAGCCGCTCCTCCCTCTAGTTCTCTCGGTGATCTTTGTCCTAGACGTGAAGTGTTGGCGGATCACTACTTTAGTATGCGTGGATACCGCAGAGGGGGCGTCTATTTTGACTCTCGATGAGTGGAAAATTCTCAAGGTTGCGAGGTATAAACCTAGTTGCGGGAATCGTTGGATCATTCTTGTTGGTGTGGTTGGATCTATCCATCATCTTCATAGTGATCGTCGGCTTGATCGTATAGCGTAAAAAAATATTGCATAGGACGTTCTCCTGCACCAGTTGACGGTGTCCCGGTCGAGGGGTCTCTCACCATGTCGGTTCCCTACCTCGTGGGTCGGGCTGAGGACCTCCTAGGTCGGTTCCATCTTGGTACACATTTAGCGGCCCACGACGAATTATACGAAGACTCGGGAAGACATGGCATCCAAAGATACCGGAGTCATGGAGGACTCTGCCTCCACCAAGTAACCGAACAAGATCTGTAACCCTAGGACCCTGGTATGATGTATAAGTCGGGGGTCGGGATAATCGATAGGACAACTTACAATCCCTTGATATTCATATGTACTTTGTACACACTCCAACACAATATGTACGACCAACAGTAGGATATTATCTCCACCGTGAGAGCTCGAACCTGGGTATAACCTTGTTCTTCGTTACCATCTAGCTCAATTGCCTAGCCGGGATACATCACCAGGGGATCTACCGAGTTTAGCTCCGACAGTGGTGGCCCATGCAAGTCCCGCTAGGTGAACTCATGAGCTTGATGGGAGTCAAAGGTCGTAGTTTAGATCGGTGCCGACGCGATCTACATGTCGGGCCAGATGTTCGTCGTTGGCGTCGATGACTCGACTAGTCACCTCGGCCAGGTCGAGACAGACCTGCACTCCAGGACAAATCGTCGGATTTGGCAACATGGAGTACTTTGAGAGCTCCCAAGGAGAGCTAATCCTTCAGGGTTTGACGTCACGCAAGGTCCAAGAGCAGCAGGACTCGGTACTCTCAGACTCGACGTCAGGTCGGATCCACCAGAAGAAGTCCGGACTTTTCAACCCATCTCATTGCCAATGTCGAGGATCTCACCCGGATTCTTATTCTGATTATTCCGGCTGTTATTTCCAAAAGACTGGAGATTTTAAAACCCGAATAGACCGAACCAAATTACTATATACTTTCTCCGTCCCAAAATAAGTGTCCCGAACTTAATACGACTTTATACTAATTTTCGAGTAAGCCGAGCCCCCACACCGTGAGAACCACGGAGGGGCATGTGAGTCGAGCGAAACGCGAGGCGCAGCAGCGTGCCCGGGGATCCCCTCGATCCGCGCTTGTCAGCTGGAGATGAGTTTGTTTATGTTGCGGCACCCCTCCTCGCCGGTCTCGTGGGCGCCCGGGCCAGCAACGAACCAGACCAAACCAAACCAAACCAAATCCTGACACACCAAGAAGGCGCACGGCGCACGCACGTCCGTCCGTCCGTCCATCCACAAAGCCATCCCGAACAAAACCTGTTGGCATCGCCTCCGTCTACTCGTCCTCCGTGTCGATTTGCTCCCCCCACACGCGCGGAGGCGGAACAGAAAACCGTACCCACCCCACCCCACCCCTACCTCGCCTCGCCAGTCAATCAACCAGCCAGCCAGCCAGCCAATCACCCCCATCTCCCCTCCCTCCCCCTCTCCATCTTCCGTGGATTCATGGATCTCCGCCCCGCCCCGCTCTCCCTCTAGCTGCCGCTGCCGCTTGCTACTCCGCCCCGCCCCGCCCGATTCAGAGCCGCGCCGAGGGAGAGGGAGACGGGATGGGGTTCCGCGGGAGAGGGCCTCTGCTGCTGCTGCTGCTCCTCGGCCTCGTGGCCACGGCCTTGGCTACTGCTGCGGCGGCGGCGGCGGACGACGCCCCCGAGGGCGACGCCGATCCGCTCTACAGGTGAGACTTCCTCCCTCCCACAGATTCCGCCCTTGTTATTGTTTAATAGTACTCTCGTCGGCAGTTGGGGGCGGTTCCTGCTCCTTGCGTGTGCCTTGCTCGGTCGTCTCTGATGCCGATTGCGTATTGTGGAACAAATCGTGTGGTGGTACGGGTAGAGCTGTGTGCTAATAGTACCCACCCAGCTCTCTTCTTCTTTCTACTAGTACAGTACTATCTTTTAGCAAATACACTGTTGATTAGTAGTAGTAGTAGTAGTAGTAGTTGTTGATTAACATTGATACTAGTACTGTTACTACTGTGGTTTCTGGGGAACCGGAGCTTGAACTAGTTTTGTAACTAGAGCTGGGAATATTTGCCCGCACTGCGTACTAAACTTTCCTCCCTCCGGATGAGGGGTGCCATGGTCATGGGGAGGGACTGGCAGCTCGAATCATCGTGGTCCGTCCGAGGATACATATTTCAGCCATATCTTTATTACTGTTGCCCATAAACCGACCTTGGTGGTTCGGCGAGTCCATGTTATGCTCCGTGTGATCCGCAGCCGTGCGAGATCTCGTGTTAACATTACCAGCATTGGACCTGGAAATCTGTGTATGAGCGCTCTATTGGATGCTTGAATCCATCCCTACTCCTCTAGGAAAACATGGGCTTGCAGCCACGCGGTAATATTCAGATTTCATATTCAGTAATATCCAGAATTTCAAATTCAGAAAAATTATTAGCAACAATAAAGAAGCTCGGGAGAGAAGTTTGTACAGTCTTTTCATCATCCCACTACTGTATTTGGCTGGCTTTATGAAGATGCACTGATTTGTTCATACACTTCGAGCTACTGACTTGGCCAGCAACCAACCAGCATGCTACTAGTTACTCATGTTTTCCTTCCCTTTTCTTTTTACCAGAGCTTGCTTCGAAGAATGTCAAAGAACTGGCACCCTGAAAGAGGATTCTATTAAACACTGTGTTGTGCCGACCGATGACCAGCCTGCTGACAAGGCATGGTACGCGCACGAGCCATTGTACTTGCAGTGGAAGGAGTGGAACTGCAACAGCGAATGCCGATACCATTGTATGATGGAAAGGGAGCAGGAAAGGGAAGAGCTTGGACTAGGGCCCGTCAAGTACCATGGCAAATGGCCTCTCAAACGTGCTTCTGTGTTTCAGGTACCTCTAGCTCCATGTTAGCCTTTATGTCTTCATCAGTACCACAGTTTAAGCATTTTCTGTCTCATGTTCACTTGCTTTACTTGCTATTGCTTCATTTTTCAGGAACCTCTTTCTGCAGCTCTATCTGCCCTGACTCTTCTCGTGCAATTTAACGGATGGCTATCGTTTTTCCTCTTGCTTTCTTACAAGCTGCCTCTTAGGCCAGAAACTCATGCCACATACTACGAGTACACCGGATTATGGCACATTAACGCGCTCTTGGCCTTGAATTCATGGTTCTGGTGTGCCATATATCACAGTTGGTAGGTTCAGTCTAGCAGTCTATGTTTTCAGATAAGTTGTCTGTCGACAGTTGATTAATCCAGCTTGGCCATCTCTATTGCAGTGATACTGCTTGGACAGAGAAGCTGTATTTGTCATCAGCTGCTGCTTTTTTTGGCTACTCCCTCATCTTGGCCATACTGCGAACTTCAAATCTAAGGGATGAAGCTTCAAGAGTGATGGTTGCAGCTCCAATTCTGGCTTTTGTGACAACCCACATTCTGTACCTCAACTTCTACGAACTCGACAAAGGTATTCCAAATTCATGATAACTTGTTTTGCTTTTGCACTATCATAGAGAAAAGCTACATGCACTGTTCAAATTCTGAGATTTGTGCTTACTGGTGCTAGTGCTGGAAATTTAAAAGCTTGGCTGTCCTGATCTTCTAAATCTGCAGGCCTGAACATGAAGGTTTGCACTGTCATTAGCGTTGCTCAGCTCCTTCTGTGGACAGTGTGGGCTGCCATCACAAGGCATCCTTCACGCCTGAAGGTCGTCTTTGTTGCCATCGGCGGTGTCCTCTCACTATACCTGGAAGCCCATGATGTCCCTCCGCGATGGGGATATGTTGATGGTCACGCAATCTGCCTCGCCATGGCTATCCCCCTGTCATACCTCTGGTGGAGCTTCGCCAAGGAAGACGCCGAGATGCGCACGGCGGCGATTATGAAGAAGAAACGATAACGGGCTTCGCCAGACCAAATACTTCCATCTTTGGTGGTGAATCTGTGAAAACTTGTCTCCACTCATCCAATGTAAAGATGAGTTTTTCATTGTAAATTTAGGAGATCCCGTATGTGAATTACTGTTTTTTCCATGCTACTTTTTGCCTCGGCTCAGGAGGTTTACATGGTTTGAAACTTGTGATAGCCCGTTGTATTTCTCTCATTTACAAGCCAATTGATTGTGCGGTAGGTTTGTGTTCCATCTCTTTTAGCTGCATTGGAAGCAGTTTATGATCTCTATGGATTCGATACTGTTCAGTATTACACAATGTATGTGTGATAGGTTTGTGTTCATCTCTTTTACATGGTTTGAAACTTGTCATAAGGCTTTTGTGTCTTTGATTGATTATAAAATCTCCCTCTGTTCAGTATTATAAGATGTTTTGGATATTTCAATATGGACTACATACAAACACGCTAAGGGCCTCTTTGATTCGTGGGATTCTCAAAATGCGGAAATAGAAAAACGCTGGAACAGAGTGTTCCTCTTGTACCGTACAGAATTTGGAAGAATGTTTGATAGCATAAGAAAAACAAAGGAATCCAACAAAGAGGTTTGAGTGGATGGAATTTGTTCTCCAAAATACGTTGGAAAACTCCCAAGGATTTCAATCCTATGAATCAAACAACCATCATAGGAAAAAGATCCTGAGGATCCTAATCCTCCAAAAAATCCTATGAAATTCCTTTGTATCAGAGGAGCCCTAAAACGAATTTATTTGTTACATATGTCGAATCAATGAAATTGTATTATTATTATTATTCTGCCTGATTTTGTAGACAAGGAATGCATTTAGACATGTACAAATCGACAGCATGAGCTCCCCTCTGGCTTTTTTTCTAGATGGCCACATAAAGACAGAAGTGATCCTCTAACATGAAGGAGGGAAGTCACCTAAGCTACAGTTCCCTAACTTCCTTCACATACATATATGATTAAGGCTTAAATAACTTAAATTAATTTGCAAATTACAAATTTACTTTATACATTTGCAATTATGGTGCAATAAAATTAATTTTAAATTTATTTATATCAACAGTATAGTACCGGCTATAGTAGATAAATACAGTGTTCCTACAATGCCCGTGACTTTCCTTCTTTGTTTTACACACAAGCTTGCACTGTAGCTTAGATTACTTGCCTTCTTCAAGTGACTTTCCTTCTTTGTTTTACACACAAGCTTGCACTGTGGCTTAGATTACTTGCCTTCTTCAAGTTAGAGGATCCACAGTACTGAACTACATATAGTCAACCTAAATGTGTAGAGATAGCTAAAGACGCAGCCCGTTGTATGACTCTAAATATGTTTAAGTGTTGAGTAAACAAGAAGACTAAAAGAGAGGAGCAAAATAATGGATGCCTCGTTGAAAAACGAACACATGACAATATTTACGTTGAACAAAATAGAGACCAAGATGGTAATCTATTTAGTAGCAATCCTGAGTGCACCTCAAACACACCAGATCAGATCTGAAATATTCAGTTGACAGACAAAAATGCCAAAAAGGGGAAGGCAGAGCGTTCACAAAAGGAATGAAACGAGCAGCTCAGGCTCAGCTCAGCTCATACATATGCCAGCCACTACCACATAGCCAGTTCTCACTGTACCATCTCCATGTCCTTGAAGTACTCATGTTCAAGAGCCTGCCGAGCCGTGATCCTCTTGTTTGGCTCGAACCGAAGCATTTTCTGCAAAGAAACAAGAGGATATGATACAGTTGCATTACATGATGCCATGTCCACGGTCGTAGATGGGTGTGTCTTGTTGACTTACCGAGAGAAGGTCCAGGCCAACTGGCTCAAGATTGGGGACAACGGTTGCAAGGTCCTGGAGATCAGTGAAGGTTGCAAGAGGAATGTCAGTGAGAGATGATATATATGGCATTATAAACGCGTACTCGCCACAAACGTCTAATGAAAAGTTTAAGCGGATGTCTCACACCTCTGCCTGCCACCTGGGGAAAGCGGACTTGTAGTCAGGCAAGGAGCTCACACCTGGCCAAGTTTGTTCATTTGGAGTGCCAAGCACCCTGCGTTGAATAACCAGAAAGCGACACATAGATAAGATGAGTAGGCAAGAAGTGCACAGAAGATGAGAAACTGAGTAGCAGCACAAGAACCAAACCTGAATATCTTAAATAATTCATCAATCTCAGAATCTCCAGGGAACAGTGGCTTCTGGTTCACCATTTCTGCAAAGATACAGCCCACTGACCACACGTCAACTGGTGTGGAATACTGCCTCGCTCCAAGAAGGATTTCTGGAGCTCTGTACCATAATGTCACAACCTGAAAAGTACTCTCCATAGACATCCCTTATCAGTTGATGTGGCATGAAGTTCGATAGATAAAAGTATGTGCTTGTTTAGATGCAAAATCACATGTACATACTAAGAGCAAAACAGCATCAGCATATTTATGACAAAGATCGCGCCAAAAGGCACCCTGTTACCAGGACAGTTTTCATGGCCCTTGAAAATGAGTCATGGAAGAAAAGTACCTCATGAGTAAATGTACGGACAGGAATTCCAAATGCCCTTGCTAAACCAAAGTCTGCAAGCTTCAGTGCATTAGTACGCCGGTCTATCAATAAATTCTGAGGTTTCAAATCTCGATGAAGAACTCTATGAGAATGACAATAAGCAACGCCACGGAGTATCTGATAGAGATATGACTGGAGAAAGAAGAAAACAGTCACATACTCGCATACCAAGATGCAACCAGAATAAGTTAATGCATTTTCTGAGTCAAACATGAATATGCTGGAATGGAAGTGCAAAAACAGCAAAATAGGATGTAGCGCTTGCACTCATTCTATATTTATTACTCTCTCTATAAGAGTATAAGTATATCAATAAAGTAATGTTGCACGAATTTCATGTTTACCTACACAATTCGGTTGATCTAAAATGTGTTGCAACAATTCATACTGCAAGCAAACTCTTAACATTACCTGCAAAACTATATGCCAACGAACAGGTAATACTAATCAGAAAATAATATGTCAAGAAATGCGCTAACTACTTTGATCAAAGGACCACAGACCATGGCTGCCAGAAGTGTTAGTTGAAGGACACAGTGCCAGTTCTGCGTGCAGTAAGTAGTTACACAAAGACAGTAACCATGACAGAAATGACGCCCACATGGAGATCATACAGTGCTGGGGTGATGGTGGTGCTGCCACACTGCCAATCATTTATAGCAACAAACCTACCACTAAACAGTCAAGACATATTTATTTACAGTTTGCAGGAGTTACCGAGGAGCAAAGAGTGTTGTACAGTACATCTAATTTGAGGAGGAGACAGGCTCCGCTGGACAGCTATCATGTTCAGTACTAGAGCCCAAGGCAGTCCCGGAAAGCAATACAGATTATCTGTTCCTATAGTGTATCCACGTTATCCAGAGCCATGTACTAACATTATTGAAACAAGGTTAAAAAGATCTCCAACGTTCACTTTGAGATCTCGGAAATTCCCATATTAAGCAGATAAAATAGAGAAAAATAACAACATTTATTTTGGTTGGCCCAGTTTATAACGGTGACGATAATCCAATAAACATTGAAACGATTGCATTTGTAGAATAAATAGCCTACATTTCCAACAACAAACGATGCATTTGTAAAGCAAACACAGCTCTGTTTTCAAACTGCTCATTTTAACATCTGTTGGGACAGAAATTTAGCTACTTCAAGAATAATAAAGTCTAATCTTACCACAACAATGTAGGTACAGTGTAACTCTAAAGTAAACATACACATATGCCCAAACATCACATGTGCATATAACCTAAATGCCAGTGACATTCAGTGCAACAAGTTCAACAATGAACTAGTGCGCACGCAATTCAGACAAGCGTATCTCTGAGTCAGACATGAATATGCTTGAATGAAGGAATAAAAGCAGCGAAATAAGATGCAACGCTTACACTCGTGCAATATTTATTACTCTCTGTATATGAGTATAAGCCTCTTAATAAAGTACATTACATGAATTTCATGTTTACCTATACAACTCGGTTGATCTAAAATGTGTTGCAACAATTCATATTGTAAGAAAACTAACATTACCAATACTATATGCCAAGGAACAGGTAATACTAATCAGAAAATAATATGTCAAGAAATGCGCCAACTACTTTGATCCAAAGACCACAGGTCATGGCTGTCAGAAGTGTTGGTTGAAGGACATAGTGCCAGTTATGTGTGCAGTAAATAGTAACACAAAGACAGCAAGTATGACAGAAATGGTGCCCACATGGAGATCATACAGTACTGGGGTGATGGTGGTGGTGCCACACTGCCAGTCATTTATAGCAACAAACCTACTGGTGACAGTGAACACATGTTTTATTTACAGCTTACAAGAGTTACTATAGAGCAAAGAGTGTTGTACAGTACACCTAGTTTGAGGAGGAGATGGGCTCCGTTGTGTGCCAGCTATCGTGTTCAGTACTAGAGCCCAAGGCAGTCCTAGAAAGCAATCTGTTCCTATAGTGTGTCCATGTTACCCGCAGCCATGTACTAACATTATTGAAACAAGGTTAAAAAGAACTCCAACGTTCACTTAGAGATCTCAGAAATTCCCACATTAAGCAGCTAAAGTAGAGAAGCATTACAGCATTTATTTTGGCTGGCCCAGTTTATAACAGTGAAGATAATCCAATTAACATTGAAACGACTACATTTGCAAAAGAAATACAACTACATTTCCAACAACAAACATTGCATTTGTAAAGCAAACACGGCTCTGTTTGCAAACTACTCATTTTACCATCAGTTGGGACAGGAATTCAGCTAGTTCAAGACTAATAAAAGTCTAATCTTACCACAACAATGCAGGTACACGGTACCTCTAAAGTAAACATACATATATGCCCAAACATCACATGTGCATATAACCTACACACAAGTGAGATTCAGTGCAACAAGTGCAACGGTGAACTAATGCACATGCAAGACAGACGAGAGTATTTTCCCCCAACTTTGCATACTGGTTTACGTTAAGTGTGGCCCTCGTGAACAACCAAATGGGCACTTTCGTGCCGTATAGAACACAGTGACATAAGAAGACAAGTGATACACCATATACAGAGGGCACAAGACGCAATGTGGGTTCTGCATGTGTCTTGTCTTGAATAATTGTACAAGAGCTAACAATTCTTTTACACGAAACAAGAAGGCACTGGACTAACACTGTGATCTAACCCTACTACAAGTTTAAAACCAAGAGATATTTCCTTGATTACATTACTTATCCTGCTCCACACTCACATTGTTCTGTCACAAGCTCTTCCCAGCACTGCTGAGTTGTACAGATGCATACAGAATCATCGATAACAAACGAACAAACAAATGTTCAACCAACTAAATACGGAAAGCAATAGAAGCAAGTCACGGCGGCGGCACGCATTGCTCACCTTGATCAAGGCGGGGCTCTTGGCGAACTCTGGACAGGAGTCCATGAACTTCTTCAGGTCCAGATCCAGGTACTCAAAGACGAGCCATATGCGCTTCTCGCTGTGGACAACATCGTGCAGCCTGCGAGCGGGGAATGAGCAAAGCTTCTCAGCATATCGACAATGCAAACCATCTACTACTAACACTCACCCTATAAATAGATGGATAAATAAATTATAAATAGCAACATCACTGGCAGTAGCACATTTCACAGGTTCTAAATCCGGCCTATTCATTTACTGTTGCATAAAAGCGAAGGCCAATCCATCTCCATCTCGACTTAATGCCCACTTCAATCAATCGATCAATCAATCAATCAATCAATCAAGCAGTTAATCCGAGATAATTGGGGCAACCAACGCCCGATCCTAAACAAATAAATCCGGAGCAGGTAGGAACAAAGTCAATGGCAGTAAACCGGATGAGAGACGCACTTGACGATGTTGCGGTGCTGCATCTCCTTGAGGAGCGAGATCTCGCGGATGGCGGTGGAGGGGACGCCCTCGTCCTCCTGCTCGAGGCGGATCTTCTTGAGCGCGATGGTCTCGTTGGTGGCCCTGTCCCGGGCCTTGTACACCACCCCGTACGTGCCCTCCCCGATCTTCTCCACCTTCTCGTACTGCGCAAACACACCGCGCGCACGCACGCGCTTAGAGAGGAGAGGGACGAAAACAAGATCGGATCGGAGGACCAAAACCCTCGTGCGCTCGCGAGGCGCCGGTTACCTGCTCCATCGGGGGGTCGGCGTCCAATGCTACGGCGGCGGCGGCGGCGCGGGGGGCGGAAATGGGCGAGGAGGCGGGAGGTGGGAGGGGAGGGAGAGGGGGAAGGGGATCACGGGGAGGAGGGGCGGGGGAGAGCGGCTGCGGCGGGCGAGGCTGCTACTGCTGCTGCCGCCATTGAGGGGGGATGGGGAGGGGAGGGGAGGGGGAGAAGGGTCGCGCCGTTGGGGGTTGGGCTGGTCCTCCTCGCTTCTGTTTCTCCCTTTTATCTGCTGTGTTGACTGAAGCCTGAAGCTTTTCCTCATTCAGTCCACCTCTTGGCTGGCTTTTGGTGCCTTTTCTTATCATCTTTGGTGGGGTTTTTGTGAGGGTTTTCTCTTCTTTTTGTTGGATTGGGATGTGGATCTAGTGAGGCTCCTCCTATTTTTATTCGTTCAAGTTGAATAAGATTGGGAAAATTTGGCGGAATCTGAGCCGTGATGTTGTTGTTTATCGTCTCCTGGACCCTCTTATGCGCCATGATGTGTATTGTTAAGTATGAAATGTCACGTCTTCTTGCTTGCGTTATCATGGCGTATTGAACTTGTGCTTCGCTCGATTAGCAAGTAGGTATTATAAATTGATTGGATTGGGTGGTTTTCGTGGGTCTAGCGAGGGTATTTAGTGAATTATTATGTGTGTATTGTTTTTTTATTGTTGTGACTTGTTTTGCGTTATCACCTGGGTTGTCAAGATATCTACTGGATGGTGTCATAAGACATGTTACATGTTCTTGCATTCATGGATGATGCACTGAATTTGTGCCCAGCTCGATTATTACTTTTTTTTCGAAACGGAGGCAAAAGATTTGCCTCATCTCATTAATTAAGAAGAGTTTTGAATTACATGACCGACCGCCCACAGACAGCCCCGAACTGATAAGCCTACTCTCGCGGCATAAGAGAACTCAAACGCTTGGCCCCTGCCAACCCCCAAAGTCTAACCTCCGCCTTGATTCTAGACGTGATTACATTTGGCATGGAGGACACCTTACTAAACACTCTTGCATTCCGCTCATTCCAAATCTCCCATGAAACCAACATGACGAGAGATGCGAGGCCCTTTCTCACATTGGCGTTGACGCCCACCATGTGATGCCACCAATCCTTGACATTGTCGAAGCTACTCCAGTCGGTGATGTCCACACCGGTCAAACCCATCCAAGTCTTGATCTCCGTCCAAATGCGTGTCGTGTATCGACACCGGAAGATAATGTGCGCCGCCGTCTCCGGCTCCCTCTTGCATAATTGGCATAGGCCACAATTCGGCCATGCTCTCCGTTGAAGTCTGTCCGCAGTCCAAACACGGTCTTGAATGATAAGCCAAGCAAATAATTTGTGTTTTGGCGGCGCCCAGTTGTTCCACACAGCCGACTTCATTTTCGATGCAGTGGAGTCGTCGAGTTGAGCTTTGTAAGCTGACGATGCAGTGTATTCACTGGAAGGCGAAAGCTTCCAAACGATCTCATCATCCACCCCCTCATCAAGAAAGACCTCTCGTAATCCAACCCAAAGCTCATAGTATTCAAGGATGTGCTGAATTGTGAGCCCAGAACTTGTGTTGATGTTGGCAATCCACTTGTTGAGATCCAAAGCCCTATGGATGGTGTCATTCCTGTGTTTGGAAATTGCAAAAATGGAGGGAGCGATGTCTTTTGGCTTGCGACCCCCAAGCCAAGGGGAGTGCCAGAAAGAGGCCCTTTGCCCGTTGCCAACTGTGATGGAAGTGCACTCATAAAATAGCGCCATGTCCTCTTCATCGCACGGGTGCCCCAAGTCAACCCAAGCTCTTTCCGGGTCCTTCCAAACCAACCAAGGCCATCTGAGCCGCAAGGCACGTGCGAATTTCTCCATGTCCAAGATGCCTAGGCCGCCCATGTCCTTGGGCGTGCAAACTTTCTCCCATCTTATCTTACATTTGCCACCAGAAACCTTATCCGTACCTCCCCATAGAAAAGCCCGCTGCAGCTTGACGATGGACGCCATCATTCCTTTGGGCACCATAAGCGAAGTGAGGTGGTGGATGGCCTGCGAAGTGATAACCGACTTTACCCACGCGCTCCTCCCAGCCATCGTAATGTACTTTCCCTGGCCAGTCATGATCTTTCCGGCAATCTTATCAAGCAAATGCTGGAAGTCCACGGCCCGCAAACGATGAATGGATAGCGGGAGGCCGAGGTATCGCAAGGGGAACTGAGCTCTAACCGCCGGGAAGGCACCCAAAATCATGTCAAGGTCGACATTGGAGCATCGAATAGGGGCCACCAAACTCTTGTTAATGTTCGTAACTAGGCCGGTGACGTTTCCAAAGCTTTGAAGTATGGTGGCAAGCATATCCACGTCCTCCTTGATAGGCGCCAAGAAGATCGCAGCGTCGTCCGCATATAGGGAGGTGCGAAGACGGGCACCACGACCACGTAATCTGTGTAGGTATCCATTCTCTGTTGCCACGTCCAAGATTTGCTGAAGAGGGTCAATAGCAAGGACAAACAGAAGGGGAGACACTGGGTCCCCCTGTCGGAGGCCCTGCCCATGCTGGATAGGATCGCCGGGAACGCCGTTGAGAAGAACCCTCGATGTAGACGTCCGAAGAAGGGCCGTGATCCACTCACGAAACCTCGAAGGAAAACCTCTCCTCTGTAACAGGTCTAGAAGATATTCCCATCTAACCGAATCAAAAGCCTTCTTGATGTCCAACTTGAGCAGGAGCGATGGCGTGTTTGTTCGTTGGAGCCGGCGAGCATAGTTGCGAACATACATGAAGTTGTCGTGGATGCATCGAGATTTGATGAAAGCACTCTGAGCACGGGATACAAGGATGTTCATAAAAGGGGTGAGCCTCATCGCCATCACCTTGGCCACAATTTTGGCGACGGCATGGATCAAACTGATAGGCCTAAAGTCCGTGATCGCCTCAGCCCCCTCCTTCTTTGGCAAGAGAACCACATTTGCGGAGTTGAGCCAGTGAAAGTTGTCAGCATGCAAACTCGAGAAGGCGGAGATGACCTTCATAAGATCGTCCTTTATAATTGGCCAGCAGCTCTTGAAGAATGCCCCGGTAAAGCCGTCAGGCCCCGGAGCCTTGTCGCTAGGCATAGCCATAATGGCAGCAATCACCTCGTCCTCCGTCATCTCATCCCCAAGGCTGGAAAGGTCACAATCTGTAAAGTGGAGGAGTTGCCAATTGAAGTCTGTGGTTCTAGGTGGCCCTTTGCTCAGAGCGGTGGTGAAGTGCTGGTACATAATATTCTCCTTATCCTCATGTTTGGTAACCCAACCAGCCCCGTTGTTCAACTTGTGTATGAAATTCTTGCGCCTCCTCCCATTAATCATCAAGTGAAAAAATTTTGTGTTGGCGTCCCCCTCCTTCAAGTTACGGATGTGGGCACACTGCTTTTTTCTAGCCCTCTCAAGAACCGCCAAACTGATGACGCGCCTTTTAAGCCGCTTACGAAGGTCAAACTCCTCCGGCGAGAGGGAGCGCGACTCCTGAGCGATGTCCAATCTGAGAATAATTTGAAGTGCCATGTGAAGGTGCAGCCTTGCATTTGAAGAGAAGGATTGGCTCCATTTTCTCAATCGGACAGCGGTTGACCGAAGTTTATGGAAGAGGATTTGACAAGGCTCGTAGTGGGGGCTCGGAGCAGCCCAAGCATCGGAGACAGTCTCTTGAAAACCCGGCATCTTGATCCAAAAGTTCTCGAACTTGAAGCTTCTGGGCCTTTTGGGGCCAATTATAGGTGCCAACAGCATGGGACAATGGTCAGACAGGGACGAAGATAAGGCATGCAAGATGTGATTTTGGAATTCAATGTCCCATTCAGCTCGATTATTACGTACTCTCAATAACCGTTATAACTTGACTGGACCACGCGATTTAAGTTGGGCTAGGCATCAGCGGTGCTCGAAGCCGATGACCACTCGAGCTGCCTCACGTGGATTTTGTCTTCTTTTGACAGATCCCTCCCCCATTCTTCATCTATTGCAAGGTGCATCCTTCGTCCTTATCGTTAAATTTCCTATTATATGAATGGTGAAAACAACAGTTTGGATATCAACAACAACAAAGAAAAATTCATTACACTACTGAAACAAGAAAAGTCTGACATTGACTAAGTCATTGTTTCTTCCAAGAGTAGGTCAAGTTTTTTTTCTGCATGGTAATACATGTCTCGTTCATATCATAAAGATCAAAGTACGAGTCACGTAACGACCGACATGACAAAACTGAAAAGATAACATAACATCTCTGAGCTTGACACCAATGCCCATCATCTGCCTCTGGCACCACCATAGCAGCCGCCGAAGAAAAGAATGACAGATCACCTCCTCACCCGAGCTCGACGCTGCTCCATCGCTGATATGCAACTTTTCGGACCTCCAAGGTGGCTCACCAAAAGTGAAGCCCTTGTCGTTGAACGAATAAGACCGGGGCAACACCCCGGACACGCCATCGAACTTCAGATCTGGCACCCCACCACGACTAAGACGTCGAAGGAGGAAACCATACCCGTCATTCACGAACCACGAACCCAGCACACGTTCCGTCTTCCAGATGTCGTCGATGCAAACCACAATGTGCATACGCTCCTGGACTACCTCCCAAGCTCCACGTCGACGCTGGAGCAAACGTCGTCGCAACGACAGAGCCCGAGAACACATATCCACCACGAGGATGCCGCTGCCACGCCATCCTTACTTGAACAGACTTGTTTCCAAATGCATCCCCAACCATAGGACCAATGGCCTTGTCAGGGAAGGATCCGAAGAATCTTTATTCGGCGATGTCATCGTTGTCGCCGAAGCCAAGATGATGAACATGCTAAAAACCTAGACTACGAGAGACTAAAAACGATCCACACGCGTGGATCCGGCGACCCCCTCATCACCGACGACCGAGATCGCCGGCGGAGGGGAGTCGCCGGAGAACGACGCTGGAAGATTGGACTCTCCTGACAGTGGCTAGGGTTCCAGCCGCCAGGAGCGAGAGACGTCGAGAGGAAAAACGAGTAGGTCAAGTTTATTGGCATTTCTTGTCGAAACAAAGGAACGCCTGGCCTGTGTATATTATACATTTTTTACGGGAGCGTGCACTATACATGTCTGTTAGGCGATGGTCACCAATATGTGAGGATGCTAGAAAACCACAATGCATCTTTGCAAACTTTATCCAGGTGAAAACAAGTTTGGCAAATTGCCTATAAACAAGCACGCATTTACCTCCATTCGTAAATAGATAATCATGTAGGAACTGCGTACTTAAATTATCTACTAATTTTCTAACTCTTGCTTTTTTTTTGGGCAAGGTGTAAATATTAATCATCAGATTTGTCATGGAAAATATATAGAGAATAAATAATTTCGTACTAGATTATTTCAACAGATACCATCCATTTACATGCGGAAAATGATTTGATGTATTTTGATTCATCAATGAATAGATTATTACTAAAAAAGACCATACAACATATCACATGAAAACAAATTAGGCAGGTTTCACGATCGTCTATTGTTTTTCTTTTTTTTGGATGGTTGAAGTCGATGTGAAACCAAATTCAATTTTTATTTTTTTAGCTTTAAACAAAATTCAGTTGACAAGTACGTCCAGGCCAGGCAACAAAGTGGCATGTGTTCGGCGAGGACTTGACTTCATGTAAGGAACAGTCTTTGTTAACTGATCGACCGTCTTTGTTAATTGATCGATCATTACAGTAGTTCCACCAAGCAGTAGGAGTACCCCTCAAAAAACAAAAACAAAAAACAAGCAGTACGACTGTACGAGTACGCTCGCAGTACCAACGAACTAAGAGCATCTATACAGCCGGGCCCACCTCAAACGTCCGGGTGGCTCGCACAGGCACTGAACGGTTACAAAAATTTAATTCAGATAGACGCCTCAAACGAGTCTTAAACGTTCGGGCTGACTGGCATTCTTTATATTCAGCCCAAATAAGAAACGGATATGGGGGGCTCGAGCGCGCCCGCCATGTCGGACCCGGCCCACGCTGGCCTACCCGACCCCACATATAGTTTCTCCGCATCTGTTCGCCGTATCAAACTCTAGCCACTTCACGCTCCACTTCCTCCACCCCCTTCGCTACCTAAGAGCATCTCCAGCCGTTGGCCCCCAGGGGGCGCCTAAAAGCGCCGCCTAGGGGTGAGCCGGCGCAAAAATTGGCCTGGGGGCGAGTCGGTCCCCAGCCGCCGGCCCCAGGGCCGCCCCCAGGCACGGTTTAAAAAATATATATATAACACAGTTCGGCGAAGTTCGGCTAAAAACACGTTAAATTTCGGCCAAACACGATAAATTTCGGCGAAGTTCGCGGATTTTCATTACATTAAACTAATCTAAAAAAACTGGCTGAAGTCGTCGCCGCCATTGTCGTCGTCGGCCTTCTCCTCCTTGAAGCCCCTGTTGGACCCCTGCCCGGCGTCGCCATGGCGGACTGGTGGCGGCGCGTCGTTGCTGTCGTAGATGACGACGACTCCGCCTTCGTCGCGGCCACGTCGGCGCTCCGCGAAGCGGCACAGGGTGGCGCACTAGCGCTCCTTCTCCTTCTCCCGCCGCACCTTCTCCGTCGCAATTGAGTCCATGCGCACCCATTCCAGGGCCGCGTCGTCGTCGTCGAGCTCCGTCTTCACCGGCGCGGCCGGCTCCTTCTTAACCGGCGCCAGCCCCGACTCCTTCTTAACCGGCGCCGCCCGTGAGGAATCAATGGCAAGGCTGACCGGCGGCAGCCTTGCCATTGATTCCCCGCGGGAACCGGGGCAGTTGGGGGAAGACGAGCCGCCGTGTCGCTGACGCGGCTGGCCCGCGACTTTTTCGCGCCAAAATAGTTCGCCTCGGCGCCCCCGGGCACCCCCCAGCGCGCCGGGTTCGGCCTGGGTCCGCCGGCGTTGTTTTCGGCCCAGGCCGGCGAAAATCGGGCTCCCGGGGGCGCAACTGGGCCGTTTTTCGGCGCCGACGCGAAAAAATCGCCTGGGAGGCCTTCGTGGGGGCGCGGCTGGAGATGCTCTAAGCTCACCTCCGACGATTTCTGGTCGTCTCTGGCATGGCGGGCAGCGGATCTGACTCCGACCGGTCTGGATCCGTCGACTAGGGTGTCATCCCGCTGCGGGTTGGAGGAGGCAATGGCGATCCGCAATGCACTTCGTCGCTCATGGGAGGACAATGCCCGGCCGACGGCAGGATCTGTCCGGCGTGACACCATAGCGTCGACTAAGCGGGCGCTCGTGTCCTTTGGGGCTGGATCATCGCGGTCCCGGCAGCCGAAAAATCTCTCCTTCTCCATCACCGATCAGGCGAACTACGAGTCCCACCAGGAACGGGCGACTCGCCGTGGGAAGGAGAGGATAAGGGCCGCTGAGGCGTGTATCACGACAGAAATGGCAGTGGCAGAGGTGGTTGGTGCGGCGATGCGGGCGGCTGCAGAGGAGGAAGCCATATGTGTCCGCATGGTGAAGAAACGGCACCGGAGGAACACACACGCCCTTGCCCGAGAGCAGAATATGGCGGTCTATGCCATGGTCGGACTGCCATCGAAGGAGGACAGCAACGGCAAGGACATCTCCGGCGATGAGTAGATCCGGCTCGATCTCTATCACGTCTTCGACCGGTACTTCCGCGATAAGGACGGCAATGGCACCGAGAGGGCAAGGGCAGCCGTGGATGATCTCCACCATAGCCAAACATACCAAATTTTGGTACTCCGATGACATGTTAGTAGTGACGAAGTAACCGAACAATGTGTGTAATGCATCGGCCTAGTTGCACCGGTTTGTATGGATTTGAGATATGATAATTGAGCTGTCCGATTGTGAGAAGGCTAATTTAAGACTTAACTGGTCGGTGTCCGCGGACGTACCGGAACATGTCTGCGGGCATTTGAGTGACCGGATTTGCAAAGTCCAGCTGTAGACGCTCTAAGGCATCTGACCTGTGATATTTTTATATATACTCGTTGTTTTTACGTCCGGACGTGTTCGCACAAACGCAGAGAGCATTGCGGCATGAAAACGGGAGGATGCACATGCTCGGAATGCATGTCTGACGAGACACGACACCATCACCACGCCACATCCATCCGCATGGCCGTGCGAGCTTTAGTTTAGGGTCGCGTGGGCGCATGCGTGCAAAGACGGCAAAAGGAAAAGGGCCGGAGCACCGCGCGCGCACCGAGGACGGAGCACGGCACGGCTTCGGTCTCCACGCCCCTCGGACCAAGGAGCGCGCGCGCTATCCGCTTGAAAAACAGCGTCGCGCGCTGTCGACATGTCGAGCGGGGCGGCCGGTTTCCTCGTGCGCCGCCTCGCGCCGGCCGGCCGGCCGGCGGGGTGGTGGCACTGGCACTGACACCGTGGCACGGCGAGGTCGGCAGCGGCTAGGCAGTCGGCACCGCGACGCTGCGTGAAAAGAGGAGATCACTCGACTGGGAGTGGGAGTGGGACTGCATGCATGCATGGCGCATGTGACGCCCATCAGACGGGGCGAGCGATCGGCGCCTCTCGCGCCCAGCGGTGCAGTGCAGCACGCAGCGGCAGGCGGGCGGCGTAAAGGTGGCTGGCCCCGCCTAGTAAACAGCACGAGCACGAGGCGCCACAGCGAAAAGCCTCTCCTCTCTGCTCTGCTCTGCTCTGCTCCTCCTCCGCTTTGCTTCGGCCAATTGGAGCGCGTGGCCCGACCGCCCGAGAGGCACCACCAGTCCACCCCGTCGTGTCCAGCTCCTCGGTCAATGCAGGTCAAGGACGCTGGTTCGGTTCCTCCCACTCCCAGGTGGAGTAGTTGCTCGCCATTAGTGTGTCGACCTGAGAAGATGCTCGCCATTACTGTGTCGTGGGGGCGGCCGTCATCGGGCATGAAGTCGATGCACTCAAAGCAGTGGAGGGCAAAGATGGGACGGATCGGAGGCCGTCCCGCCGAGACGCTCCTCGAAAACGTTATCGCTCTTCTTCCGAGCAGGGTCTCGAAGGACGGGGTTTGAAGGCACCCGCTCTTTCGACCAACCGTGCACGCGGTCGTCGATATGGGATCATCGGAAGCGGCACAATGAGAGAATAGTAGATGACGGCTAGGGTTACGCGAGAAGGAAGTGAGTGTTGGACGCACTGACCAACTCTTCCAATATATAAGCCGTCGGGTAGGTGGGCCTGGGCTTAATCCCACGACCAAGTCCGTGAACAACCCACGGTCCAATGTCTTGGATGGTAGCATTTATGTTACTGACTCGTTAATTAACCATTTCCGATCGGAAAAAATAAATGCTCATTTTCGCAACCCCGTCCTTTGAACAAAAAGGGATGTATCTAAAACTAAAATACATGTAGATACATCATCTTTTATTCATTTTGATGACAAGTATTTTCGGACGGAGGGAATATAATAAAAAAAACTAAAGAAATGGAGAAGCAAAATGGAAAAAAAAGGAGAAGAAACAAATGGCGAAAAACCAAAGACGAAGAAAAAATGCAATAAAGAATAAAAAAATGGTGAAGAAAAAATAGAAAAAAAAACAAAAAGAATAAACGTCTTGAAAAAGCCTCAACTAGGACGTGCCATACAAATTTACCGTGTGAGGGTCCTACCTGTAGACCAGGTATCGAATCCTGGTTCTCCCATTCCATCCCATGCGCGCAAGTGGGCCGGCCCAATACGACGCAGGTGGATGAAAACCTTGAGCGAAATTTCCCTCTCGGGTCGCTTATAGTTTTTGTGCTTTTTTGCCAAAGTAAAAAAGCTGCAAAAACATAAGCAAAAACCCAAACAAACAGGGTCTTGGTCTGGAGAAGATGACTTTAACGAATTTTATGTGATTTTCCACTTAATAGATAATCTCAGTTGTCCATATGATATACTGTCACGGAGACCCAAGGGAAAAGGATTAACAACATCTAATCCATCTCTGATCATCGCCATCCTGCACTCTGATTTGTCCCTTTAACTTACAAGTTACAATCCCCAAAACAGTTCCACGACATCAAACTGGACAAAGGTTCACAAAAGCAGAGTTGGCCAAATCCTGCACTCTGATTTGTTATTCGTTCAGCTCATCCAAGTCCCCGATCATACCAACGGCGATGTCTCCTCCTCTACCCCGTCTCCCCGCCGCTTCTCCTCGCCGCGCTGCGCCTTTGCCTGCAGGCGCTCGGCCGTGCCCTTCTTCTCCTTGTCCTCTGGCAGGAGCCTCAGCACGATCCCCATGGTGATCAGCAGGAGCCCCGTGACATGCTGCTCCGTCATGGGCTTGGTGAATATCAGGTACGACAGGAGCAGGGTCACCGCCTTCCTCGCCGTCGTCACCATGGCCGTCGTGGCGGCGCCGAAGAGCGCGATGAGGGACAGCACCGACACCTGCCCGACGAACGTCGCCATCGCCTCGAAAACCAACACGGCATACACGTACAAGTGCTGCAGTTGGACACAAACGTCTGTCAGATTAATCTTTTTCAGCAATCGTTTTGGGGCGCAGTGCTAACAGCAAGTAGCCAGGAGCACTTTTGAATTTCAAGTGGATCAGATACTTTTCCGGACAATGTGGTTAGAATCACATCAGAAGAATGAAGAATGTAGTGCTGGGATGTCTTGTTGTCTACAAAATGAACTATGCTAGCAAAGATGGATTCCTTAAGGCTAGTGTTGTTCACAAAAGAATAGTTGATTCTTTCCCTACCATCTGGTTTGTTCACATTCTGAACTAAAGTATCTGATGATTGAAATCCCTGAAAAAACAACATGGACGAGAGATTCTGATCATATACCTGAGAACACGCACTCCACGCCGTCGTAAGCTCCCCTGTTAACACCATTGGCACAGCGAGGAAAGGCAGGCCAACAACAGTCGAGCAGAACAGCATCTCCATCTAACCAGAGAGCAAGTATTCAGTGTAAATGTCCTCCCAATTCAATAACTGAGAAACAATTTGTGGACATCAAGATGCACATAGAGTACCTGTGTGGTGTCAGGGTTCATCTTGAAGATGGCTTCCTGCAGGTTGCCGAGGAAGGCATCCATGATGAGCGCACTGGACACCATGGCCACGCCGATCATGCTGAAATTAGGCGACGTTTGCGCGTCTGCGAGCGTGAAAAGTATGAGGCCGATGACGAGCATCACCGCCGATACGTATTCATGGAACGGGTACTTGCGTCTTAATCCCGGGATAAATGCCCCCATTATCATCACCGGCAACACCTGAATGGCAGAGTGAAAGGTCAAATACAGAAATAAGATCTGCACCGCTGATTGAAACTAGAAATTCTTTATTTTCAGAGAAAGTACTAACTGAAATTCTCTGGTCTCAATTTCGCTACGACTTTTTATCAGAAAATCACCGGTAGTCACCTTACTACCAAATGGAAGTTTCAAAACATGGGAAGCATTAAAGATTCACATGGGTTTCTGCTCTGCTTCCTAGGGACAGGAAGATGAGGAAGTGCTACAAGCAACAGTCTATTCCTTCAGCTGCACATTCCCTTCGCAGAAGTACTACCACTAGTTCATTATATACATTATTATCAAACAATAATCATTTGAAAAGCAATTTCTTGCTGGCAAAATACTAGACATTTCGCCACAGACAAAACTAAACATTTTAAAAACCATCTTGTTGTGCATACCCAATTAAGAGAGAATCATTCAGAATGCGCATATCGACAACATTGTTCTGCCTGCCCTACATACTCTGCGGGAGGAGTATGTGTACTATCCCCGACTCAAAAGTAGAAACACGCTCGAATTAGAGTAGTGTACATCATTGAACAGGAATAGCTTGGCAGCTCAGCAGACATCATTTCTGATGTCGGATTCTCAAATTGGGGCATTTCCCAGAACAGAAAGGTTCCTATTTCCTCACACAAGAGCACAACACATCTCATGCCGCAATAATGCTAAGTAATAATGACGATACTAGAAAGAGCAGCAATGATCGACTTTGTGGAAACTCACCTTGGTGGATTTGAACATGATCTGTGCGGGGTAGTTGAGGAAGGCGAGGGAGCCCTTGGTGAGGCCGTTGGACCCCATAAGCACCGCGGAGAGGCGCACGTAGGTCCGCCATGGGTTCACCATCTGCTTCGTGGTGAACCCCTGCAGCCGGATCAGCCCCAGGTACACGAACCCCTGCACGAACGTGAAGTACCACCCGTAGCTGCACCACCACCACAAACACCATTAGTACACTCAAAGTACGTCTCGCAAGTGATCAATCACCAATCATTTGGTAGGTGAGATAGAAGGATCACCTGAACTGGAGCCGGTTGTAGACGTATTCCTGCAGCAGCAGCAAGAGGCACGCAGAAGTTAGGCACGCCAAAATTTTCGAAAACAATTGGAAGTCCACGGTGCGTGTCATCATCGGTCAATTTGGTGCAGGAATTGTAGGAACGGAAGGGGCGAGAAAAATCAGGGGAACGTGGGCAGAAGCTTCGGGGTACCATGTTGACCAGGCAACTCTACGAGTCAGCCAGTCAGCCTAGGACGAAGAAAAATAACATGTGGAGTGGAAAAGGAACAGTATCTATCTATCGATCCTAGCACAATTCCTCCGGATTTCAGCAGGAAAAATCAATGCACTCGGAAACGTAAAATCTTGCGAGATTTTCCCTTCGACCAGAAGCAAATCTTGCGAGATCTCCATACCGCAATTAACAAACGATGATTCGAAGAACGAACACGGACGGGGCAGAGTGAATAATCGGAAGGAGGAGGAGGAGGGGAGGAGATCGAAGAGAAGGACGTACCTCGCAGATGCCATTGACGAGGTAGCCGAAGAAGAAGCCGGAGGAGCAGATGAGGAACTGCTGCCAGACGGGCCTGTCCGTGAGCGACACGCCGAACAGCCTCCGCCCCTGCTGCTCCTCCCCGTTCCCGCCGGTGGTCATGGCCGTCCTTCTCCCTCTCTCTCTCTCTCTCTCTCTCTCTCTCTCGGCAGACGCAACACTAATCTCTGGCTAGATCGTCCGTCCAATTAATGGCCGCCGAGGGGAGAGAGATGTATCGACGGCCAAAGGAAGGAGGGGGAGAGAAGAGACGAAACGGAACGCCCACTGGGTTAATTGCTGGCTACGGGTCGTCGCCACTCGCCACCGTCTTTAAAACGCTGCCTTGTATTGGCGACTCGCGTGTGGACTAAGAGGAGTGCCTCACCTGTCACTCCCGCCACCGTCCGGTCTCCGTCGCCGCGGCGCGCGAGCGAGCGAGCGAGCGAGAGATGCGGCCGCGCTGCCGTTTCGGCGGGTGGCGTTGGAGACCCGGCGGGCGAGAGGCGGGGAGAAGAAATCAATCGATCGATCGAGGAAAAACGTGGGCGCGGATGGCGGCACGAATCTACTGCTCTCTACGGCTGCGTGCCTCGGGTTGCGGAGGGGCCGGCGACCTGGCTCGCTCGGCGGAGGGGGGACGCGTGGCTGGTGTGCATGCATGCGTGGTTTGACAGGTGGATCTCATGGGACCGGGCTGTCATGCAGACAGATGACGACGGCGCTGTTTGACTGCCAGCCTGGGTCGGAAACGAATTAATGCTCGCGCTATTCTACTTATTTTTCTACTAGACGAAATCAGGCAGTATTTTAATGACACCATGAAACATAATAAAGGGCCATTTTAATACTCCTAGGAGCGGCGAAGTACGAGCTGTTGTGCAACGACCGGTCGGTTTGCCGCTTGTCGATGCTCGTGGCGAGGTCGCAGAGATCAAGAGAGGTCCAATAGCTGTGTTTACCCAGATGAAGAAGATCCAAGTAGGAGTACTCCGTTCGACGCAGATATAAATGTGGAGGAGTCGTTGCCTCGATCGGAATGCGTTTACTAGTTGAGCCTCCTTTGGAGTGCCTGTGTGACACTGCATCGCATCGCATCGGCTAGTGTCACAATGCTGATCACACTCGTATTACTCCACTCAGGGCCGTCGACAAGGGGGGTCAAAGTGGGTGACCACCCAGGGCCCCCAAATCGCAATTTTATGTCCGGACGAAAAAGGCCCAACTTACCTGCCTGCTAGATCCCTGATGTACGACAGCATCGAAGCTTAGTGCAACCCCAATCCAGCAGTTCGCCTCGTGCCGTCGGACGACAACAGCGCCGAAACATAGAGCAACCCAAATTCAGCAATTTGGCTCGCGCCCGCCGGATGACAACATCGCCGTGCAACATTTTTCTCTAATCTGCCCTTTCTTTGGCCGCCCCAAGTTTAGGCCTCTTCCTGTAGTTCCTACTTTGCTTCTATATATCAATAGTTAATTAGTTATCATGATTGAATAACTTGTCTTGTTCGCCACCGCACTAAACTTAAACTGCAACGTGGTCTTAAATTTTGGTTTCAGAATTGTTTCCCCGCTGAACATGTACTAATACTGTAGTTACGCTATCATGTCGTTAGGTGAACTGTCCCGACTTTGTGCATCAAACCTCCATTGAATCATCGATCTATTCATTATCCATCAATTGGTCATGTATTGTAGCTCGTCTAGCTGTTGTTGGCAGAGCGCATTTTTGTTCTCCTTGTGTAATTACCGTGATGACATTTGTCCATCCATCATGTATTTGTTCTCAAATCATCAATCGACCATGCGTTTCTTTGATTGTTTCATATAGAACTATTTTGATGATAGATGCTCATACAAGATATCAAAGATGTTGCTCGTCCAAGTATCAAGGTTCAACATTCTTTTGTTCTCTTATATCTTGATAGGCCTAGAATTCATGTACTGATGCTTTTCAGTGGAGCACCATGTTAGTTTGTTGCTTTAGCAATACCTTCGGTACTTTAAATTTCATAATTGATGTATTTTAAAATTGTACAAAATAACACATAATCAAGAAACTGAATTAAGTGAAAGTATACTTTAGTTGTATTAGCTATATATTTTTAATGTTAGAGCCTCATTTTGTATTTCGTCCGGGGCCCCAAATGTCTGGAGACGGCCCTGACTCCACTAGTAGTACTTTTTTTTCCGATGAACTCCACTAGTAGTACTCCTTGTGACTCGACGCACGATGCCTTTAATAAGGCATCTTCAGCACCGATCCTCAAACCGTCGGTATACATCTCAACTGCATGGTCTAGACGTGTTTTGCCATTTAAAGTGGTCATGTATTAGTTTGCTCGGTAGTCCGGAGGTAATTTTTTTATGCAAACCAGCGACAAATTAGGGGGAGTCTTTGTGGGCGTTTAGACAGCAACCACACCCGCATCTCACTAACCCGACCCACCAAAAAAACATCCCTCCCCTGCACGCGATTCCCGCTCGGCACCAGTTACCCGCATTCATGCCACTGTAGAGCAGCCGCTCCGCATTGACATCGGCCCAGAGTGGCCGAGACCACTCACAGGCACCGACATTGCAGCGGCGCGACGGCTAGGAGGATCGAGGCCGGCCTGCCAGACAGCTCCCTCGAGCTCTACGACGACAACCCCATAATGGAGGAATGGTCTGACGTTGACACCGCGCCGAAAACGGCGGTACATGTCGGCATGACCATGGAGCAGGCGCACTAAGACACCGCCATGGCTGATGAGGAGCAGCATGCGCCGATTGTTGGCATTTCGGCAGGCGCTGTAGGAGCAGAGGTACAACCTGCTCCTCCTCGAGCAGCACCGGCTGACGGAGGCCCAAATCTACGGCGATCGCGCAATCAAGGAGGTCGTCGCCGCCATGGCCGTGGCGAATCCGAACTTTGTTGCGGAGCGGCGGGCATTGCTCAATGTCGCACGTTGCCACACACCCACTGCCACACGCCAAGGTATTTCCTTTGCGGCGCTGGGGCAATTGGAGGGCGGGGAAGCGGGATGCGCCACTGCGACCATGGGCTTGGGACTTCGCGGGCGGCGCGGATCGACGCTTTTGTTCGATGACGGGGAGTGGCAGTGGCTGGATCCAGCCATTTTTATGACGTGGTGGCTACCAGAATGGATGGGGTGGGGTGGGGGCGCGTCGGCTGGGCTTGGGCGGCTGTGGAGTGAAAAAGGTGAAACGGCGGGGAGTTGGGATTTTTACTCCAACGGTGCGCGGTCGAGTATCAAAGTGGGGATTTTTTTTACTCCAACGATGCGCGGCCGAGTACATTTAAGGGTTATGGCGGACGCGGAGTAAAAATTACCCTCCCCTAACCGTTATAGGAGTCCGGTTAGGAACACATTAAAGGAGAAAACATAAATTAATTCTTCTTTACACGTTTATAAGGGATTAGTTAGAGATGCTCTAAGCAGCAATTGGGGTGGCTGCTCCCTATTCCAGCGCGGTAGATTTGTCAGTGAATGTGTACGTATTTTGTCAGGCCCGGTAGTTGCGCTGGCCCAACTCCCAGTTCTTGGACGAGACTTGCCTGCTCCCCCGCGTGTGTCCATCCGTGCTCCCGCGCACGTGGCTTGATTTGATTGGAACAAAATAAGGCCCGGCCCCACCCCCTTAAAATCAGGGGGGGAGATGATTAGATTAGAAAGGAAAAAGGGAAAAGGACAACCGTAGGATGAAGTGGGAGCACGGATGGGAGCACGGGGAGGGAGCAGGCAAGCCGGATCCCCAGTTCTTCCTCTGTTTCTTTCCTTCCCCCATTACTTCGGCCATTGCCTGTTTCTTTCGTTCTTTCATGGTTTCTTTTCTTATTAAAAAATATAAAGAAGGTAAATTTGGTTCTTAAAACCATAAAAGAAGAATTAATACTAATTTCTTGTATTAAGAAATGCTCATCAAATGTTAATGGTTTAAAAATTGTTCGCACATTCAAACAATTATTCATCAAACTCAATATTTTTAAGGATTCAAAAACTGTTCATCCTATTCAAAAAATGGTCATGCATTACAAATGTTTTTGAATTCAAAATTAGTTCAAAAAATTCAAAAATGTTCATGAATAAAAATAATGAATCGGTATAGTATTAGCTTGTTTTGAAAAGAACGGGCAGCCATCTTCATGGAAAAAATTTGATTTATTGATAGCAGGAAGCACAATGCTATTGAAAAAAATAAATCTAAAGTATGTTCAAGCTGAATAGATATATTGATCTTCACATTTCAGCAAGCATAAAGCAAAATCCACAGTGAGGTCTCAATAGCAAGAAGCACTGTACACATTATCCTATAGTACATATACTACTTATAGTGTACTAGTTTTGAATCGGACATGATCATCAATCCTAGACATTCGTGTGCTAAATCCAACGGCTGAAAAGAGTGGGATTCGCAGTGAACAGTACATCATTGCTTCATCCACAATGTTCCAGAACGATCAGCTCATCATTCTCAAAACAAGTGGCCCATACTGATTCCTCTTGGCCCATGTGGCAGTTTGAGGACGTGTTGAGCCCAAAGGAGATGGTTTCAGAGAGGAAAGATACAGTAATGTTATACTCTCTCCATCCCATAATATAAAACATTTTGGCAAACAATTTTCTGAATTATTTTCTTTCTTAACAAATTGCGGGGTTTACATATATTAACTCCTACTTTTTTATAATGTATTTTCTTTCTGCATCCGTACATAAACAATATTTTCCTTTTGCCTTGAATCTATTGGCAAGTCTATGATTAGTTTTCTACTAAAAACCACTCCATGCACGTGTGATGAAAAATTTGTTATGCCAACCACACAAGAACAACACAGAAAACATCATCCAATATTTGTACAGTATTTCATATTTGAAAAATATCTGGTGGTATAATAGCAATAACACATTGAACATGTAATAACGAAGACCTGTAATAGTAGCGGAAAAAAATTTAACCAGCAAAAAACATGCAATGCCCACGCTTGGTCTTCACTGAGAAGATCTAATAGTGAGTCTTCTTCCTCTTCTTGGTAGAAACATCCAAGTCAATCTTGTTAAGGTCAAACTTTGTCATATTGTCTGCAACTACCTGACAAAACTGGGGAATACTTCCACAGGTATGGAGAAAGTGCTAAAAGACCTAACATGATACATATCAAAGAATTGGCCAATTTTTTTTTGCAGTGATGGCGAAAACAAACCGCAAGACATACTTGATCAAACTCTTTCTGCATTTCCCATCCCATGAATCCAGGTACAACATGTTGTACAGAGCATAGTCGTGGTTGTACAAAGTCAAAAAACAAATCTGGAAAAGAATCACTTGAAAAAAATAAATGAAGACAAAGTATAAGTAAGAGAAAAAAAAATTAAAAGTAGAGTAAAAAGTTACAAGAATATTGATAACTCGCGTGTTTATCTGCAAGGGATGGTTCTTGGGAGAAATACGGGCAAAGTTCTCAATTTTTTTAAATGGACTCTGTTAACTTGAATATTTGGCCAAGTTGGTAATCCAAACAAAGAAGAAACAAATAGACAAATAAGTAGAAACTTGAGTTGCAACAGTAGTGTGTTTATATTAGATTGATAGTATATTAGATTTGCAGTACATTTGTAGATGAGAGCTAATTAACATCAGCAGAATAGCAAAGGAAACATGAATAACAACAAATTCAGGATATGTTTGAGATAAATACAATGGTGAGGGCTGGAGGGAATTACCTAAACCCCCAAAAGGAACAAACTTATCATTAAAATCTTGCATTACTCAATAGAAACATGCACACACACAGATTACTGATAAAGCAATTAGATCTAAACATGACAAGTTAACAACCATGTGATCTACCACACCACTATGCCTATTGCTAGGATATGACTGACAAACACCACAAAAATTCCATGTTCACTAGTAGGAAAACTCTTATAGGTTAAGATAGTTAGTGGCGATGTCACATAATTAGTCGTTGCAGGTAAATTTTCAAAATACCACTGACATGCGACATTTCGTGGCTGCTATTGATAGTACAACACTAGTAGCGTGCGAATATCACGACACGTCACTAGTAGGTAGGATCCAATTGTCAGACCCTCCAGATAGTTTTAGTGGCGTTGTACATAGTCACGCGTCACTAGTACACAAATTATTGGTGGCGTGTGCAGCTTTACCAGCGCCACAAGAGTCATATGGGCCCTACCGGCCATGTGATATTCTAGCCCCCATTTATTATTGGCATTGGCTCATGGACCCTAGTAGCATTTGGGAAGGAGGCAATGCCACTAATGACAACCAGTATCAATGGCATTGCATGGCCATACGAGCGTCACTAGAGTCAAATGGGTGCTACCAGCCACACGATATTCTGGCCCATTTATTAGTGGTGTTGTCTCGTTGACTCTAGTAATGTTTGGGAATGCGGCAACACCACTATTAACCTCGAAACATAATGTGCTGGCACTAGTGTGAAACTAAACAAGTTTGTAGTTCATATCGTTTAGCGTGCTTTCACTCAAGGGAATCCATTCCATATTCCCAATGTGGTTTCCGCCACATTGAAGAGAGAATTAATTTTCGTGAATGCCCTCCCCCCATTCCACTACAAATACCATGGTAAACGTTCGATGAGGAGCACATTCCCCCTCGTCTTTCTCTCCAACGAAAGCACAATTTTTTTTTGCAACAACAATATTGTTCTGGTGGTGCCAAACTTCTTCTCCAACTCGTCATGGGTTCACGCAGAGACGAAGAATGTTCTGCCACTAAACAACAAGCAGGCGGTTCGAAACATTTTGTAGATGGTGTTTCTGGACCAATGCAACTACAACGTCATGCCCCGGAAGGACGGCACAATATTTGTCCAATTCCTCAATACAAGCTCTACAAAGAAGGTCGAAGGTCACGTGTGGGGCAGTGGCCCCCTGAGACATCGACGTTCTATTCCGCCCCGTACTATACCAAGGACAACAAGCCTCCTGCGTCGAAGAGATGGGTCCAACACTGAAGAAATCTGGTAAAGAAACACATAAAATAGGAAATGAAAAAGAAAAAAACACCCACATGAAAGGTTCTATACATGGGTTTCCAAAACCGCTTTAATTGGCTAACCCACACTAAGGCGAGTGGGCCGAGGTGAGGCGGCGCAGGAGCTATATGTCGCCCGTATCGAGACTTATTACTTCTTGATTTGGCTGGCCCATTACTGTGGCATTGGGTTAGCTGTTTTCCACTGTTTTACATTAGGCTTCTTTTGTTTTTCTTCGGGTTTTTGTTATTCTTTTTAATTTTCTTCGTTTTTCTTCAATTTTCACTTTGTTCCGCTGTTTTATCCGGTTTACTTTTTTTCTTTTTTTTTTCAATGCATGCCAATTTTTTCTCAGACAATGTTCATTTTCTGTATACATCAAGAACATTATTTTATATATGTTTAGCAATTTTCTAGTACATGATTAAAATTTTCAAATATATAGATTTTTTATGTCTACAATTTTCGTATACGTGAATATTTTTTATACATGTTTAGCAATTGTTAAATAGGTCATTAACATTTTTCTATAATATATATTTTTATCTTTATCTTTATACACTTTAGACATTTTTTTACACTTATGAAACATTATTTTTACATGTTCCACATTTTTAAAATATTCGATTAACATTTTTATAATTTATGTTTCATTGTACTTTGTTGATATACATTGTACAATTTTCTTATACATAAGGAATATTTTTTATACACATTTAACACTGTTTAAATACAATGATTTTTGTCAGATACATGTTTTATGTCTACAGTTTTTCATGAGCATCATGCATTTTTCATATACAACTGAACCATTAATTTTTATTCGTTTACCATTTTAAAAATTGATGTTTAACATTTTTTAAAATCAGTTTTTTTTGTTTTTGAATACATGTTATACATTTTTTATATGAATTGATATATATTTTTTCAAATGCTATCAACAATTTTTTAAAAGTGACACAATCTGTTTATCAAAATTTAAGTAAGTTTTACTGGAATATATGTATTTTAGAATTATGTGAAATGTTAAATAATAAACTAAATGAGGAAAAAAACTAAACATAATGTATAATTGTACAAACCTGCTACTAAAAGTCTGAGACATACCGGTGCGCGCGAGGTGGAGCTACGTCTCATTGTAAGCGAGATATAATTTCCCTGGCCTAAAACAGCTACTTGGAATAATTCCAGCACTATGCCGAGTAGCAATGTTATGTACACCCCCGGAACATGCGAACACTCATTCACTTTGAGCAATTTTCTTTCGCTTAGGTTCCTCTTCTGTTGGAAGAACGTTGGTAGAAATTATAGACTTTCAAAATAACATAAATTGGAAGTAAAAAATGATCACAAAATTATTATTTTGCATGATTTATTTTTTCTCTTCTATTTTAAATAATATTCTTGATTTTTTAAGCATTATGAACTTTAACTAGTGTTATCAATTGTTTTTTCAAAATCTATGAATTTTAAAATGTTTATATGTTCTAAAAAAATTACGAATTTAGAAAAAGTTTAACTGAAAAATGTTAGGGTACGTATTAAAATGTTCATGTATTTGAAAACTTGATTTAGAATTGTAATAAGCATGAAAACAGTTATAGATAATTCTTTTAAATGATCATAACTTTTTAGAAAGATAAAAAACATAAAAATAGACAAAAGGAAGAAACCAAAGAAAACTGGCTAAAAAACAGGGAAAATATACTAGAAAACAGAAAAACTGAAGAAGAAAACTACAAAGGAAACAAGGAAAAAATCACACCAGGAACGAAAAGGAAACTACTCCTTGCTGGCTCGCTTATGTTAGTTGGTTCAGCCCACGAGTGCGTGAAATAGGTAACACCAACTTGTCGGACCAGGTTCATGTCGGGAAGGTTTGAGAGTGATCTAATGCATTGTGTGTCCTTCTTGAGCCTCCGTTGAGGAACATGTGCCACGAAGCAGGGTGTGATAGATTGGCCAAGACGGCTGGTCCAAGCCCGATATGACTTGAGGCTTGACATAGCCATGCACAACTCTTCTTTGCAACAACTATTATCCTCTCCGATTCATAGGTGTCAACCCATTACTATAACACGCGTCATCTCGTCGTCACCATGAAAGCAACCACCATAAAAGAGTACACCAACATAATTTTGAGCCATATGTTCCCCACTTGTTAATTCAGCCCATCCCGGCATCCCTCGCATCGTCCCCTAAGGGAGACTTGGGGGCAACTAGGTTTTCTCTATGTCTTTGTTTCCTTCTCTCCCCCTGTCCCTGCTGTCGCCAAAATAGCCATCGGGAATCTTGCACATAGCCACCAAGGGTGGCGGCGAGGTCTTCGGCCGTTCCTTTTCTCATGCAAGGACCCATGGCTCAGATGCAGCAGAGTCGGTAGTGAGGGTTGCGCCCTTCTGGCCGCGAAGGGCATTTGCTATAGTGTCAACTTCCGTCTCCCTCTCTTGTGCCGTGGAGAGGCTGGGTGGGAGAGCTATATATGTCTGGAGGAAATTTTGGACAACGATGATGACCAGTGATGTGTAAGACGTTTAGGGTGCCATTTTGTTCCCTGGAGACGACATCGAGATGCATGCCCTCTCTCCTCCTTCCCCGTGCTCGAGTGAAAACCCTAAATCCTTGGGATTGGTCAGTAGGGATGCTGCTATATAATCCACTCCTCCAAGGCACCACCTTGTTGTGGAGTGATGCACGTGTAGTTGTCAACTCATAGGTTCCTTCGGGGGTTTGATTTGAACTTCAAGGGGCATAGTACCAAGGAAAATTTTGTTCCTCCTCAGACGGTGTGCTCTTCTCCCCTGAGTGGTCTAGATTGCCCGACGACACAACACCCTTGATCGTAGGGAGAGAGGATCGGGCTCCCTCTCCGACGATTGCGATGCAGTAGTGGGGATGAGTGCTAACGATCCGGGCTAGCTTCGCACGTGGCTTCATGACTTTGTTACTCAATTTTTCGCCATGTCAGCGGTACCGATCTTGTTCTATTGCACGCATCCTCAATGTGATTTGTATTGTGTGCGATGACGATTGTCCACATGCTCTTTTTATTTGGTGAAGTGGTCATGCTCGATGTTGCATATCCTTGGTAGCTAGTATTGTGTCGGTGCATGCTCTCGGGTGAGCTGTTCTACCTTGCCGCATGTGAGGCCCTTGGAACTAGGGCGAGAAGAAATATGTCTTCTTCTGTAGTGGAGGTCAAAAGAAAACATCTCACCAAATGGGAGCCAATCAAGGCATGATCTTCTTATGATGGCATGACTTACCCTCAAGACTTCGTCTATCCCTCTGGTTCCACCGCATTGGTGGTCGAGGCTTAGAGCATCTTCACTCGCCCCCAACAGGCCCCTAGGGGGCCTTTTTAGCACAGGCGTAGAAAAATCAGCCCATTCGCGCCCCAGATCGTTGTTTATTGCCGGATTGGGACGAAATAACAGTCGGCAAACCCGAGCCGACACAACGCGCCGGGGGTGCCTGGGGGAGCCGGCCGAAGCAAAAAGGCGCGTGGGTCGTGCTGTCGGCGACAAACATGCCTATTTGCGCCGTTCCCCCCTTTCACTCCATTTTCCCATTACTTTGCCCTTCTCCCCCCGCCGTTCCCGCCATTCTCCTCATCAAAACCGGCCACCATGCCGCAGAAGAAGTATGCGGCACCTCGCCTAGCCACCGATTCCACCCACCCGAAGCAGAGGGAGCCGAGGGCGCCGATGACAAGACCTCCGGGCGTGTCAAACACCGAGTGGAGGGCGGATGTTCAGCACTGGGAGGTGGTCACCACCGACCGGCGGAACAAGCTTATCACCAGGAGGGCCAGGGGTGTGGCGGTAGCGGCGGAGCAGGGAGAGGCGTCTAGCGGGCGGATGATGAACCTTCCGCCCGACCACTACCCACATGCCGTGTGGGGGAGCCAGCAGAGCATCGCGTCGTCGGCCAACTTCTCGCTGCTGCTATGGAGATACGCACCCTGCTACTCCGACGGCGACGTGCATGGCGGCTTCAACCACAACGTCACCTTCCCGCATGGCGCACCGCCGCGTACCTCCCCCTCCGGCTTCAACCCTGACCCGCGCACTACCTCCCCCGCGTTCACCGCCGGCCTCAACAACCAAAACAACTACTCGCCGCCGGAGTACTAAGCCTCGCATGCGCCGCCTCTGCGCCAGGGCACCCTACCCTTCGCACAGGGCTCGGTGATACGTCTCCAACGTATCTACTTTGCCAAACACTTTTGCCCTTATTTTGGATTATAACTTGCATGATTTGAATGGAACTAACCCGGACTGATGCTGTTTTCAGCAGAACTGCCATGGTGTTGTTTTTGTGCAGAAATAAAAAGTTCTCGGAATCGCCTGAAAATTAACGGAGAATTATTTCAAAAAATATAAAAAATATCTGCAAGAAGATCTGCACCCGGGGGCCCACACCCTGTCCTCGAGGGTGGGGGGCGCGCCCCCTGCCTCGAGGGCCCCCCGATGCTCCACTGACGTATCCCCAGGTCCTATATATTCCGTTTCGTGGAGAAAAAAATCAAGGAGAAAGAATTATCGCGTTTTACGAGACGGAGCCGCCGCCAAGCCCTAATCTCTCTCGGGAGGGCTGGTCTGGAGTCCGTTCGGGGCTCCGGAGAGTGGAGATCGTCGCCATCGTCATCATCAACCTTCCTCCATCACCAATTCCATGATGCTCACCGCCGTGTGTGAGTAATTCCATCGTAGGCTTGCTGGACGGTGATGGGTTGGATGGGATCTATCATGTAATCGAGTTAGTTTTGTTAGGGTTTGATCCCTAGTATCCACTATGTTCTGAGATTGATGTTGCTATGACTTTGCTATGCTTAATGCTTGTCACTAGGGCCCGAGTGCCATGATTTCAGATCTGAACCTATTATGTTTTCATGAATATATGTGTGTTCTTGATCCTATCTTGCAAGTCTATAGTCACCTACTATGTGTTATGATCCGGCAACCCCGAAGTGACAATAATCGGGACCACTCCCGGTGATGACCATAGTTTGAGGAGTTAATGTATTCACTATGTGTTAATGCTTTGGTCCGGTACTCTATTAAAAGGAGGCCTTAATATCCCTTAGTTTCCAATAGGACCCCGCTGCCACGGGAGGGTAGGACAAAAGATGTCATGCAAGTTGTTTTCCATAAGCACGTATGACTATATTCAGAATACATGCCTACATTGCATTGATGAACTCGAGCTAGTTCTGTGTCACCCTAGGTTATAACTTCTACATGATGAATTGCATCCGACGTAATTTCCCATCACCGATCCAATGCCTACGAGCTTCACCTATATTGCTAGTCGCTTATTTACTTTTCCATTGCTTATATCACAAAAACTACAAAAACACTATGTTTACTTTTATTGCTGCTACCGCCACTATCACATTACTTTGCTACTAAACTACCTTGCTGCAGATACTAAGTTTCTAGGTGTGGCTGAATTGACAACTCAGCTGCTAATACTTAAGAGTATTCTTTGGCTCCCCTTGTGTCGAATCAACAAATTTGGGTTTAATACTTTACCCTCGAAAACTATTGCGATCCCCTACACTTGTGGGTTATCAAGACTATTTTCTGGCGCCGTTGCCGGGGAGCATAGATCTATTCTTTAAGTCACTTGGGATTTATATCTGCTTATCACTATGAAGAATTTGAAGGACTAAAAAACCAAGATCTTACCCTCAACTACGAGGGGAGGTAAGGAACTGCCATCTAGCTCCGCACTTGATTCTCCTTCTGTTATGAGTAAACTTGCGACACCTACTCCTGCTATTGAATCTGATATGTCGTATGTTCTTGATGATGCTACTTCTGCTATGTATGATGAAACTACCTCTATGCCTGATACTGTGCCACTAGGTGAATTTCTAGATGAAAAAATTGCTAAGGTTAGGGAGAGTGCAAATGTTGATGATATTTATGAAAGTGATGATGAAACTACTCCCAATAGATATGAATTGCCTGTTGTGCCTGAGGGTTATGTTATGGATGAAGAAACTGCTAGAGACTTTCTTGCTTGCAATGATAGATATGATCTTAAGAAGTTATTAGCTAAGCTGAAAGAAAAGTCCTTGAATGCTAGAATGAAACATGACCCTGCTTTTGCTACTTCACCTATCTGTGTCACTGATAAGGATTATGAATTCTCCGTTGATCCTGAGTTAATTACTTTGGTTGAATCTGATCCTTTCCATGGCTATGAGTCTGAAACTGCTGTGTCACATCTTACCAAGTTGAATGATATAGCCACCCTGTTTACCAATGATGAAAATATTCGCTACTATACTATCCGTAAGTTATTTCCGTTCTCGTTAAAGGGTGATGCTAAGACTTGGTTTAATTCTCTTGATCCTGGTTGTGTGCGTAGTCCCCAGGATATGATGTATTACTTCTCTGCTAAATATTTTCCCGCTCATAAGAAACAAGCTTCCTTACGGGAAATATATAACTTTGCTCAAACTGAAGAAGAGAGTCTCCCACAAGCTTGGGGGAGGCTTCTCCAGTTACTTAATGCTTTGCCTGATCATCCTCTTGAGATGCATGATATACTTGATGTCTTTTATAATGGACTAACCGATGCTTCCAGAGACCACCTGGATAGTTGTGCTGATTGTGTTTTCAGGGAAAGAACAGTGGAACAAGCTGAATTACTATTGAATAATATGCTAGCCAATGAAAATAATTGGACACTTACTGAACCAGCCCCCCACTCCGAAGAAAAGAGGTGTTCTATTTCTCAGTCCTTAAGACATGCAAGAGGCAAAGAAATCTATGAAAGAAAAAGGTATTAAAGCTGAAGATGTTAAGAATTTACCGCCTATTGAAGAAATACATGGTCTTGATAACCCGACATAGGTAGTAAAGGTAAATTCTATTTATAGATTTGATGAAGGTGATATTCCTCGTTATAACTCTGCTAGCCAATGCTTAGATGAGTTTGACAATTTCATTGTGAAACAAGAAAACTTCAATGCTTATGTTGGTAGACAATTACAACACAATGCTCATATGATTGAACACTTGAGTGATTATCTGTCCAGTGGTAAAGATGAACTGAAACTTATTAGTATACATGCTTCCATGGTTACCACTCAAGTAGAACAAGTACTTAAAGCTCAGAATGATTTGCTCAATGAATTAAATAGTAAGAATAATGACTACAATGTTAGAGTTGCTACTAGAGGTGGTAAAATGACTCAGGAACCTATGTATCCTGAAGGTCACCCTAAGAGAATTGTGCAAGATTCTCACAGAGCTAATTTAGATGCACCTAGTTCTTCTAAGAATAAGAAAAAGAAAAATGATAGAAATTTGCATGCTTCTAGTGAACCTGTAGCTCACCCACCTGAGAATCCCAATGATATATCTGTTTCTGATGCTGAGACACAATCTGGTAATGAACATGAACCTAGTGATAATATTACTGATGATGTTCATGCTGATGCTCAACCTAGCAATGATAATGATGTAGAGATTGAACCTGCTGTTGATCTTGATAACCCACAATCAAAGAATCAATGTTATGATAAGAGAGACTTTGTTGCTAGGAAGCACGGTAGGGAAAGAGAACCCTGGGTTCAGAAACCCATGTCTTTTCCTCCGAAACCATCCAAGAAAAGGGATGATGAGGATTTTGAGTGCTTCACTGAAATGATTAGACCTATGTTTTTGCGTATGCGTTTGACTGATGTGGTTAAAACAAATCCTTATGCCAAGTATATGAAAGACATTATTACCAACAAAAGAAAGATACCTGAAGTAGAAATCTCCACCATGCTTGCCAACTACACTTTTGAGGGTGGAATGCCTAAGAAATTAGGAGATCCAGGAGTACCTACTATGCCTTGCTCCATTAAGAGAAACTATGTTAAAACTGCTGTGTGTGATCTTGGAGCCGGTGTTAGTGTTATGCCTCTCTCTTTATATCGTAGACTTGACTTGAGTAAGTTGACACCTACTGAAATATCTTTGCAAATGGACGATAAATCAACTGCTATACATGTCGGAATTTGTGAGGATGTGCCTGTTGTAGTTTCAAATGTTACTATTCTAACGGACTTTGTTATACTTGATATTCCCGAGGATGATAGTATGTCTATTATTCTTGGAAGACCCTTTTTGAGTACTGCAGGGGCTGTTATTGATTGCAACAAAGGCAATGCCACTTTTCATGTCAATGGTAATGAGCATATGGTACACTTTCCAAGGAAACAACCTCAGGTCTATAGTATCAATTATATTGGAAAAACTTCAACTATTACTATCGGAGGTTTTGAGTTTCCTATTCCTACTATCAAGAAGGCATATGACATACTTATTGTTGGGGACATACATATCCCCATTGAGGTAACATAGTTGTCGTGGAATTAGCATGACAGATGTCCGGTTTAGGGGACTTAGGTGTGAGGCCATCGCGCGGGTTAGCTTGAAGAGGTTAAAGCGGACAAAGGACACAGAGAGTTTATACTAGTTCGGCCCCTTCGATGAAGGTAAAAGCCTACGTCTAGTTTGGCGTGGTATTGCTTGTGCGTCGATGAACAGGGAGCGAATCGCTTGCCTGTGTCTCGAGCTGTTCTTTCTTGTCCTTGAACCGTCGCCGGGTCGTCCCTTTATATAGGAGGCGACGCCCGGTCCGGTTTACAGAGTCCCGAGGTCGGCTCATAAACGTGTCCGCCTCGGTCTCTACTCTTTCTATCTTACATCCCAAGTTACATAATACGACGGTTTACAGACCGTGGGCCTTATGCATGGGCCCTAAACCTTTATGGGCGGTAACCTCTTATACATATTCTACTGGGCTTGTAACAATACAACCTTGTCAGTGTAATCCGGATCTTCCTGGCCGGTTTATACCTGTTAGTAATATCCCTGACATTAGGCCCCAGATTGATTTGAACTTGTTCATGTCAGTCTTCTAAGTCTTACACAAATCTCCTTTTTGCAACTTATTTGCTTCATAAACCGGCCATGACGTCATCTCCTGGAATCGCCTTAATCCGTTGTGACATCATCTCCGCATTTAATGTTCGCATATGTCTGTTACCTTTCTTAAATGCCGCACCGAAAATCAAGGCGACAGCTCAATCTTTATCCAATCTCTGGCCTCTTCGATTCCCGCGCTTACCGTTTTTACCTCTTCGGCTTATAAATACCGCTGGGGCTAATCTCTTTTCCCCTTCTGCCTTCTTCTTCCTCCATCTCCATTGC
This sequence comes from Secale cereale, assembly GCA_902687465.1. Classification (NCBI taxonomy): domain Eukaryota; kingdom Viridiplantae; phylum Streptophyta; class Magnoliopsida; order Poales; family Poaceae; genus Secale; species Secale cereale. Next base: position 845,733,554 of record LR738713.1, read on the forward strand.
TCGAAGCTCCGTCGCCGCTCTTCGAGCTCACCGTCGTCCTCGAGCCAGGCCGCTGCATCGACCTGAACGTTTCCAGAAAACTTCGCCGCCGTCCTCTATTTCTTCAGGTACTCCTTCTTCTTCCCCGTAGATCTTACTCTAGGGTTTCTTCCGTAGCTTCGCCATGAACCCTCGAAGCTTTGCAGTTCATCCCCATAGGTTAACCTTGCTGTAGATTTAAACTTATTTAGGCTCGACCTGAATCCCTGCGCCTCTGCTCCGTCGTCATATCCTTAGTTCCTCTAGCTTTATCAGTTTAGATTCAATCTGTAGAAAACCTCTGCGGCATTTCCTGTATATGACTTGTATTTATTCCATCTTTTTCTTGTGCTTTAGATCCATATTTACCTCAGCCTTCTGTGGAAACTGTTTCTTCATACTTTAGATCTGTAGCTCATCTAGCCGGTTTAGCCATAATTTGCACGTCATACGCTCTCTTTGACGATTTAGACGTAAGCCCGTATCCGTAATTGACGGTTTAGCTTCTTCCTTCCCTATCATCATGAACCGGTAGCTGTCTCACTCGTATCTGCTTCCGGATTATTAATACCATTAGCCCCTTGTTTAAACCGACAATTAGGCCCATAACTTTATAGAATGCACCGGCTTATACTATAGCAATTGGTAAACCGGATTTTGCACTCTATTTTTCAGCACTTCCTCATCCAAACCGATGGCCAAGCAATTTGTCGCTTGCAACTGGGTTCCCTCCCGAATCACAGAAAATGACTTGGTTGAAGCGGCCTCAATTGGCATCCTGGGCCCTGAGAAAGTTCTGCACTGGCGTGCCCCTGAAAAGGAATGCCCTCCTGAGCCTAAGGAGGGAGAAGTTGTAGTTTTTTATGATCACCTGGCCCGGGGTTTCAGTCCTCCCGGTTCAAAATTCTTCCGGGATGTATTAGCCGCTTTTCAACTCCACCCACAAGATGTAGGCCCGAATTCTGTTTCCAACATCTGCAACTTTCAAGTTTTCTCAGAGGCATATCTTCAAGAAGAGCCATCAGTGGACATATTCCGGGATTTCTTTCATCTCAACCGGCGGACAGAGTTTACCGATGGGCCTCATCAGGAACTGGGTGGTGTCAGCATCCAGAAAGGAAAGGATGTGAGTTTTCCTCACGCTGCCCTTCACAGCCACCCAAAAGAATGGAACCAGACATGGTTCTATTGTAGGGACACTTCGCCTGAAGGAGAGAACCCGCTGCCGGGCTATCGCGCCTACCTCCTGGCAGTAACCCATCCTCTGCCTCAGCGCCTCAGTGCCCAAGACCGGGCTTGATTCGCCCCTCAACTTTCAAAACTCAGAGCTTTTGTGGCCAACGGCTTAACCTGCATCGACTTCGTTCGCTGCTGGCTTTCTTGGAGCATCCTCCCATTAAGCCGGCGCTCCAGCCTGATGTGCGAATACACCGGTAAACCGGATGATCCTCAGTGCCACACTGAAATGATACTTCCTGAAAATGAAGTCACTGAGTCCACCAAGAAAATGCTGAACATCTCTCTAGAGGAGTGCAGCCGGACCGGTTTAGCTCCGTTCTGCGCAACCAATGAACCGCCAGCAGTAAGTCCTTTCCAACCTTTTCCTATTTGTCTTAATCTGTTCATATCGGTTGTTTTAACTCATTACTATCCCTTTGCACAGGCCAACGATCCTTTCTGGAAGAGGAGAACTCAAGATAAACCGGCCAAGCAATCACGCAAAAAGACTTACGCTGTTAAGAAGAAGAAGGCTGTTGCTGCTTCCGGTTCACACCCTGAGGAGGATGATCCGGATTCTGAGGTACCAATTAACCCTTATATCCTTTGGCCTCCATTTGTCTAAATTTATGTTAATAATGCCTTTCCACAGGATCTGGCGGAAGGAAGTAAAGCGGCATGAGTTGAGGTAATTTCTCTCTCTTCTGATTCAGAGCCGTTGCCCTCCAGAGTCCGCCGGGTGTCCCGGAAATATCCATTTTCTCATCCTTATGCTCAATTGGATCACAACTTTCTTTTGAAGAAACAACAACATGAAGCACGCCGGACCACACGCCATAGCGGCCATGTGGTTGAGTCATCCGGAATACCTCTTACGCCGGCTCGCAGGCGTCGCTCCGAGGTTTTACTTTCTCCAACTCTCCTTCATCCAAAAGCAGGCCTTATACGTAAACCGCTTAAACCGTCTGATCCCAACTATCAGGAGGCTCCTCTGTCTTCTTCCGGCGAATCAACTGCCACGCAGGTCCCTATACTCAAGACCGTCCCTGGGTAAGTCCTTTCTTCAAACATCCGGTTTATCTTCCTGTTTATAATTTTATGATCCTCACTATTTCTTTGGCCTTTACCAGAATGCTGAAGCCTAGCAAAAAGGCGAAAGCAAATAAACCGGCTGCTGAAACCACTGCCGCTGAACCGGCCGACGACCCTGAAGCGGCCGTCCTTCCAGAAGATAACCCTGAAGCTCAGTTTGATGATCCCATTCCTATGGATCGTGATGATGTTGCTGCTCCGGGAGGTGACAACATGGAGAACACGGCTGAACCGGCAAGCCCTGTCCGTGTTAGCCCTCCTCGTATCAACCCAGTACCTGTCAGCCTAGCGCCTACTGCTGTCCCCCTCCAGCCAACTGCTGCCTCATCCGCAGACGTTGAGATAACCGGGCTAGGCTTCACTGCTCCCACCGAGCCTGTCACCTTGGCCAGGCATACTGCCAAGGAAGAAAAATTTCAACAAGACAAAGGCAAGTGGAGCACAGACTTATCCAGCTATGCCCAGTTTCGTGCCCAAGAACTTCATTCCGGGTATCTGAACCGGCTCTTTACCAGCCGCGAGTATGAAGCCGGATTGGTTAATATGATGAAGGATAAGTATGAGGTGACTTTCTTTCCTTTCACTTCTGTCTCTGCTTGTAATTTTGCAAACCTGTCTTTAGGCCATAGTAGCCCCCAAGTGCCGGTTTAGCTTATTATAGGTGAACCGGGACTTCCATTATGCCTGAAAATGAGCTTACATTAGCCCCCAAGTGTCAAGGGTATAACTTGTTTATGCGCCTGGGACTTGTCTGAAGATTTTTTGTTCTTTACTTCAATTGCACATTAGCCCCCAAGTGTCAAGTGTATAACTTGTTATGCACTTGAGACTTGAATGATCCGTCCTTCTAATCCATTTGAATTCCTTGTAGGCTGACTTAACCCGGTTGGCTTCGGAGGCAGCTGAACTCCGGAACGGCTTGGCCTTCCATGAAACCGCTTCAGCCAAAGCTAAGGAAGAACTTGTCCTTGCTTTGACTAATACGGAAAAACTGAAGAAAGATTTTGAAGCGGAGCGGTCTAACTGGGAGGTGCAGAGGAGTGCTCTTGAAAAAAGAGCAAAGGACGCCGAAGCTGCTCTTGATCCGGTTATGCAGGAGTTAACCGGTTTAAGACATCAAATAGAACTCATGACTTCTGCTATCTTCGATGAGTGCCCATCTGTATATGCTTTTCATCCTTGCAATCTTTGTTTCGTTCCGGTTTAACTCGACCATCGTATATAGGGAGACGCATAGCTCATCTTGGAGATGATGTTCGGAAGAAGCTTAAGGCAGCTTATACCCTTGTGGAGCAGCTCTATTCCGGCACTCAAAGGGCTATTAGTGCTATGTCTCATAACAAATCGGCACCAACTACCATCCAAGCCACCTTGGAGAAGCTATCTGTCCTGCCTGTGCGTCTGGTGGAGGTGAAGAAGTCTGCTGCACGGGCTGGTTCTCTTATGGCGCTGACCCGGGCCAAAGCATGGGTCCGTGACTTTGACCCGACTGAAGCTATAAACGGCTATCCCAGCAACAAAGAGGATGGGTCAGTCTTCTCTGCTGAAGACCTCCGTGCATTGACTAAGGACATGCGCCCACTTGCCAGTAAGCTTGCCAATGAAGAGGATTTGACAAGGTATCATCCGGCTTATGACTTAGAAAATTTGCGGGTGGGGCGGCCGGTTTACGACACTGAAAATCTGATCCCACCGGTTCATGGTCATACTTTCGCTCCAGATATTGATCCGTCAGATCTTATTGATGACGAAATGTATTTCCGTGCACTCTCCAAGATTGATTGGTGCACTCCTGGTTTCCAGCCATTACCTGAGCTGATGAAGATCCGGAACAAGTTGACCCTCAACCTTCGCAGCGCAAAGATGAGTCGTAAACCGTCCGGTTTAATTTGTAGTTGCTGAATATTTATGCCAAAAACTTTGATCTATTCAGGCCTGCAGGTGCCTTGTAATAGGATAGTTGAAACATTGTCTTTGTTCCAATATGGATGCCACAACATGATTTGGCATGTGACGGTTTAATCTTTGTTTTGCCATGCTTGATCTGTTTACATTATTTGTGCCTGCATGAACAAAGCCAAAAAGCGTCCTGGCGGTTTACCACCGGACGGATTATACTTTTCTGATATATATATATAGAATAGCTGTTTATACCATCATACCTCTGATTAAGTGTACCTGACGTCCTTAATCCGGTAGGCATAATTGAAAGCGTAGGCGCTGATGAGGCTCTTGGCTCTCTTATTTGGCTTTTAGCTGATGGCCGATCCGGGTTATAATGAACGCCGGTTTAACTCATGCTGGTGTTCATGACCCAGACTTTTAACTTTGTAGATATATGGTCAACCTTGTGGTTGCCCAATCCCATACCAATAGACTTGACTAAAAACAAAATTTGTGAAAACATAAAAACAAAGCATTTTTGGCAAATAAGACCATGTAGTCGAGGCTTTTTGCGAGCTGCCAGGCTCCAAATTCGAGGCTTTTTGTGAGCTGCTAGGCTCTAGGCTTTTTGCGAGCGACCATTTGGCTCCAGGCTTTTTGTGAGCTGCCAGGCTCTAGGCTTTTTGCGAGCTGCCATTTGGCTCCATAGGCTTTTTGCGAGCCGCCAGACTCCATAGGCTTTTTGCGAGCTGCCAGGCTCCATAGGCTTTTTGCGAGCTGCCAGGCTCCATACTTGACGTTTTCATCGATACTACCCAATGTTTCAAGACCTCTGAGGGATCTTGTCTTTAGGTGATCAACTCGATGATTGTCAATGGCTTTTTGCGAGCTGCCAGGCTCCATACTTGACGTTTTCATCGATACTACCCAATGTTTCAAGACCTATGAGGGATCTTGTCTTTAGTTGATCAACTCGATGATTGTCAATGGCTTTTTCCTTGATGTATCAAGGGCGCCGGTTTAGGAGGCCATGGTAAGTTTTCAGAGAAACTCCCATGTGATACTCCTTTGGTGTGCTCGCCGGGTACCTATGTTTGAGTTATGCTGTGCAACAAACTCTCTTTGGTCCCTTAATAAAGAATTGTCCTGCATATCAAAATATACGGATCATAGTAATTGTTTTCTTGATGAAAATGATATATATCAAGAAAAATAGACTTTAGATGGATATCACATGAGTTTTCAGCAAACTCCCATATGATACTCTTTTCGAAGAAGATGGCTGATTCCCCGGTTTACCTAGGGCGCCGGTTTATCTATTAATCATAATATATACATGGTACATAAAGTGGAGCCAATGGCTCAAGTGTAGTAAGGTCGCAGAAGAGCGATGTTCCATGCCCGCTTCGTCTCTTCCTCTGCTGTACGGGTGTCTTTATGCTCTCGAACGTCAACCAAGTAGTATGAACCGTTGTGTAGGTTCTTGCTGACCACAAAGGGTCCTTCCCAAGGTGGGGATAACTTGTGCATATCTGTCTGGTCTTGGATGAGCCGGAGCACTAGATCCACCTCCTGGAATGTTCTGGTCTTAACCCGACGGCTGTGGTATCGGCGCAGGTCTTGTTGATAAATTGCTGATCGTGCTGCTGCCGTGTCCCGTTCCTCATCCAGCCGGTCGAAGCTGTCTTGTCTTGCTTGCTCATTATCCGCTTCAACATAAGCTACCACCCGTGGTGAGTCGTGCCAGATGTCACTAGGGAGAACCGCTTCAGCACCATATACAATGAAGAAGGGCGTATAACCTGTAGACCTGTTAGGTGTAGTGTTGATGCTCCAAAGGACAGAAGGTAACCCCTCTACCCAGCAACCTGGTGTTCTTTTCAAAGGAACCATAAGCCGGGGCTTGATGCCTCTCAAGATCTCTTGGTTGGCCCTCTCAGCTTGGCCATTGGATTGAGGGTGAGCTACTGATGATACATCCAGGCGAATATGTTCCCTTTGGCAAAACTCTTCCATCTCTCCTTTAGATAGGTTGGTGCCATTATCAATAATGATGCTGTGTGGAAAGCCAAATCGGAAAATTACCTTTTTGATGAATTTAACCACTGTTGCCGCATCACACTTACTGACAGGCTCTGCCTCAATCCACTTTGTAAACTTGTCCACTGCTACCAACAGGTGGGTTTTCTGATCTTGGGATCCTTTAAAGGGTCCTACCATATCGAGACCCCAAGTTGCAAACGGCCAAGTAATTGGGATCATCCGTAACTCCTGTGCCGGAACATGAACACGCCGTGAAAATTTCTAGCAAGCATCGCATTTTCTGACCAGATCCTCTGCATCAGCATGAGCCGTTAACCAGTAAAACCCATGACGAAAAGCTTTAGCTACCAATGACTTTGAACCGGCGTGATGACCACAATCTCCTTCGTGTATCTCTCGAAGAATGTCACAGCCTTCTTCCGACGATACACATCGCTGAAATGCCCCAGAGACGTTGCGGTTATAAAGTCCTCCATTGACGATGGTCATAGATTTGGATCGCCGGATTATCTGCCGAGCCTCAACCTCATCCTCTGGAAACTCACCTCGGCTCAGGTATGCCAAGTCAGGGAGTGTCCAATCCGGAATAACGTGAAGTGCTGCAACTAACTGTGCTTTCGAATCAGGAACAGCTAAATCCTCCTCTGACGGTATCTGTACCGACGGACTATGCAATTCATCCAAGAAGGTATTTGGTGGAACCGGTTTACGCTGAGAGCCCAGCCGGCTTAATGCATCGGCCGCTTTGTTTTTCCGCCGGTCTATGTGGTCCACCTGATATCCTTTGAAGTACCCTGCAACCGCTTCAACTTCTCGCCGGTAAGCTGCCATGAGCGGATCTTTAGAGTCCCACTTGCCAGACACCTGTTGTGCCACTAGATCTGAGTCACCAAAGCACTTGACCCGGCTCAAATTCATCTCCTTGGCCATCCATAAACCATGAAGGAGAGCTTCATACTCAGCAGCATTGTTGGTGCAAGGGAACATTAATCGGAGGACATAACAGAACTTGTCACCTCTTGGGGAAGTTAACACGACTCCAGCCCCCGAGCCCTCTAATTTCCTTGAACCGTCAAAGTGAATAGTCCAGTATGTATGATCCGGCTTCTCCTCAGGTGCTTGCAACTCTGTCCAATCATTGATGAAATCTACCAGTGCTTGGGATTTTATAGTAGTACGGGGTACATACTTCAATCCGTGTGGGCTAAGCTCAATAGCCCATTTCGCCACTCTACCAGTGGCTTCTCTGTTCTGGATTATATCCCCCAATGGAGCTGAGCTGACAGCAGTGATTGGGTGGCCTTGGAAATAGTGCTTCAGCTTCCGGTTTGCCATGAACACGCCGTATACCAACTTCTGCCAATGTGGATACCTTTGCTTTGACTCAATAAGAACCTCACTGATGTAGTAAACTGGGCGCTGAACCGGATATTCCTTGCCTGCCTCCTTGCGTTCCACCACAATTGCCACGCCAACTGCACGGGCATTGGTGGCCACGTACAACAACAGCGGCTCCTTGTCAACCGGGGCTGCAAGAACTGGCGGCTCTGCCAATTGCCGCTTCAAATCCTCGAACGCAGCGTTTGCAGCATCACTCCATACAAACCGATCCGTCTTTTTCAACATATGATAAAGCGGGATCGCCTTCTCTCCCAGACGGCTGATGAACCGGCTCAATGCTGCAATACGGCCTACTACGCGCTGGACATCATTGATACAAGCCGGTTTAGTCAGGGATGTGATCGCCTTGATTTTCTCCGGATTAGCCTCAATCCCCCTGTTCGACACTAAGAATCCAAGGAGCTTGCCTGCTGGCACACCGAAAACACACTTCTCCGGATTAAGCATCATCTTATAAACCCGGAGGTTGCTAAAGGTTTCTTTCAAGTCCTCTATCAGCGTCTCTTCCTTCCTGGATTTCACTTCAATGTCATCAACATAAGCATGGACATTTTTTCCAATCTGCCCCTAGAAGCAGTTCTGCACACAACGCTGATAAGTTGCTTGGGCACTCTTGAGCCCAAAAGGCATGGATACATAGCAGAAGGCTCCAAAAGGAGTTATGAAAGCTATCTTCTCCTGGTCTTTAACTGCCATCTTTATCTGATGATAACCTGAATATGCATCCAAAAAACTTAGCCGCTCACATCCTGCCATAGCATCAATAATTTGATCAATACGGGGGAGAGCAAAAGGATCAGTTGGGCAAGCCTTGTTTAAGTCTGTGTAATCAACACACATCCTCCAGGTTCCATTTTTCTTTAGCACCAGCACCAGATTAGCCAACCACTTTGGATGAAACACCTCAACTATGAATCCTGCGGCCAAAAGCCAGGCCACTTCTTCACCTATAGCCTTGCGCCTCTCTTCATTGAAGCGGCGCAAATACTGCTTGACCGGTTTAAACTTCGGATCAATATTAAGACTATGCTCAGCGAGTTCCCTCGGTATACCTGTCATGTCAGAAGGCTTCCATGCAAAGATATCCCGGTTCTCACGGATGAACTCGATGAGCGCGCTTTCCTATTTGGGGTCTAGGTTAGCGCTAATAGTGAACTGCTTGGACGAATCGCTCGGAACAAAGTCAACCTGCTTGGTCTCCTCCGCCGATTTAAACTTTAACACCAGATCATGCTCTGTAGTTGGCTTCTTTAACAGGGACATATCCGCCGGATCAACATTGTCTTTGTAGAATTTCAGCTCCTCCGTAGCACAAACTGCCTCAGCGTATGCTGCGTCTCCTTCCTCGCATTCCAATGCAATCTTGCGGCTTCCATGAACCGTTATGGTTCCCTTGTGACCCGACATCTTGAGTTGCAGATAAACATAACGCGGTCTAGCCATGAACTTGGCGTAAACCGGTCTCACAAACAGAGCATGGTATGGGCTTCTGATCTTTACGACCTCGAAGGTCACTGTCTCTGATCTAGAATCCTGCTCATCCCCAAAGGTAACTTCCAGATCAATTTTCCCAACTGGGTAAGCCGATTTACCTGGCACCACTCCATGGAATACTGTGTTGGACTGCCGGAGCTTCTTATCTGTCAACCCCATACATCGGAAGGTCTCATAATATAAGATGTTGATGCTGCTGCCGCCGTCCATAAGTACCTTTGTGAACTTGTAGCCACCCATCTGTGGTGCCACCACCAATGCCAATTGGCCTGGATTATCAACCCGTGGCGGGTGATCCTCTCTGCTCCACACAATGGGTTGCTCAGACCAACGTAAGAAACGTGGTGTCGCCGGTTCAACTACGTGTACTGCCCGCTTCAGCACCTTCTGATCTCGTTTGCACAAACTTGTGGTGAAAACATGATACTGCCCACTGCTTAGTTCCTTCGGATTATTCTGATATCCGGATTGCTGCTGCTGCTGACGTTGCTGATTGCCTTGATTATTGTAACCACCCTGATCATGCTGTTGGTTCTGTTGATGCTGGCTGTTGCCATTGTAGTTATTGTTACCGCCGTGATATCCCGACCCGGATCCGTTACCTTGGTAACCTGGACCCTGAAAGCCCAAACCTGATCCGCCACCAGGGGGCCCGCGGTTATATCTGGCCTGCTTCATAGCCTCCCGCATGATACGACAGTCCTTCCGGAGATGCTTAGCTAGGTTTCCCTCTGTACTATGCCTTGGGCAGGGTACACTTAGCTGTTGATCTAGATTGAAGGGTAGCCCTTCACCATGTGGGGGTGGTTTACCCTTGCGGCGCTGCCCGTTTCCCTGAACGTTGGTATTGGCCACAAAGTCAGAGCCGCCCTCCGCTTTTCGTTTGTCATTGTAACCTGTACCTGCCGGATTGGTTTGCGCCGGTTTACTAGTTTTGTTCGCCTTCCCAGACTTGTCTCCGTCTGCATCTGGATACTTGGTGTTATCAGAATCCCCATACTTCACCAAAGCGCTCATGAGCGTTCCCATGTCGTTGCAATCGCGCTTGATCCGTCCTAACTTCAGCTTCAAAGATTTGAACCGACAATTATTTTCCAATGTCACTATCGCCGTACTGGGGTTGATACTATTGGAAGAGTGCATGATTTCTGATACTCGCCGCACCCAACTGCTTGTGGGCTCCTGCTCTCCTTGAACACATGCTGCTAAGTCCACCACCGACATCGGCTGTTTGCACGTGTCTTTGAAATTATTGATAAACCGGTGACGCAACTCACCCCATGATCCGATGGAGTTAGGCGGCATGCCCTTTAACCATGTCCGGGCTGTACCCTCCAGCATCATGGTAAAATATTTAGCACACGCCGCTTCGTCTACATCCAGCATTTCCATAGCCATCTCATAACTTTCAACCCACGCCTCTGGAGCCAGATCCGTCGTGTAGTTGGGTACCTTGCGCGGGCCTTTGAAGTCTTTGGGTAATTTCACGCTTCGTAAAGCGGGGATGAGGCACTGCACTCCAAAGGAACTAATCGTGACTCTCGTTTCTGCGGTGGTGGGGTGAAATGGGCGGTTACGTCTGACGGGTGTCCTCGCGGGCCGTATGTCTAGCCTGATTTGTTGCCTCTTGTTCGTGTGCTTCTGCTCCTGCCGGATTATCCTGCCTGTGACGGTGACGTCTCCTCTCGCTGCTAGACACAGCCGGTTCGTCCCAGTGCCTTGTGTAACTCCGGCTCGGGCGGGGGGTTGAATGAATCCTCTCCCGGCTGTAAGAATACGCCTGCTGCTGTGTCAGCACCGTGTCCAACAATTCCTTAGCCCGTCGTGCCTCCATCGCTATGGGGGATGTCCCCTCAATGGGTAAAGCGTCCAGTCATGGAGCAGCTGCGACAATGTTGTCCAACGGGTTGGAATAATGGCCGGGAGGGGTGGGTACGTGCGGTGTTGGCACAACTTGGTGGTTCCGCTCTGTTGCCGGCGGCTGAACCGACGCGCCTGTCCCTGGAGCCCCTCCCCGGTTTACCTCCGGGCGGTTACTAGCTCCAGCTCCTGGTGTGCCAAAGAGATTCCTCGCCTCATAAACCGGCGGTAGACGAGTTTACTGTCTCCTGTACATTACCTCATGTGCAGAATTCTGATCCAACCTGAGCCGGAAAGCTTGGGAGTCCAGCTCTGCTTGCCTTGTAGCCATCCTGGCTTTCTCCGCATCCAGATCCCGTTTAGCTTGCTCAATCCGGCCCTTCAGCTGAAGGATCTCCGCATCATGTTGCGCCTTGGCGGTAGGGGCCACTTCTTCTGTTGCGAGTGCCGTCAAGTTCTCGACCAAGGTGGATAGGATGTCAGAGGGCGATGGGGTTTGGCTGCCTGCCCCGGCGTCCGCTGCCTCTGAGGTGAACTCCCCGGTCATCGGGGCTGCTGCGTAGACTGTGATCCGGCCATGAAAACAGCAACCCTATTCGGCGGATCAAAGGGGTCCGGAATACTATCACCATCGGACACGCCCTCTGACCGGCTGTCCAGCAACAGATACAAAGATTCGGTCTCTCCGGATGAAGATTCATTGTCGGAATAGAGAATTGTCTCGCCACCAGAATCTGATCCGTCCTCGGCTTGTACTCCATGCACTGCTCCAACGAAGACGCGCTTTAGGGCGGGCTGAATCCGGGCCGATCTCGCACGCTGAGCCGGCTCGACGATGTTGGGGAAGATGTCTGACTCAGGTCCCGGTTCGCCGATCTTGCCGATGAAGACGTGGATGCCGCCGAAGGGAACCCAGTACCCGTATTCGATTGAATCGGCCTCGGGGCCCCAGCCTGCATCGTCGATGTAGATCCGGCCACGGCGACTCTTGGTCATCCGGGCAACCGCGTAACCCTTGAGTCCTTCAAAGCTGCCCTTCAAGAACTCGAAACCATCGTGCGATAGCCCCACGGTGGGCGCCAACTGTCGTGGAATTAGCACGGCAGATATCCGGTTTAGGGGACTTAGGTGTGAGGCCATCGCGCGGGTTGGCTTGAAGAGGTTAAAGCGGACAAAGGACACAGAGAGTTTATACTAGTTCGGCCCCTTCGATGAAGGTAAAAGCCTACGTTTAGTTTGTCGTGGTATTGCTTGTGCGTCGATGAACAGGGAGCAAATCGCTTGCCTGTGTCTCGAGCTGTTCTTTCTTATCCTTGAACCGTCGCCGGGTCGTCCCTTTATATAGGAGGCGACGCCCGGTCCTGTTTACAGAGTCCCGAGGCCGGCTCATAAACGTCGCCTCGGTCTCTACTCTTTCTATCTTACATCCCAAGTTACATAATACGACGGTTTACAGACCGTGGGCCTTATGCATGGGCCCTAAACCTTTATGGGCTGTAACCTCTTATACATATTCTACTGGTCTTGTAACAATACAACCTTGTCAGTGTAATCCGGATTTTCCTGGCCGGTTTATACCTATTAGTAATATCCCTGACAATAGTGTTATTCGAAAATTCTCCGGTTTCATGTTACTCTGAAAGGGTTTATTAACAAGACCTGATCAACCTTGTTAATGGAATCCTTTTGATGAACATGGGATAGGTGAATCTAGATGGCATAAACCTTTTGTACCCTCCTTTTACTTTCTGTTAATTAGGTTAAATAAAAGAAAAATAGCATTATCTGTCTGTTTCCAGACTTATCCGTGCAATAAAAAATATCCCAAAAATAAAAGTTCTCCAAATGCCATGAAAATAAAATATGATTTTTTTAGAATATTTAAGAAAATATGACACTGAACACACAACGAGGGGAGCCAGCACGTGGCCTCGAGGGCACAGGGTGCGCCCCCTGCCTCGAGGGCCCCACGTGCCCCTCCTCCACTTATCCTTTCACCCATGCTCTTCTTCTTCCTCCCAAAAAAATCCCCATCCAGCTCAAACCTGAGTTATAGCTCATTTTGCTGCCATTTTCGATCTCCTTCCTCAAGGCACCATTCACCAAACTGTTTGGGGAGATTGTTCCTTGGTATATGACTCCTCCATTGGTCCAATTAGTTTTTGTTCCAGTGCTTTATTTGTTGCAAATTTATGCTGCTGCGGTGACCTTGTTCTTGAGCTTGCATGTCAAATTTTCTTGTTCCCAAGTAGTTCTAATGCATGATATAGCTTCTAGGCACTAGTAGGAGTTGTTGCTATCAATCTTGTTGAGTTTGGTTAACTTTTATTGTGAGTTACTAAAAATTTCAGAAATTTTCAGAAAAGGAAAATGTTAAAAAGATTATTGAGGGGCTCTTCCAGCAAGAGCTCAGAGGAGAAGAAGAAGGAAGAAAATAAGAAGCCTAAGTATCATCTTCCTCGCATGGCGGAAGTTTGACCGTGCGAATGGCCGTGTAATGATTTCATGATGTCCGCCGGTATTTACGAAGACTTCTATTGGATGGCGAATAATGCAGGCCTCACCGACTTCCTCAACGACCAAAAAGAACAGTATCTCTTACTCACTAATATTTTTACGCAAAGTTTTCATTTTCATTCTAGGAAAACACCACCTACGGTGGAGTTTCGCTTATATGATGTGAGTAAGGATGTCAGGACCCCGATCCTAAGTCACACAGGTCTAGCCTGTAACACACCATATCACTTTGCGGCCTCACGCATGGTATCCCCACGGGTGCCACCTTACCTGGCCCGGGGTCATTTGCGCATTTTGGCACACGTATATGATAGTGTCGCTAGCATCCATATGACAGAGAACCCGGGCCGACATGACTAGTTATAAACCAAAAGTGGCACTAAATTACAGAGACAGGCATACATGACCCAGCAACGAACGTGCCGGTCATCAACGTATGAACCCAAGTTGTAGCAAGCTACAAGGACTTAAAGGAACAACGCGTGACATTTCCCCTAAGGGACAGACACATGAACGAAGAAGGACACATGCTGGCCAGCCTAAGTGTTCCGGAGCAGTAGCAAGCTACCAAGGCTCAGTGGAAGCACTAGGAGACATTTCCCTGTAAGATAGGCTACCAAAGGTAAACAACTAGGTGTCGGATCCCACACATAGCAATACACATTACACGTACGCATAACATGCAAGTATGTGCTGTACAACATGGCATCACAACATAACTCAACAACTCATATAGATAAAGCCCAGAAGAGCCATCATAGCATTTATTACAAACAGAGGTCACATGACCCAACATACAGAGCATACAGGCAACGGAAGCATAACATGTCTGAGTACAGACAACTACAAATGAAAAAGGCTGAGAAGCCTGACTATCTACAAGATCCTACAAGGGTACAAGATCGTAGCTGAGGTAACAAGCTAAACGTCGAAGTCCACGCGGAACCACTAGCGAGACTGAAGTCTCTCTGCAAAACATAATTAAGAAAACGTGAGTACAAAGGTACTCAGCAAGACTTACATCAGAACTAGCTACAAATGCATTAGTATCAACAAAGGGAGTGGTGGAGTTTGACTGCAGCAAGCCAGCTTGACTCGGTGGCTATCCTAAATTACGACTGCAAGTAACTCTTTTGAGGTGGCGCACACGAGTCCACATATTCATCAATCAATACACCACTATGGATCCGCTCCCGTCTCCCTACGAGAAGGCCATCCATAGCACTCACACTTATCTTGCGCGTTTTAGGGTATCCACTTTCACTTGTCTATGAACTGTAGAGGTAACCCAGAAGTCCATTTCCGCGGACACGGCTATTCGAATAGATTATATATAACCCTGCAGGGGTGCACTTCTTCACACACGTTCTCACCACTTATCGCCGTTTACACAACATGTACTCGGCAACCTTCAAGCGGAGGCCCAGCGAGGGTGTCGGCCACGACCTGACTAACCACACAAGTCTCTCGTCCAGGTTTATCGCCTATTTGGGTTCCATCCG
Source organism: Secale cereale (assembly GCA_902687465.1). Taxonomy (NCBI): domain Eukaryota; kingdom Viridiplantae; phylum Streptophyta; class Magnoliopsida; order Poales; family Poaceae; genus Secale; species Secale cereale. The sequence goes on from LR738713.1 coordinate 845,748,583, forward strand.
TGGGGAGATCCGGCCGGGGTGTCGCTCACGGCCCCAAACGATGTGTACAGGGTTCCCGCATCACCAAACGGGCGATCGGTACACCGTGCCACGTACCTGCCACGTCACAGCCCACCCCGAGGGTGAGCGCTGCGCACGACCTCCAGTAAACTACAAACACCAGAAACTAGTTGCAACTCCTGGACAGAGAACAAGGGCAGTTAATAAGTCGAGAGGGTCCATTGGTTTCGGGCCCAATGCATGGTAGTAACTGGTCATGGATCAACCAACACAGAACTCAGTTCCCGAGGACGGCTTCAATGAGACAACCCACCATGTACTCCTACATGGCCTCTCATCGCTACCTTTACCGAATCGTGTTCACACACTTAGCTCACACACGGTAGGACATGTTCATCTCCCTTCCAATTCATCCCCGATGAATCAGACCTGACACAACTCGAAGCAATAGCAGGCATAACCAGGAAGCATGAACGAGTAGGCACAACATGGCTCAAAAAACTCCTACTCATGTGGCAATGACATGTCATGCAGTGGAAAGGGGTTCAACTACCGCAGCAGGTAACAGCTGAAGCGTTGTTGTCCTAATGCAGTAAAAGAGAGCAAGAGCGAGAGAGTGGGATTGTATCGGAATGCTCAATGGGGTTTTGCTTGCCTGGCACTTCTGAAGATATCAATGAGTCTTCATCGGTGTCATCGAACTCATCGTCGGAACACGTCTACTGAAAGGGGACTAGCACCGGCAAACAGGAGAGAACACAATCAATACAATGCGACAATATGATACATGATCATGATATGGCAATATGCTGTTGATTGAGCTAATGCAACTAGCAACCATGTTAAATGAAGTTGGTTTGAACCAAAGGTTCAAATTCAAACTTCATATGTGATTATTTAAATGCCATTTAATTGATTTGACCTAATCAGCAGGCTTAGCTTGTTCAAACATGCATGAAAGTGCCGTAAACAGATTCCTTGGATTTTTCTGATCATTTTTCATATATAAATTATTTTCATCTGAGCTACGGTTGATTTTATATGATTTTTAGAAGTTTAAAGCATTTTCTGGAATTTCTAAACCTTTTCTGATTTATTTTAATTCCAGAAAAGCTTTATTGCGTCAGCACTACATCAGGATGAGGTCAGCAGTCAACAGGGCTGGTCCAGGTCAAACCTGACCAGTGGGGCCCACTGGTCAGTGACACATGGACTAAATCCGGTCAAAACCAGCTTTGACTGGGGTTTGACCAGGGCTAGGGCCCACTGTCAGTGGCTATTAGGGGTGATTAGTGGTGTAATTAGCTCCTAACTAAGCGCCACTTCGGCGGTCACCGGAGTTCGGCCGGCGGCGACCAAAACTGCGGCGGAAGCTCGCCGGACTTGCGTTAGGGACGGCCGTTCGTCGCGCTGCTGGCACCAGGGAGGAGCCCTTGCTCGTGCGCATCCATTCATGCCATCGGGAGGAGCTGGGGTGGCCGGAGCTCGTCGGAAACGAGCTCGCGGCGGCGCCGGAGTTCGGGCACCGATGGGGTAGGTGCTACGGGGCACGGGGAGGTGAGCTGGTGGGTGTGTTAGCTTGCTGCGGAGCTGCTGAGCACGGAAGCATGCTCGACTACGAGACGCAGGGCCTGTGGCCACGGCGGCGGCATCGCCGGCGGATCCGAGCTCTCGGGCGCGGTGGTTAGCTAGGCTAGGTGGAGAAATCGACCGCGGGGAGAGAGGGGAAACAAGCAGGGGCTCACGGCGAATGTAGTGGTGGCCTCAGCGAGCTTGAGGAAGCACCGGAGCGGGCGCACGGTCTCCGGCGATCTCCACGGCCGTAGGTTGAAGACGAGGTCGATGACGGCGCTCCAGGGGCTCCTGGCATCGGGCAGCTCGGCGAGGAGGAAGAGAGGAACGAGGCGGAGCTACTGGGCACCTTGCGGGGGCGTGGGGAGGGCTGTGGCCACGGTGGTGCTCGCCGGCGCGGCCGCGGCGGCTTCGGCCATGGTGGGAGGGGACGAGGGAGAGAGCAAAGGAGGGGAGAGTAGTGTCCAGGGGGTTCCAGGGGTGTCGTGGCGCTCGTCCAGGCCGTCGGGGAGGGAAGCAGACATGGAGGAGGTGGAGGCCGTGGGCGTGCACCGTCGCCACGCACCTTCCTGTCCTTCTGGCAGGAGGTTGAAGACACTCTTGCCCGTGGTGGGCTGGGCTGGCCACTTGGGCCGCCAGGTGGGCTGCACAGGTAAGTTACTCTCTTAATTTCTATAAATAGTTTCTGTTTTCTATTTTTTGTAATTATTTTGCTTTATTAAAAATGCTAGGGCATTTTCATAAATCATGAAACCAAGCATGGCTACTGTTTAGGATAACTCCAACAGTAAACATTTTAGTTTATGATTATTTGAGCATTTAAAATAATATATAAAATTTAAATGCCCAAATGCAAGTAAGATATGATTTAATTCAAAAATCCAGAATGGTCCTAGAAATATGTGCAACATTTTTGGCAGAGATTTTTAATCAATCCAAAAATGATGAACTTTTCCAAGGGGCATTTTGGGTTCATTGAAAATATTTTAATTTGACCCTAGTTAAATTCATTTAGTGCTAGGGTTTGAGCATCCCCATTTCAGGTTTCCTTTGAAAATAAACATGATGCAACAGACAGGTGCTATCCAAATGCAAGGTGGAGCTGGGGATGTGACAACTCACCCCCACTAAACAAGAATCTTGTCCCGAGATTCAGGACGTGAGATAAGAAATCAGAGGGGACACTAACTAACACAAACTTCATGATCCAAGTGCCCTTCATATGAATGTTGATTGCTAGCATCATGTTGATCCCGGCATCCTTGCTTTGGAGAGCTTTGTCCAAACGGTGACGATGATAGAAACTCTACAAAATTGATCTTCTGAAAGATCGAGCAACTCAAGATCAACTCATGGAGTGAGACGTTGAGACATCTCGTGAGCTGAGACACAGAGTACACCTCCAGGGGGATGGAGTGAAATAAACGATGAAGGTTCACTAGTGGCAATAATTCCACACCTAAGAAGAGGGTGATCGAGGTCACCAGACGGGGCACCTTTAAAGAAGATGACTCGTAGAGTTATTCCCTTAAGTGACAAAAAGAATTACTTTTGATATAGGGATCATTGAAATTCCCTTTACCAGCCTAAGGCAAACAAAATCGATCGTTGGACGGAATACATTCTCGGCCAGAATGGATGATGTGGATTACCTTGTTAAAAACAACACAAGGGATGATTTTGGTTATCATCGGAAATGGATGGAACCTATGGTAGGACCACTTTTGAAGATAATCCTGAACAGCAGTGATTGAGAACGGTAACCCATGGAGAATTGGCACATTGGCGGTGCAAGCTGGGAACAAAATGCAAATGCTGGTAATGATTCTGGTAACTGGGAAGAATCCCAACAATAGAGAGTAAATCTACTCTTGAGGGGTTATAGCATAACCAAGAGCACTGGGAGCTATCCCGGTTAGTGCCAGTGATAACACCTAGTGCTTGTGCGTGCTCTCAAGAACTTGAGCATTCCCATATTCATCAAGGTTTTTCGAATATCCGTGTCAAGGATCCTGGCAACATCACATACTACCATGATGAATAATGATGGATGATGCAGATGCAAAGGAAGATAACACCTTCTCGGATTTCACCTTGGCGAGGCCAAGGGCAAAATCTGGATGATCGACCGAGAGACATTTAGCACTCCGCTTCCAATGTTCTCCTTGACGTGCTAGTGCAATCCATTAATTAAAATGGTTGGGTACCTAGAACGTCAAGTAAAAGATCGGACTTCAAAAGCACAAAAATCCATAAGGAACAACTAGGGAGTAATTCCTACGAAGTCCTTATGGGGAGGTGGTCAACTTCTTCAACCAGGAAACTACAATAATAGGCCTTCCGGCTGGGTGTGTTGGCCACGACATCCACTTTACCGGTTATCGAGAGACCAACATTATAGTTCTTGGGAAATGCACCAACCATCATATCTGCCTGAGATTCAGTTCTGGTTGGTGTCAGGATATTCCAGACTCATCGAGTCTAGAAGGAAAAATGAAAGTTTACAACACAAATCGACGAGATGGCGCTGCAAAATTCTCGGGGAGTGAACTACAATAGCAAGCTCCAAAACATGAGCTGGTTCTGCTACATACATGTGAACACGTTGTCCAAGACTAACATGACCACGTAGTAGTCTTACAATGAAACACTACCAAGTTCGGGTTGGGGAACCATCATTGCGGATAACGAAGTCCTTGATTAAGCCCGGGTTAGCTCTTAAGAAGGAACTCCTTCTCCTTAAACAAATCAATCAGTGGCTTGGTGTGCTAGGGATACATATAGAGTGAAGGTTACAAGTCTCCAAACCACAGAATACTTCGCACGTATGCATGACTGACTTGGGATGATTCCACAGGAAGCAAAACAAACTTTCTCGAACTCACGGCAGCAACTTGCACCAAATGCACATGAATTGGAGGAAGTCACTTCTTTCATCCAAACATATACTTCGCGAACGGAACACGAAGGCCATGCTTGAAAAATTCCCAATACTAACTTAAATGTTCAAACATGAATCATGGTCAAGACAAGTGGTGTTGATGGGCTCAACAACGGGTCATCGAGATGTCCATGGAAATGGAATTCCACAATTTATATGAACAAGGTGGTAGCATTGGTCAGACCAAAAGATATAATGAGTTATGCTCGGGGAACACCCACGAGTAAGACAACATTAAGAACATCGTTGGTTCTGATTTGATTTGAGGATAGCCCACACTCATCCAAAGTTTTGGCAAGACAATAGATCCAACAACCGATCACAGGGACCAATTGATGAAGATATCATCTATCTTCAACACATGCAAATATACCCCTTGAGATGAACTAAGCTGGCAAGCTTTTATCTTCCAACTCTCCAAGTTGTTGTTTAGCTTAACCAACTAGCTCAGGGTATCCAATACATATTCTCGGAGAAGGGGTGGTTTACAAGAAAACCCACTTGATCACGAGTTCAACATAGCGGTCAGGGAACAACCTGGTAATACTTCCGAGAAGATATTCGGAAAATCACGAACCACCGATATGTTACTAAACTCGAGAACAATCTTGCTTTTCAAGGCAAGATGATATGATCAAATGAGCAAGGACTTAACAAAATCCTAACTCATCAATCAAGGAGTGCACCAGGAAGGTGGACCAGGTAGCACGATCAACCTTAGGGTGATGATTCAATAATCAACTCGCTAAGGATGAGGTTATTGTCCATTTACTACCAAGCAACAAAGTTGCTAGGAGTATTGATTTCACACATCACAATTTACTTGTCGGTATTCCGGTTACAATAACACGGAGACCGAGGAATGAGCGATAATAACGAGAAGTATTACTGTATCAAGAGTTCATAGGATGATGTGCAATTCCCATGACATTCTTGACATAAAGATGGTAATACTCCAGGATAGAAGAGTTTAGAAGCTGCATTAGCATTCTTCATCTGCGAAGTACAACTTCTTTGACCAAATCCTGGATATGGGTAAGCTACTGGAGTTTGTTTCTCCTAGTCATTCCAGAATAGAATGGCTTGACAGACCACAAGAGTAAAAGGCATCGATGAACACGAGTGCACAACTACTCCTGACTATCAATTGATAGACGACGGTCATAATACAACTAAAAGGAGACAACTCAAGGAACATATAACTTCTGAGTTGTGGATGCATAGATTAACATGTCGAACGAGTTCAACATATGTCTTCCGGATAACCCATGCGGAAAGTAGAATTGGCAGAGTCACAATATGAATGGAGTACTACTCAAGAGCACTCGGGTTGTGATCTTTTGGTTCAGAAGAACTTCTGCCATGAGGGTTCATGGTATTTGGAAGAAGGATATACCACGGACCTCGAGGACTATCACAAGGTTACTAATATCCTAAAGGGACGAGCAAATACTACCAACATGAAGTAGGTAGAAAGAATATTGGGTTCAAGAACCCAGGAGTAGAATGCCTACTAACTAAATGGCATCACGGGATGCTTTTTGAGAACAATGGCCAGAATCATCACACTGTGAATATAAAGCATTGCTAGATTACTGGTGATCTTCTAAGACACCTAGGGTCATAATAATAACTCCAACACATGTGTCGAGGTAACGAAGTACCTCCACACACCGACTAGTGTGATTAATTCGGCCTAAAGGACATCGGAACAGGGAGGAAAGGTTTGCAAATGCATCAGACTATTTAGAAACCTGGGATGACTCGGATAGCATAACGGCTGTAAATGCTCGAAAATACTTTTGAGATCCAAACAAAAGGGTAGCATAAACATTTAACACCATCATGTCAAGGTTCTGAGACCAACAGTTGAACAAACAGAAGTAGTAGAAACTGAACTGAGGGTTGAATCCACAATTAACGTGATCCTGATAGACATAAGAGAAAGCCTAGTTCTTAATCCCCATGGAATAGAAGAAGGTGACTCAGATCAGAAGGTCATAAGGTAAAGGAGTAAAAAGAGCCTTACGTTCCCTTCCACAATCAATTCCCTTATATAACTAAAGAGTTTCTAGACACAACTTCGACCAGTTTGGCTTACTAATCCTACAGGCAGTCAGGCTCTGATACCAACGCTGTTAGGACCCCGATCCTAAGTCACACAGGTCTAGCCTGTAACACACCATATCACTTTGCGGCCTCACGTACGGTATCCCCACGGGTGCCACCTTACCTGGCCCGGGACCGTTTGCGCATTTTGGCACACGTATATGATAGTGTCGCTAGCATCCATATGACAGAGAACCCGGGCCGACATGACTAGTTATAAACCAAAAGTGGTACTAAATTACAGAGACAGGCATACATGACCCAGCAACGAACGTGTCGGTCATCAACGTATGAACCCAAGTCGTAGCAAGCTACAAGGACTTAAAGGAACAACGCGTGACATTTCCCCTAAGGGACAGACACAGGAACGAAGAAGGACACATGCCGGCCAGCCTAAGTGTTCCGGAGCAGTAGCAAGCTACCAAGGCTCAGTGGAAGCACTGGGAGACATTTCCCTATAAGATAGGCTACCAAAGGTAAACAACTAGGTGTCGGATCCCACACATAGCAATACACATTACACGTACGCATAACATGCAAGTATGTGATGTACAACATGGCATCACAACATAACTCAACAACTCATATAGATAAGGCCCAGAAGAGCCATCATAGCATTTATTACAAACAGAGGTCACATGACCCAACATACAGAGCATACAGGCAACGGAAGCAGAACATGTCTGAGTACAGACAACTACAAATGAAAAAGGCTGAGAAGCCTGACTATCTACAAGATCCTACAAGGGTACAAGATCGTAGCTGAGGTAACAAGCTAAACGTCGAAGTCCACGCGGAACCACTAGCGAGACTGAAGTCTCTCTGCAAAACATAATTAAGCAAACGTGAGTACAAAGGTAGTCAGCAAGACTTACATCAGAACTAGCTACATATGCATTAGTATCAACAAAGAGGGTGGTGGAGTTTGACTGCAGCAAGCCAGCTTGACTCGGTGGCTATCCTAAATTACGACTGCAAGTAACTCTTTTGAGGTGGCGCACACGAGTCCACATATTCACCAATTAATACACCACTATGGATCTGCTCCCGTCTCCCTACGAGAAGGCCATCCATAGCACTCACACTTATCTTGCGCGTTTTAGGGTATCCACTTTCACTTGTCTATGAACTGTAGAGGTAACCCAGAAGTCCATTTCCGCAGACACGGCTATTCGAATAGATTATATATAACCCTGCAAGGGTGTACTTCTTCACACACGCTCTCCCCACTTATCGCCGTTTACACGACATGTACTCGGCAACCTTCAAGCGGAGGCCCAGCGAGGGTGTCGGCCACGACCTGACTAACCGCACAAGTCTCTCGTCCAGGTTTATCGCCTATTTGGGTTCCATCCATGGGGAGATCCGGCCGGGGTGTCGCTCACGGCCACAAACGATGTGTATAGGGTTCCCGCATCACCAAACGGGCGATCGGTACACCGTGCCACATACCTGCCGCGTCACAGCCCACCCGAGGGTCAGCGCTGCGCACGACCTCCAGTAAACTACAAACACCAGAAACTAGTTGCAACTCCTGGACAGAGAACAAGGGCAGTTAATAAGTCGAGAGGGTCCATTGGTTTCGGGCCCAATGCATGGTAGTAACTGGTCATGGATCAACCAACACAGAACTCAGTTCCTGAGGACGGCTTCAATGAGACAACCCACCATGTACTCCTACATGGCCTCTCATCGCTACCTTTACCGAATCGTGTTCACACACTTAGCTCACACACGGTAGGACATGTTCATCTCCCTTCCAATTCATCCCCGATGAATCAGACCTGACACAACTCTAAGCAATAGCAGGCATAACCAGGAAGCATGAATGAGTAGGCACAACATGGTTCAAACAACTCCTACTCCTACTAGTGGGTTTCAACTATTTACTGTGGCAATGACAGGTCATGAAGTGGAAAGGGGTTCAACTACCGCAGCAGGTAACAGCTGAAGCGTTGTTGTCCTAATGCAGTAAAAGAGAGCAAGAGCGAGAGAGTGGGATTGTATCGGAATGCTCAATGGGGTTTTGCTTGCCTGGCACTTCTGAAGATATCAATGAGTCTTCATCGGTGTCATCGAACTCATCGTCGGAACACGTCTACTGAAAGGGGACTAGCACCGGCAAACAGGAGAGAACACAATCAATACAATGCGACAATATGATACATGATCATGATATGGCAATATGCTGTTGATTGAGCTAATGCAACTAGCAACCATGTTAAATGAAGTTGGTTTGAACCAAAGGTTCAAATTCAAACTTCAAATGTGATTATTTAAATGCCATTTAATTGATTTGACCTGATCAGCAGGCTTAGCTTGTTCAAACATGCATGAAAGTGCCATAAACAGATTCCTTGGATTTTTCTGATCATTTTTCATATATAAATTATTTTCATCTGAGCTACGGTTGATTTATATGATTTTTAGAAGTTTAAAGCATTTTCTGGAATTTCTAAACCTTTTCTGATTTATTTTAATTCCAGAAAAGCTTTATTGCGTCAGCACTACATCAGGATGAGGTCAGCAGTCAACAGGGCTGGTCCAGGTCAAACCTGACCAGTGGGGCCTACTGGTCAGTGACACATGGACTAAATCCGGTCAAAACCAGCTTTGACTGGGGTTTGACCAGGGCTAGGGCCCACTGTCAGTGGCTATTAGGGGTGATTAGTGGTGTAATTAGCTCCTAACTAAGCGCCACGTCGGCGGTCACCGGAGTTTGGCCGGCGGCGACCAAAACTGCGGCGGAATCTCGCCGGACTTGCGTTAGGGACGGCCGTTCGTCGCGCTGCTGGCACCAGGGAGGAGCCCTTGCTCGTGCGCATCCATTCATGCCATCGGGAGGGGCTGGGGTGGCCGGAGCTCGTCGGAAACGAGCTCGCGGCGGCGCCGGAGTTCGGGCACCAATGGGGTAGGTGCTACGGGGCACGGGAAGGTGAGCTGGTGGGTGTGTTAGCTTGCTGCGGAGCTGCTGAGCACGGAAGCATGCTCGACTACGAGACGCAGGGCCTGTGGCCACGGCGGCGGCATCGCCGGTGGATCCGAGCTCTCGGGCGCGGTGGTTAGCTAGGCTAGGTGGAGAAATCGACCGCGGGGAGAGAGGGGAAACAAGCAGGGGCTCACGGCGAATGTAGTGGTGGCCTCAGCGAGCTTGAGGAAGCACCGGAGCGGGCGCACGGTCTCCGGCGATCTCCACGGCCGTAGGTTGAAGACGAGGTCGATGACGGCGCTCCAGGGGCTCCTGGCATCGGGCAGCTCGGCGAGAAGGAAGAGAGGAACGAGGCGGAGCTACTGGGCACCTTGCGGGGGCGTGGGGAGGGCTGTGGCCGCGGTGGTGCTCGCCGGCGCGGCCGCGGCGGCTTCGGCCATGGTGGGAGGGGACGAGGGAGAGAGCAAAGGAGGGGAGAGTAGTGTCCAGGGGGTTCCAGGGGTGTCGTGGCGCTCGTCCAGGCCGTCGGGGAGGGAAGCAGACAGGGAGGAGGTGGAGGCCGTGGGCGTGCGCCGTCGCCACGCACCTGCCTGTCCTTCTGGCAGGAGGTTGAAGACGCTCTTGCCCGTGGTGGGCTGGGCCGGCCACTTGGGCCGCCAGGTGGGCTGCACAGGTAAGTTACTCTCTTAATTTCTATAAATAGTTTCTGTTTTCTATTTTTTGTAATTATTTTGCTTTATTAAAAATGCTAGGGCATTTTCATAAATCATGAAACCAAGCATGGCTACTATTTAGGATAACTCCAACAGTAAACATTTTAGTTTATGATTATTTGAGCATTTAAAATAATATATAAAATTTAAATGCCCAAATGCAAGTAAGATATGATTTAATTCAAAAATCCAGAATGGTCCTAGAAATATGTGCAACATTTTTGGCAGAGGTTTTTAATCAATCCAAAAATGATGAACTTTTCCAAGGGGCATTTTGGGTTCATTGAAAATATTTTAATTTGACCCTAGTTAAATTCATTTAGTGCTAGGGTTTGAGCATCCCAATTTCAGGTTTCCTTTGAAAATAAACATGATGCAACAGACAGGTGCTATCCAAATGCAAGGTGGAGCTGGGGATGTGACAACTCACCCCCACTAAACAAGAATCTCGTCCTGAGATTCAGGACGTGAGATAAGAAATCAGAGGGGACACTAACTAACACAAACTTCATGATCCAAGTGCCCTTCATATGAATGTTGATTGCTAGCATCATGTTGATCCCGGCATCCTTGCTTTCGAGAGCTTTGTCCAAACGGTGACGATGATAGAAACTCTACAAAATTGATCTTCGGAAAGATCGAGCAACTCAAGATCAACTCATGGAGTGAGACGTTGAGACATCTCGTGAGCTGAGACACAGAGTACACCTCCAGGGGGATGGAGTGAAATAAACGATGAAGGTTCACTAGTGGCAATAATTCCACTCCTAAGAAGAGGGTGATCGAGGTCACCAGACGGGGCACCTTTAAAGAAGATGACTCGTAGAGCTATTCCCTTAAGTGGCAAAAAGAATTACTTTTGATATAGGGATCATTGAAATTCCCTTTACCAGCCTAAGGCAAACACAATCGATCTTTGGACGGAATCCGAAAGAATGACATTCTCGGCCAGAATGGATGATGTGGATTACCTTGTTAAAGACAACACAAGGGATGATTTTGGTTATCATCGGAAATGGATGGAACCTATGGTAGGACCACTTTTGAAGATAATCCTGAACAGCAGTGATTGAGAACGGTAACCCATGGAGAATTGGCACATTGGCGGTGCAAGCTGGGAACAAAATGCAAATGCTGGTAATGATTCTGGTAACTGGGAAGAATCCCAACAATAGAGAGTAAATCTACTCTTGAGGGGTTATAGCATAACCAAGAGCACTGGGAGCTATCCCGGTTAGTGCCAGTGATAACACCTAGTGCTTGTGCGTGCTCTCAAGAACTTGAGCATTCCCATATTCATCAAGGTTTTACCAATATCCGTGTCAAGGATCCTGGCAACATCACATACTACCATGATGAATAATGATGGATGATGCAGATGCAAAGGAAGATAACACCTTCTCGGATTTCACCTTGGCGAGGCCAAGGGCAAAATCTGGATGATCGACCGAGAGACATTTAGCACTCCGCTTCCAATGTTCTCCTTGACGTGCTAGTGCAATCCATTTATGAAAATGGTTGGGTACCTAGAACGTCAAGTAAAAGATCGGACTTCAAAAGCAAAAAAATCCATAAGGAACAACTAGGGAGTAATTCCTACGAAGTCCTTATGGGGAGGTGGTCAACTTCTTCAACCAGGAAACTACAATAATAGGCCTTCCGGCTGGGTGTGTTGGCCACGACATCCACTTTACCGGTTATCGAGAGACCAACATTATAGTTCTTGGGAAATGCACCAACCATCATATCTGCCTGAGATTCAGTTCTGGTTGGTGTCAGGATATTCCAGACTCATCGAGTCTAGAAGGAAAAATGAAAGTTTACAACACAAATCGACGAGATGGCGCTGCGAAATTCTCGGGGAGTGAACTACAATAGCAAGCTCCAAAACATGAGCTGGTTCTGCTACATACATGTGAACACGTTGTCCAAGACTAACATGACCACGTAGTAGTCTTACAATGAAACACTACCAAGTTCGGGTTGGGGAACCATCATTGCGGATAACGAAGTCCTTGATTAAGCCCGGGTTAGCTCTTAAGAAGGAACTCCTTCTCCTTAAACAAATCAATCAGTGGCTTGGTGTGCTAGAGATACATATAGAGTGAAGGTTGCAAGTCTCCAAACCACAGAATACTTCGCACGTATGCATGACTGACTTGGGATGATTCCACAGAAAGCAAAAAAAACTTTCTCGAACTCACGGCAGCAACTTGCACCAAATGCACATGAATTGGAGGAAGTCACTTCTTTCATCCAAACATATACTTCGCGAACGGAACACGAAGGCCATGCTTGAAAAATTCCCAATACTAACTTAAATGTTCAAACATGAATCATGGTCAAGACAAGTGGTGTTGATGGGCTCAACAACGGGTCATCGAGATGTCCATGGAAATGGAATTCCACAATTTATATGAACAAGGTGGTAGCATTGGTCAGACCAAAAGATATAATGAGGTATGCTCGGGGAACACCCACGAGTAAGACAACATTAAGAACATCGTTGGTTCTGATTTGATTTGAGGATAGCCCACACTCATCCAAAGTTTTGGCAAGACAATAGATCCAACAACCGATCACAGGGACCAATTGATGAAGATATCATCTATCTTCAACACATGCAAATATACCCCTTGAGATGAACTAAGCTGGCAAGCTTTTATCTTCCAACTCTCCAAGTTGTTGTTTAGCTTAACCAACTAGCTCAGGGTATCCAATACATATTCTCGGAGAAGGGGTGGTTTACAAGAAAACCCACTTGATCACGAGTTCAACATAGCGGTCAGGGAACAACCTGGTAATACTTCCGAGAAGATATTCGGAAAATCACGAACCACCGATATGTTACTAAACTCGAGAACAATCTTGCTTTTCAAGGCAAGATGATATGATCAAATGAGCAAGGACTTAACAAAATCCTAACTCATCAATCAAGGAGTGCACCAGGAAGGTGGACCAGGTAGCACGATCAACCTTAGGGTGATGATTCAATAATCAACTCGCTAAGGATGAGGTTATTGTCCATTTACTACCAAGCAACAAAGTTGCTAGGAGTATTGATTTCACACATCACAATTTACTTGTCGGTATTCCGGTTACAATAACACGGAGACCGAGGAATGAGCGATAATAACGAGAAGTATTACTGTATCAAGAGTTCATAGGATGATGTGCAATTCCCATGACATTCTTGACATAAAGATGGTAATACTCCAGGATAGAAGAGTTTAGAAGCTGCATTAGCATTCTTCATCTGCGAAGTACAACTTCTTTGACCAAATCCTGGATATGGGTAAGGTACTGGAGTTTGTTTCTCCTAGTCATTCCAGAATAGAATGGCTTGACAGACCACAAGAGTAAAAGGCATCGATGAACACGAGTGCACAACTACTCCTGACTATCAATTGATAGACGACGGTCATAATACAACTAAAAGAAGACAACTCAAGGAACATATAACTTCTGAGTTGTGGATGCATAGATTAACATGTCGAACGAGTTCAACATATGTCTTCCGGATAACCCATGCGGAAAGTAGAATTGGCAGAGTCACAATATGAATGGAGTACTACTCAAGAGCACTCGGGTTGTGATCTTTTGGTTCAGAAGAACTTCTGCCATGAGGGTTCATGGTATTTGGAAGAAGGATATACCACGGACCTCGAGGACTATCACAAGGTTACTAATATCCTAAAGGGACGAGCAAATACTACCAACATGAAGTAGGTAGAAAGAATCTTGGGTTCAAGAACCCAGGAGTAGAATGCCTACTAACTAAATGGCATCACGGGATGCTTTTCGAGAACAATGGCCAGAATCATCACACTGTGAATATAAAGCATTGCTAGATTACTGGTGATCTTCTAAGACACCTAGGGTCATAATAATAACTCCAACACATGTGTCGAGGTAACGAAGTACCTCCACACACCGACTAGTGTGATTAATTCGGCCTAAAGGACATCGGAACAGGGAGGAAAGGTTTGCAAATGCATCAGACTATTTAGAAACCTGGGATGACTCGGATAGCATAATGGCTGTAAATGCTCGAAAATACTTTTGAGATCCAAACAAAAGGGTAGCATAAACATTTAACACCATCATGTCAAGGTTCCGAGACCAACAGTTGAACAAACAGAAGTAGTAGAAACTGAACTGAGGGTTGAATCCACAATTAACGTGATCCTGATAGACATAAGAGAAAGCCTAGTTCTTAGTCCCCGTGGAATAGAAGAAGGTGACTCAGATCAGAAGGTCATAAGGTAAAGGAGTAAAAAGAGCCTTACGTTCCCTTCCACAATCAATTCCCTTATATAACTAAAGAGTTTCTAGACACAACTTCGACCAGTTTGGCTTACTAATCCTACAGGCAGTCAGGCTCTGATACCAACAATGTCAGGACCCCGATCCTAAGTCACACAGGTCTAGCCAGTAACACACCATATCACTTTGCGGCCTCACGCACGGTATCCCCACGGGTGCCACCTTACCTGGCCCGGGACCGTTTGCGCATTTTGGCACACGTATATGATAGTGTCGCTAGCATCCATATGACAGAGAACCCGGGCCGACATGACTAGTTATAAACCAAAAGTGGTACTAAATTACAGAGACATGCATACATAACCCAGCAATGAACGTGTCGGTCATCAACGTATGAACCCAAGTCGTAGCAAGCTACAAGGACTTAAAGGAACAACGCGTGACATTTCCCCTAAGGGACAGGCACAGGAACGAAGTAGGACACATGCCGGCCAGCCTAAGTGTTCCGGAGCAGTAGCAAGCTACCAAGGCTCAGTGGAAGCACTAGGAGACATTTCCCTATAAGATAGGCTACCAAAGGTAAACAACTAGGTGTCGGATCCCACACATAGCAATACACATTACACGTACGCATAACATGCAAGTATGTGATGTACAACATGGCATCACAACATAACTCAACAACTCATATAGATAAGGCCCAGAAGAGCCATCATAGCATTTATTACAAACAGAGGTCACATGACCCAACATACAGAGCATACAGGCAACAGAAGCATAACATGTCTGAGTACAGACAACTACAAATGAAAAAGGCTAAGAAGCCTGACTATCTACAAGATCCTACAAGGGTACAAGATCGTAGCTGAGGTAACAAGCTAAACGTCGAAGTCCACGCGGAACCACTAGCGAGACTGAAGTCTCTCTGCAAAACATAATTAAGCAAACGTGAGTACAAAGGTACTCAGCAAGACTTACATCAGAACTAGCTACATATGCATTAGTATCAACAAAGGGGGTGGTGGAGTTTGACTGCAGCAAGCCAGCTTGACTCGGTGGCTATCCTAAATTACGACTGCAAGTAACTCTTTTGAGGTGGCGCACACGAGTCCACATATTCACCAATCAATACACCACTATGGATCCGCTCCCGTCTCCCTACGAGAAGGCCATCCATAGCACTCACACTTATCTTGCGCGTTTTAGGGTATCCACTTTCACTTGTCTATGAACTGTAGAGGTAACCCAGAAGTCCATTTCCGCGGACACGGCTATTCGAATAGATTATATATAACCCTGCAGGGGTGTACTTCTTCACACACGCTCTCACCACTTATCGCCGTTTACACGACATGTACTCGGCAACCTTCAAGCGGAGGCCCAGCGAGGGTGTCGGCCACGACCTGACTAACCACACAAGTCTCTCGTCCAGGTTTATCGCCTATTTGGGTTCCATCCGTGGGGAGATCCGGCCGGGGTGTCGCTCACGGCCCCAAACGATGTGTACAGGGTTCCCGCATCACCAAATGGGCGATCGGTACACCGTGCCACGTACCTGCCGCGTCACAGCCCACCCGAGGGTTAGCGCTGCGCACGACCTCCAGTAAACTACAAACACCAGAAACTAGTTGCAACTCCTGGACAGAGAACAAGGGCAGTTAATAAGTCGAGAGGGTCCATTGGTTTCGGGCCCAATGCATGGTAGTAACTGGTCATGGATCAACCAACACAGAACTCAGTTCCTGAGGACGGCTTCAATGAGACAACCCACCATGTACTCCTACATGGCCTCTCATCGCTACCTTTACCGAATCGTGTTCACACACTTAGCTCACACACGGTAGGACATGTTCATCTCCCTTCCAATTCATCCCCGATGAATCAGAACTGACACAACTCTAAGCAATAGCAGGCATAACCAGGAAGCATGAATGAGTAGGCACAACATGGCTCAAACAACTCCTACTCATACTAGTGGGTTTCAACTATTTACTGTGGCAATGACAGGTCATGCAGTGGAAAGGGGTTCAACTACCGCAGCAGGTAACAGCTGAAGCGTTGTTGTCCTAATGCAGTAAAAGAGAGCAAGAGCGAGAGAGTGGGATTGTATCGGAATGCTCAATGGGGTTTTGCTTGCCTGGCACTTCTGAAGATATTAATGAGTCTTCATCGGTGTCATCGAACTCATCGTCGGAACACGTCTACTGAAAGGGGACTAGCACCGGCAAACATGAGAGAACACAATCAATACAATGCGACAATATGATACATGATCATGATATGGCAATATGCTGTTGATTGAGCTAATGCAACTAGCAACCATGTCAAATGAAGTTGGTTTGAACCAAAGGTTCAAATTCAAACTTCATATGTGATTATTTAAATGCCATTTAATTGATTTGACCCGATCAGCAGGTTTAGCTTGTTCAAACATGCATGAAAGTGCCATAAACAGATTCCTTGGATTTTTCTGATCATTTTTCATATATAAATTATTTTCATCTGAGCTACGGTTGATTTTATATGATTTTTAGAAGTTTAAAGCATTTTCTAGAATTTCTAAACCTTTTCTGATTTATTTTAATTCCAGAAAAGCTTTATTGCGTCAGCACTGCATCAGGATGAGGTCAGCAGTCAACAGGGCTGGTCCAGGTCAAACCTGACCAGTGGGGCCCACTGGTCAGTGACACATGGACTAAATCCGGTCAAAACCAGCTTTGACTGGGGTTTGACCAGGGCTAGGGCCCACTGTCAGTGGCTATTAGGGGTGATTAGTGGTGTAATTAGCTCCTAACTAAGCGCCACGTCGGCGGTCACCGGAGTTCGGCCGGCGGCGACCAAAACTGCGGCGGAAGCTCGCCGGACTTGCGTTAGGGACGACCGTTCGTCGCGCTGCTGGCACCAGGGAGGAGCCCTTGCTCATGCGCATCCATTCATGCCATCGGGAGGTGCTGGGGTGGCCGGAGCTCGTCGGAAACGAGCTCACGGCGGCGCCGGAGTTCGGGCACCGATGGGGTAGGTGCTACGGGGAGGTGAGCTGGTGGGTGTGTTAGCTTGCTGCGGAGCTGCTGAGCACAGAAGCATGCTCGACTATGAGACGCAGGGCCTGTGGCCACGGCGGCGGCATCGCCGGCGGATCCGAGCTCTCGGGCGCGGTGGTTAGCTAGGCTAGGTGGAGAAATCGACCGCGGGGAGAGAGGGGAAACAAGCAGGGGCTCACGGCGAATGTAGTGGTGGCCTCAGCAAGCTTGAGGAAGCACCGGAGCGGGCGCACGGTCGCCGGCGATCTCCATGGCCGTAGGTTGAAGACGAGGTCGATGAAGGCGCTCCAGGGGCTCCTGGCATCGGGCAGCTCGGCGAGGAGGAAGAGAGGAACGAGGTGGAGCTACTGGGCACCTTGCGGGGGCGTGGGGAGGGCTGTGGCCGCGGTGGTGCTCACCGGCGCGGCCGCGGCGGCTTCGGCCATGGTGGGAGGGGACGAGGGAGAGAGCAAAGGAGGGGAGAGTAGTGTCCAGGGGGTTCCAGGGGTGTCGTGGCGCTCGTCCATGCCGTCGGGGAGGGAAGAAGACAGGGAGGAGGTGGAGGCCGTGGGCGTGCGCCGTCGCCACACACCTGCCTGTCCTTCTGGCAGGAGGTTGAAGACGCTCTTGCCCCTGGTGGGCTGGGCCGGCCACTTGGGCCGCCAGGTGGGCTGCACAGGTAAGTTACTCTCTTAATTTCTATAAATAGTTTCTGTTTTCTATTTTCTGTAATTATTTTGCTTTATTAAAAATGCTAGGGCATTTTCATAAATCATGAAACCAAGCATGGCTACTGTTTAGGATAACTCCAACAGTAAACATTTTAGTTTACGATTATTTGAGCATTTAAAATAATATATAAAATTTAAATGCCCAAATGCAAGTAAGATATGATTTAATTCAAAAATCTAGAATGGTCCTAGAAATATGTGCAACATTTTTGGCAGAGGTTTTTAATCAATCCAAAAATGATGAACTTTTCCAAGGGGCATTTTGGGTTCATTGAAAAGATTTTAATTTGACCCTAGTTAAATTCATTTAGTGCTAGGGTTTGAGCATCCCCATTTCAGGTTTCCTTTGAAAATAAACATGATGCAACAGACAGGTGCTATCCAAATGCAAGGTGGAGCTGGGGATGTGACAAAGGAGATATCACTGTTAGACTTTTGTGAAATATGCAAAGTACCCTTTGGAGGTAGACTTGATGAACCACGTCATGAAGACGTCAAAGGGTTTATTGATATGCTAGCTGTAGGTGAAACTAGACAAGTTGCAGGGGCAAGAATCACTAGTATACATTTCCCTGTTCTGCGCTACTTTGCTTCATTTGCTAGTAGGTGTTTAATTGGCCGCGGGAACAGTGGGAATCTTAGTGCCCCTGATATTATCATTTTACGCCATACTTTGTTTCCTGACACAACTTTTAGCTTGGGCACCGTCGTTGCCAAATGATTGAGTCTTAACCGCTCAAGAGGGCCCGTCTTTGGAGACATCTTTGCTTCTCGCCTTGCTGAACATTTTAATATACCCATTAGGCATCATGAGAAGGAAGAAAAATTGCTTGCCCCTGTATATCTAGACTACAAGAGCATGGTATCTCATGACTTTATTGTTAAAGACAAAAATATGCAGCTCCATTATAAATTGAGGTTTGATGAAATATACTGTGAAATTGTTACCTTGCATGCACCTTCTTTATTTGATCTATCTACACGCGTATTCCTCATCACCTCAGATGTCTTCTACAAGTACCAAGGCCAGGCACAAGCTTCAGAGCCTGAGCCAGAACCACCACTTGATCCTTCCCGTCAATCTGTTTATGGGTGGGAGCTGGACGAGCTCGCCAACCAGTGGCGCCCAGAGGACACATCTTAGTACACTGGAGGGAGTGGCTTCGATCCGTGGCCATAGACCAACTTCGTCCAAAAGCCTAAGCTTGGAGGAGTACGTGTTTCTCACCGACTTATATTCATGTTCACACTTTTTCTAGTGGTCGGTGCTCACACTCTTTCACTGTACCATCCATGCTTAGTTTCAATTTCTTTTTCTTAGTCTTTTTCTTGTGTGCTAGAAAAATCCAGAAAAACAAAAAATATTAGTTGTAGCTTCCAGCTAGTTTAGTTTCTTTGCTTGTAGTAGTAACTAACAATGAAAACCCAAAAATATTTCCCGTTCTTCTTTTGCTTGTTGGGAGCTTTCCCGTGTAAATAGTTTCTTTTCTTTTTTAGGGGTTAAGAGTAGAAGACCATGATGAAAATGCTTAGTGGCTTTCATATGCTTTGTTGTTGATTTAACCTTGAGCCATATTACCTTGTCTTCTCTCTTGTATTAAAAATTCCTGCAGATTCCAGCTTAGTCCAATGCACGTGCACTATTATTATTTTCCACACCGTTCGGTCGTGCGAGTGAAAGTCAATAAGGATGATATATGATGAACTAATTGAGATAAATAAAACTGGTATGAACTCAACCTCTCTCGTTTTTGTAAATATGATTGCTCGTCGTTCTTGATTCAGCTTGGTATGAATGAAACATGTTTGCAATAACAATTAGAGATCATAGCTGCTTATGCCATGCTTAATTAGCTGAGAGTTTAGAATGGTCTATCTTGCGTGCCAACATGATATTAAAATGGTTGTGATGTGGTATGATGGGTGGTATCCTCCTCTGAACGATTTAAGTGACTTGACTTGGCACATGTTCACGCATGTAGTTGAAACAAATCAACATAGCCTTCACGATATTTATGTTCATGGTGATTTATATCCTACTCATGCTTGCATTCATTGTTGATTAATTTTAATGCATGTTCATGACCGTTGTTGCTCTCTAGCTGGTCGCTTTCCAGTCTCTTTCTAGCCTTCACCTGTACTAAGCGGGAATACTGCTTGTGCATCCACTTCCATAAACCCAAAAGCTGTTCCATATGAGTCCACCATACCTTCCTATATGCGGTATTTACCTACCGTTCCAAGTAAATTTGTATGTGCCAAAATCATAATAATTAAACAAAACTCCCCCAGGGCTGTTGCTTGTTTGGACGGTAACCCGTGGATTCGGCTGGCCGTGGTGTGTGCTTGTTGGTGGTTGGGGGAGTATAAACTTTACCATTCTGTTTGGGAACCGCCTATAATGTGCGTAGCATGGGAGATATCGAGATTCTTGGTTGTTATGTTGACAATGAAAGTATACCGCTCAAAATGTTATTCAATATCTATTTTAAAATCGAGCTCTGGCACCTCTACAAATCTCTGCTTCCCTCTGCGAAGGGCCTATCTATTTACTTTTATGCAGAGTCATCATCCTCTTATCAAAAAAGGCACTAGTAGGAGAGCACCTCTGTCGTTGCATGTATCTATACTTATACTAATTACAGACTCTTAAGAAATTCCCACGTTAATTAGAAAATTAGAGCCGTTCATCTGGTGGGACCGAGTTATTACGGTGTAGATTAACCCATGTAATTTTCACATTAACCAAAAAATACGAGCAGTTTATTATGGTGTAGATTGACACATATGATTCTCTCTTCCAATTTTCTTCGTTGCGCGTCTATGATTTATTAAGGCTCACCGAACTTTTCTCCAAAAGCAGTTTAAAAAGAAAGGCTCATCGGATAGATGCCACAAGAGATAAAAAAGAAGCTCTCCTCCCGTAGATGCCAAAGAGATTGGATCCTAATTTTATTCCTTCTTCTACTCCACCGTACCTACCTCCCTATTTTATCTCTCTCTATTTCTCTTCTCCGATGGAAACTATCCAAACATCCCTTCCCCTTCTCCATTCTCCCTCCACGTGAGATGCTGCCCACCAGGCTACCCTTCAGATCTTCGGTTGTTGGTGACGACCAGATAATCCATCTACCCAAGGTTCATGGCGGATTTCCAAACATCCCTTCCCCTTCTCCATTCTCTCTCCATGTGAGATGTTGCCCACCAGGCTACCCTTTAGATCTTCGGTTGTTGGTGACGACCAGATAATCCATCTACCCAAGGTTCATGGCGGTGGCCATGTAGATATTGCAGATGGCGGAATACTGCAGGGTCCGTCCATCGGAGGTGGAACTGCTCACCCAATTTTCTGCCGACGTTCATGTGTGCGGTCATGTAAATGTTGTAGACAGAGTATGTACGTGCACGCTCAAGCCCTACCTGCAGCCACACACGGACACACCCTTGGTTCTAAACGTTTTTTTTCTTCTTATTATTGCTTCATATGTTGAATTTCGGAGTTGTATCTACACATCTCTGATTCCCCATCACGTATCAAAATGATTGTGTACCCCAACTTCAGTTATGTGCAGCTCAAGAATCATATGTTTCTCCAGTTTTGTCCATCTCAAGGAAAAAAAATATCAAACTCAACAATTTTGAAAAAAACTAACATTTTCTGTAATTTACTTTGTTTTTATTAGAACTAACATTACCGCTCTCTTATTTTGTACATAAGAAACACCACCAATCTTTTCTTGAGTTTTTCTCTTTCACCTTCTCTTACGACTAGAGGCAGCTGCATCGGCTTGCAAAGCCATGCTGCCCTATGTCAAGGTCGCTAGATCATACATATAGCTAACTGGTTTGACTTCTATTTTTGCGAGCACAAGCATTGTGTCAAGGGAGAGAAACTAAACTATGAAAAGTGCATGCATCCAACGTCATTAGCTGCAGCCTTTACTAAATCATTCTGGGCAGGCAAATCTGATGCTTCAGTTAGCACCAATGTGGGTGAAAATTGTTATATTGTAATTAGGTGGCTGTAGGCCCATGACGGATCGTGAGGCTGCAGTAAGCCGGGTGGAAACTTGATGATTCAGATGCATATATTACTTCAAGGAACTGGTGATTCTAATAATATTTTTCTTTCCCATGTTTTTGTTACTCTTTGAGATGCAATAATCAGTTTTTAAACTGCGTCAAGTTAGTGTTATGTTGTGAGGTGCATGCATGAACGTATACTGATTATTTTTTGTGTCCTCCTTTTATTATTTGCAGGAGTGCCAACAACATCCAGCACGATGATGTATGGTTCCTAGAATTAATGGATACAAATAAATTAAAACAGTATCACGGTAACCTTCGGAGACCTTCAACTCACAGCAGTCAAATACTTCTCCCTTGAAACACGTCATCCTACTGATCCTTGGGCAACTCTTGCTAGCCGCAGCGGCAAAGACGTACGTCTCCTTGGTATGCTTGGGTCTCCATGCGGCTGTGGGTCGCATGTTTTGGGCATTACATGGATTGCGCACCTGAGCTTTTTAGTGCAAGAAGCCGATGTACACTATGTTTTGCGAAGAAAAACTTTAACATATAAGAAGAGGATGTGATATACTACATATAGTTTTCAACAAATATTGCAAAAACATGCATATATTCAGGGAGCTATAGTTGTGAATAGTTCGTGTGTCTGTAAGTAGAAATAATTCTGAAATATAAATAACAATCCATATAGTTTAAAATTGCACTTATCTTTGGGCACATACATTCTGTAGGAAAGTCTCAAGGGTTGTATCGATCAAATTCCCCTACTTAAATCAACAACGAACAAAAATCATTTTTAGGAAGAAGAAAAATATGGAAAGCCATAAATCCTTTGCACTTAACCAAAAGGAAGTTCATCTTAGAGCTACAATACCGAGGAATTTATTAATCATTGTCTTTATGACATGCAACGCCCTAAACTAGCTTTGTTAGTATGATTTTTCTTTTACATGGTGTGCTTCCAAACAAGCAAAAGATAACGTAACTATGGAAATAGGCACAAAATTACAAAGCATACAACAACCAAATAACTACAATGAGCCCAAAAATAAGGAAGTACTTACAATAGGCACAATATTACGAAGCGTACAACAACCCAATAACTACAATGAGACCAAAAATAAGGAAGTACTTATAAGTATTTTATAGACTAGCCCGTGCATAAGGTCACATACTAACATACTAACATATAGCCCGTGCATAAGGTCACATACTAACATATACTAGCTAATGAATATAAAAAATGTCGAAAAAGTTATAAATATATGTCAAAAATATAGCTAATGAATAAATTCATGATTATATTGAAATAGAAAAAGGGAATGAAGTGCGAGTGGAATAACCCTGGAAATAGTACATCTATAATATTGTTATAAAAGAAAAAGAATCTTCACATATATTTACTCATTGGTAAAGTAGAGAATATAATATTTGTAGGCCACGAAAATAGTCAATAAAATATATTGATAAATATTTTGCACATCTATTTTCTATAAGATTTAAAGGAAATAAAACTTATATAAAATTTCTTTTCACAATATTGTAAACTTCTAATAATTTCTCTCCCGTGCAGGAGCACGGGTTGACGACTAGTTACTATTAATTTGCATTGAGTATGATCATGACTGGATCTCTTTTACCATGAATTACAATGTCTAGTCAGTCCTTGATCTTTAAAGGTGCTCTGCATTTATGTTTTGCGGTCTTAGAAAGGGCTAGCGAGATACCATCCTGTTATATCATATCATGATTGTTTTGAGAAGTGTTGTCATCCGAGGTTTATTATTATTGCTCGCTAGTTGATTATGCCATTGATGTGAGTAGTCTTGAGACCTGAAAGTTATTGTGAATGTAGTTAGTTCATGATTTGTTGAAAACCTGAATGCTAGATTACATATTTACAACAACAAGAGCAAACAGAGTTTGTCAAAGTTTTTCTTTACCACTTTCAGTTTATCAACTGAATTGCTTGAGGACAAAAAGGTTTAAGCTTGGGGGAGTTGATACGTCTCCAACGTATCTACTTTGCCAAACACTTTTGCCCTTGTTTTGGACTCTAACTTGCATAATTTGAATGGAACTAACCCGGACTGACGCTGTTTTCAGCAGAATTGCCATGTTGTTGTTTTTGTGCAGAAATAAAAAGTTCTCGGAATCGCCTGAAAATCAACAGAGAATTATTTCAGATAATATAAAAAGTATCTACAAGAAGATCTGCACCGGGGGGCCCACACCCTGTCCTCGAGGGTGGGGGGCGCGCCCCCCTTCCCAGGGCGTGCCCCCCTGCCTCGAGGGCCCCCCATTGCTCCAACGACGTATCCCCAGTTCCTATATATTCTGTTTCGTGGTGAAAAAAATCAAGGAGAAAGATTTATCGCGTTTTACGAGACGGAGCCACCGCCAAGCCCTAATCTCTCTCGGGAGGGCTGATCTGGAGTCCGTTCGGGGCTCCGGAGAGTGGAGATCGTCGCCATTGTCATCATCAACCTTCCTCCATCACCAATTCCATGATGCTCACCATCGTTTGTGAGTAATTCCATCGTAGGCTTGCTGGACGGTGATGGGTTGGATGGGATCTATCATGTAATCGAGTTAGTTTTGTTAGGGTTTGATCCCTAGTATCCACTATGTTCTGAGATTGATGTTGCTATGACTTTGCTATGCTTAATGCTTGTCACTAGGGTCGGAGTGCCATGATTTTAGATATGAACCTATTATGCTTTCATGAATATATGTGTGTTCTTGATCCTATCTTGCAAGTCTATAGTTACCTACTATGTGTTATGATCTGGCAACCCCGAAGTGACAATAATCGGGACCACTCCCGGTGATGACCATAGTTTGAGGAGTTCATGTATTCACTATGTGTTAATGCTTTGGTCCGGTACTCTATTAAAAGGAGGCCTTAATATCCCTTAGTTTCCAATAGGACCCCGCTGCCACGGGAGGGTAGGACAAAAGATGTCATGCAAGTTCTTTTCCATAAGCACGTATGACTATATTCGGAATACATGCCTACATTGCATTGATGAACTGGAGCTAGTTCTGTGTCACCCTAGGTTATAACTTCTACATTATGAATTGCATCTGACGTAATTTCCCATCATCGATCCAATGCCTACGAGCTTCACCTATATTGCTAGTCGCTTATTTACTTTTCCGTTGCTTATATCAAAAACTACAAAAACACTATCTTTACTTTTATTGCTGCTACCGCCACTATCATATTACTTTGCTACAAAACTACCTTGCTGCAGATACTAAGTTTCCAGGTGTGGCTTAATTGACAACTCAGCTGCTAATACTTAAGAGTATTCTTTGGCTCCCCTTGTGTCGAATCAACAAATTTGGGTTTAATACTTTACCCTCAAAAACTATTGCGATCCCCTACACTTGTGGGTTATCACTCGGCGCCATGATACGTCCATTTTGCATCATGCTTATAAGTTGATATTTATTGCATTATGGGCTGTTCATACATGTTTTGTCACAATACTTATGCCTTTTCCCTCTTATTTTGCAAGGTTTACATGAAGAAGGGGGAATGCCGGCAGCTGGAAATCTGGGCTGGAAAAGGAGCAAACTCTGGAAACCTATTGTGCACAACTCCAAAAGCCCCAAAACTCCAGAGAACATTTTTTCGGCAAATATAAAAAATATCTAGCGGAGGAAATCCATGAGAGGGGCCACTGGCTGGCCTCGAGGGTGGGGGGCCCGCCCCCCTTCTCAGGGCGCGACCCCCTACCTCGAGGGCCAGCCGATGGCCCCCAGGTGCCCATCTTCTCCTATATGAAGCATTTTGACCCGGAAAAAATCAGAAGGAGGCTTTCGGGACCATACGCCGCCGTCTTGAGGCGGAAACCAATCTAGGGATCCGACAGAGCTGTTCTGCCGGGGATACTTCCCCACGGGAGGGGGGAATCATCACCGCCGTCATCACCAACAACTCTCCCATCTTGGGGAGGGCTATCTTCATCAACATCGTCACCAACACCATCTCCTCTCAAACCCTAGTTCATCTCTTGTATCCAAACCTCAGATTGGTACCTGTGGGTTGCTAGTAGTGTTGATTACTCCTTGTAGTTGATGCTAGTTGGTTTATTTGGTGGAAGATCATATGTTCAGATACATTATGCATATTAATACCCCTCTGATCATGAACAATATTATGTCTTGTGAGTAGTTACTTTTGTTCCTGAGGACATGGCAGAAGTCTTGCTATTAGTAGTCATGTGAATTTGGTCTTCGTTCGATATTTTGATGAGATGTATGTTGTCTCTCCTCTAGTGGTGTCATGTGAACGTCGACTACATGACACTTCACCATTATTTGGGCCTAGAGGAAGGCATTGTGAAGTAATAAGTAGATGATGGGTTGCTAGAGTGGCAGAAGCTTAAACCCTAGTTTATGCGTTGCTTCGTAAGGGGCTGATTTGGATCCATATGTTTCAGGCTATGGTTAGGTTTACCTTAATACTTCTTTTGTAGTTGCGGATGCTTGCATTAGAGGATAATCATAAGTGGGAGGCTTGTCCAAGTAAGGGCAGCACCCAAGCACCGGTCCACCCACATACCAAATTATCAAAGTACCGAATGCGAATCAGATGATCGTGATGAAAACTAGCATGACGATAATTCCCATATGTCCTCGGGAGCACTTTACATTGCATAAGAGTTTGTCCAGGCTTGTCCTTTTCTACACAAAGGATTGGGCCACATTTCTGCACCTTATTTACTTTTACCTTTTATTACTTGCTACCAATTATCTTATCACAAAACTATCTGTTACCTATAAAATTTCAGTGCTTGCAGAAAATACCTTACTGAAAACTGCCTATCATTTCCTTCTGATCCTCGTTGGGTTCGACACTCTTACTTATCGAAAGGACTACGATAGATCCCCTACACTTGTGGTTCATCAAGACTCTTTTCTGGCGCCGTTGCCGGGGAGTGAAGTGCCTTTGGTAAGTGGAATTTGGTAAGGAAAAATTTATATAGTGTGCTGAAATTTATTGTTACTTGTTACTATGGCTCAAAATCCTTTGAGGGGCTTGTTCGGGGTATATTCACCCCGAGCAGAAGAGCAAAGAGTTGCTCCTCAACCTACTGCACCTAATGAAAATGTTTGCTTTGAGATTCCTTCGGGTATGATTGAGAAACTGCTTGAAAATCCCTATACAGGAGACGGAACACTTCACCCCGATTTACATCTTATCTATGTGGATGAAGTTTGTGGATTGTTTAAGCTTGCAGGTATGCCCGAGGATGTTATCAAGAAGAAGGTCTTCCCTTTATCTTTGAAGGGAGATCCATTGACATGGTTTAGGCTATGCGATGATATGGGATCATGGAACTATAATCGTCTGAAGTTGGAATTTCATCAGAACTTCTACCCTATGCACCAGGTTCATCGTGATCGCAATTATATTTATAATTCTGGCCTCGCGAAGGAGAAAGCATCGCTCAAGCTTAGGGGAGGCTTAAGTCAATGTTATATTCATGCCCCAATCATGTGCTCTCAAGAGAAATGATCATTCAAAAATTTTATGCTCGGCTTTCTCATAACAATCGCTCCATGCTCGATACTTCTTGTTCTGGCTCTTATATGATGAAGACTATTGACTTCAAATGGGATTTATTGGAAAGAATTAAACGCAACTCCGAAGATTGGGATCTCGACGAAGGTAAGGAGTCAGGTATGACCCCTAAGTTTGATTGTGTTAAAGCTTTTATGGATACCGATGTTTTCCGTGAGTTTAGCACTAAATATGGACTTGACTCTGAGATAGTAGCTTCTTTCTATGAATCCTTTGCTACTCATGTTGATCTCCCTAAGGAGAAGTGGTTTAAATATCATCCCCCTATTGAAGTAAAAGTAGTTGAACCTATTAAAGTTGAAGAAAAGACCATCACTTATAATGTTGATCCTGTTATACCTACCGCTTATATTGAGAAATCACCTTTCCCTGTTAGGATAAAGGATCATGCTCAAGCTTCAACTGTAGTTCGTAAGAGTAATACTAGAACACCTACACCCTCTGAGCAAATTAAAGTTGAACCTAGTGTTGCTATGGTTAAAGATCTCTTGGTAGAAGATTTAGATGGACATGTTATTTACCTCCAAGAAGATTCTGCTAGAATAGCCAAACCCAATGCTAGGAATACACATAAACCTATCGTAGGCTTGCCCGTTATCTCTGTTAAGATAGGAGATCATTGCTATCATGGTTTATGTGACGTAGGTGCTAGTGCGAGCATTATCCCTTTTGATCTGTATAACGAAATTATGCATGATATTGCACCTGTTGAGTTAGAAGGGATTGATGTTACTATTAAGCTGGCTAATAGAGATACTATTTCACCAGTTGGGATTGTTAGAGATATTGAAGTCTTGTGTGGGAAGGTTAAATACCCTACTGATTTTCTTGTTCTTAGTTCCCCACAAGATGCTTTCTGTCCCATTATATTTGGTAGACCCTTCTTGAATACCGTTAATGCCAAGATAGACTGTGTGAAAGACATTGTCACTGTTGGATTAGGGGATATGTCTCATGATTTTAGCTTTGCTAAATTCCGTAGACAACCCCTTGAAAAGGCACCATCCAGCAAGGATGAACTTATTGGTCTTACTTCTATTGCCGTGCCACCTTATGATCCTTTAGAACAATACTTGCTAGACCACGAAAATGATATGCATATGAATGAAAGAAGGGAGATAGATGAAATATTCCTTACACAGGGACCCGTATTGAAAAACAACTTGCCTGTTGAAATCCTAGGGGATCCTCCTCCACCTAAGGGTGATTCTATGTTTGAACTTAAACCTTTACCTGATAATCTTAAGTATGTTTATCTTTATGAAAAGAAGATATATGCTGTTATTATTAGTGCTAACCTTTCAGGGCATGAAGAAGAAATATTATTGAAAACCACGTCAGAAGAGCCACGAGGGGCCCACGAGGGTGGGGGCGCGCCCCCCTTCCCAGGGCGCGCCCCCTGGCTCATGGAGCCCCCGTGACTCCCCCGGTGCCCTCCTTCTTCCTATATAAGTGTACGCAGGGCCGGTCCTGAGTTTTCGGGGGCATGGGGCGAACCTAGAATTCGGGGCCCTTTAGTGTATATCAAAAAATCACTACAACTATCTCTGAAAGAAAATGTCTCCTAAATTATTTTTGCTCTAAAAGCAACAGTCATATGAAATTGCATTCGCACATATCTTAAATTTCTTATAAGATTCTGCGATGCATCACAATAAATCTCATCCAGTAATTGTAATGGATTATATACCTGATGTCTTTTACTAGGTGACGCGAGATGCTGAAATTTGAAGAAATGGCTAGTAATTCAAACTAGCTAGAATCTAAAAATCAATTATTAAAATCTTACTGATTATAAAGTCGAACTCACAAATTACAAATGCATAAAGCCCAATAATATGCCACTTAACAGTGTTCAATCATTCGACGATAATCAATGTCCTATTGCAATACTGAAGACACAATCATCATTGATGAATTTTTAGAAATCCTTGGCATATGCTACCTTCTCTGATGGATTCGTGTTGTGGCCGCGTAGACAGAGGGAGAGCCGACTGCCACCGGGCGTCATTTTGGCATCCTCGTTGTTGTTTGCTTACCTGTTCCGAGCGGCCACTGTGCCTGCAAGCGCTACGAGGACGCATTGACGCGAGAGGTGATAGTGTCCTGGGCATGGAATAGTTGATGCCGTTAGGCAATTCGATGGCGTCATCAGGCGATCAAGGGATTAAGATTTCTTTCTGGATAATGGAAGATCAAGGGATTATATTAGGTAAGAAGAAGGCAATCATACCAATCAAGCTACGTCGCGCGCGTGATTGGGGTGGATTGCTGGAATCTTGGACGTCCAGTTATGGTATCGAATTGCTATTTCGGTCAGGTCCAATATGGCAAGACATAAACATTCCTTTTTTTCTTATATCTAAATACAGGCTTAATCTACAAGTACACGTCCCTTGGGGGCCCCTATGTCCCGGGGGCCCGGGGCGGCCGCCCCCTGCCCCCCCATCAGGACCGGGCCTGAGTCTACGTACCCCAGAAACTCCGTGAACAGAAAAAACCCTAATTCCACCGCCGTACCTTCTGTTCCCGTGGAGATCCCATCTTGGAGCCTGTTCCGGAGCTCCACCGGAGGGGGATCCATCACGGAGGCCTTCATCATCATCATCATCGCCCTCACCATGAGTTGTGAGTAGTTTACCACAGACCTTCGGGTCCATAGCTAGTATCTAGATGGCTTCTTCTCTCTCTCTCTAGATCTCAATACAAAGTTCTCCTCGGTCTTCGAGGAGATCTATTCGATGTAATCTCTTTTTGCGGTGTGTTTGTCGAGATCCGATGAATTGTGAGTTTATGATCAAGGTTATCTATGAAAGATATTTGGTTCTTCTCTGAACTTTTTATGTGTGCTCATAATATCCTTGCAAGTCTCTTCGAATTATTAGTTTGGTTTGGCCTACTAGATCTATAGTTCTTGCAATGGGAGAAGTGCTTGGCTTTGGGTTCAATCTTGCGGTGTCCTTTCCCAGTGACAGTAGGGGCAACAAGGCACGTATTGTATTGATGCCATCGAGGATAAAAAGATGGGGTTTATATCATATTGCTTGAGTTTATCCCTCTACATCATGTCATCTTGCTTAAGGTGTTACTCTGTTCTTATGAACTCAATACACTAGATGCATGCTGGATAGCGGTCGATGTGTGGAGTAATAGTA
The DNA here is from genome assembly GCA_902687465.1 of Secale cereale. Classification (NCBI taxonomy): domain Eukaryota; kingdom Viridiplantae; phylum Streptophyta; class Magnoliopsida; order Poales; family Poaceae; genus Secale; species Secale cereale. The sequence continues at coordinate 845,779,644 of LR738713.1, forward strand.
GTACATGCAGAATCGTTTCGGTGTACTTGTCTCAGATGTCATGCCTATATACAATGATCATGCCTAGATAGTCTCATAATTATTCGATTTTCTATCAATTGCTCGACAGTAATTTGTTTACCCGCCGTAGAATATCGCTATCATGAGAGAAGCCACTAGAGAAAACTATGCCCCCCGGGTTGATACGTCCAAAACATATCTATAATTTCTGCTTGCTCCATGCCACTTTTGGGTGATATTGCTATGATATTCATACACTTCCATACACTTTTGATCATATTTGGACTAACTTACTAATCCAGTGCACCCCAGTGCCAGTTTCTGTTTTCGGCTGTTTTTGTATTTCAGGTTTTCACGTTTCGAGAACTGCCCAGAAAAATCCAGAAAAATTATATAAAAAATCAGCGTTCCGGAAACAACTCTGCGTCCGAAGGGCAGCCTGGGGGGGACCACCAGGGCTCCAGGCGCCCTGGCGGTGCCCCCCCTGGGCCGCGCCGGGGGGGCGCCTGGGCCTCCCGAAGCTCCCCCGATGCCCTACTTTGGCATATATTTAAAGGGTCCTCCGAAACCCTCAGAACAGGAACTCTTTTCGCGATCCCATCTCTGTTCCGCCGCCGCCGCCGCTTCCAAGATCGGGAGCACCAGGAGAACTCTTCCCGGCACCCTGCCGGAGGGGAGGATCACCACCGGGAGCTTCTCCACCACCATGGACGCCTCCCGGATGACTCGTGAGTAGTCTCCCTTGGACCATGGGTCCATGACCAGTAGCTATGTGATGTTCTCCTCCCGTTCTTGTGCTTCACTAATTAGTCCTCGTGAGCTGCCCTACATGATCGAGGCACCTATGTAATCCTTATGCTGTTGCTATGTTGAGTTTGCTAGGATCCGATGGATTATGAGATTATGTTCAGATTGATCTTGAGTAATATATTTGATTCACCTCTTTTATATTTTTGTTCATGAGTAATTCTTGCATGTTCTCCGTTGTTATTTATTGCTTTGGCCGAGTAATAGGTAGTGACTCCAAGAGGGAACGTTATGCTTGATTGTGGGTTCATGCCCCTCGATGACTAGCTTGAGTGACAGAAACATGAGTCTAGGGGATGTGCTGTTGCCACAAGGGGGAAAACAACGGTGCTTGTGCCCGCGGGTGCAAGGATTGTTTACTTTACGCAAAGTTCTTTTAATGCAGTTGTCTGTTGCATTGAGTTTACACTATGGGTGGGACTCGAACCTTAATACCAGCGAGATGTTCTGGATAGATATCTCAAGGTGGATGATTAGTAGTAGATATTGATGGATTTCGGTCTACTTACTTTGGCGTACCACCCATGCTTTGAACCTCAACCTTTCTTGCAATGTAGTCAGCATTGGTTTGCGTTCGTGGTCCTGTCAATTGCCCAACTGTAATTGGTTTACCTCACATAGCTGTTTTATCGTCTTTTGGGAGAGAGACATCACTAGTGAACATCATGAGACTCCGGTCCATATTACCATCATTGATCACATCCACTATTTACTTTCGGTTATTATTTACTATTGCAAAACACTATCTATCACTACTATCATTGCTTTTAATCCTTTGTGAACTACAAGGCCGGAGGGATTGACAACCTCTCTGTACTCGTTGGGAGCAAAGTTATTTCTATCTGTGTGCAGGTCCACGTTGATTGCTACTAATCTGGCGCCGTAGCAATTGACACCTACTTGTTGAACCTAGGAGTCTCTGGGGATTCGATCCTTGGCATCTTTGCTAAGGGAAAACACTTCTACAATACTGCATCTTACACCTTCCACTTGGGGTAACCAACGAGGGGTTCGAGGCCCATCAAGGAGTATTTTCTGGCGCCGTTGCCGGGGACTCCACTCTTCAGGATAGGGGAGTTGCATGCTATCTTTTACCTTTGCTTTTTAGTCTTGTTAGTTTACCTTTCGTTTTTGCTTTAGTTCCTTTTATCGAAAATCACAAAAATAGTTATCTTGCTTGCTTGCTACTATGGGTTCCACCGAGAACACCAAGTTGTGTGACTTCACTAGTCACAACAACGATGACTTTATCGGCACACCTATCACTACACCTGCCACTTCAGCACCTTCATATGAAATTAAACCTGCTTTACTGAACTTAGTCATGAGAGAACAATTCTCCGGTGCTGGAGATGATGCCGCTTTACACTTGAACAACTTTGTAGAACTTTGTGATATGCAAAAGTACCAAGAAATAGATGGTAATATTGTTAAGCTTAAGCTTTTTCCTTTCTCCTTGAGAGGAGGAGCTAAAATTTGGTTTCAGTCTTTGCCTAGAAATAGCATAGATTCATGGGACAAGTGCAAAGATGCTTTTATTGGAAAATACTATCCACCTGCTAAAATTATCCAACTTAGAAGTAACATAATGAATTTTAAACAATTGGATAATGAACACGTTGCCCAAGCTTGGGAACATATGAAATCTCTTATCAAGAACTGCCCTACTCACGGTTTGACTACTTGGATGGTTATCCAAACTTTTTATGCATGCTTGAACTTTACCTCGCGGAACTTGTTAGATTCGGCCGCGGGAGGAACTTTTATGTCAACTACACTTGGTGCTGCCACGAAGCTTCTCGATGAGATGATGACCAACTATTCCCAATGGCACACCGAACGCGCTCCAACAGGTAGGAAGGTAAACTCTGTCGAGGAGATTTCCTCCCTTAATGAAAAAGTTGACTTGATCATGTCTCTACTTTCGAAGCAATCTACTGTTGATCCTCGTGATGTTCCTTTAAATTCTTTGATTGCTCAAGAACAAGTAGATGTGAACTTTATTTCTAGAAACAATTTTAACAACAATGCTTATAGGAGTAACTTTGGTAACAATCCTAGACCGTTCCCCTCTAATTCTTATGGGAACAACAATGCTTATCCTAGTACCAAGAACTCCACTACTGAACTAGAGACTATGCTTAGAGATTTCATCACTGCCCAAAAAGCCTTTAATAAGAATGTTGAAGAGAAACTACATAAACTAGATGATCTTTCTTTTAAGGTAGACCACTTAGCCAATGAGGTAAAATTGCTAAAAATTGAAACTTCTCCTCTTAAGGAGAGGGAAGTCATCCCTATTAATGCTACTCAAGTGCAAATTAATGAAAATATTAGGATGATGGCTAAACTTAAAGAAAGATGGGCTAGAGAAAGGGAGGAAGAGGAAAGAATTAAGAACCTTCCTACCCACCACACTGTTGCTACTATGCAAGTTATTGAGGATGTTCACACTCTTAGCACCCAATGTACTCCTGGTCCCAATGGACCTATTAATGGTGATGCTATGAATATAGAAACTACCAAACAATTGAACCTAAAGGACACCACTACCACTTTACTTGATGCTCGTGACCTTGATTTTGATAATTTCACTCTTACCGAAGTTATTGATTTCCTTCACAAGATGTCTAGAGATCCCCGCACTAGCACGCTTAACCTTGCCTTCACGGAGCATATCACTAATGCTCTCATCAAAGCTAGGGAGGAGAAACTTAGAGTAGAAGCCTCCATACCTAGAAAGCTAGAAGATGGTTGGGATCCTATGATAAAAATTAATTTGAATGACTTCTCTTGTTATGCATTATGTGATGTTGGTGCTAGTACCTCTGTTATGCCCAAGAGACTATATGATATGCTTAAATTGAAACCTTATGATTCTTGTTCTTTTGGTGTTCGTCTTGTTGATTCTTCCATAAAGAAACCTTTGGGGAGGATCGACGATGTTCTTATTGTTGTCAATGATAATTATGTGCCCGTTGATTTCACTATTATGGATATTGAATGTGATCCTTCATGTCCAATTATTTTGGGACGTCCCTTTTTGCGCACCGTTGGTGCTGTCATTGACATGAAAGAGGGTAATATAAAATTTCAGTTTCCTCTCAAGAAAGGGATGGAACACTTCCCTCGAAAGAAGATCAAGTTACCTTTTGAGTCCGTTGTACGGGCTAGTTATTCTTTTACTCTTGATAAAACTTGATCTATGCATTATGCCTAGCTTAAAGGCATAAAAGAAAGCGCTTTTGGGAGGCAGCCCACATGAATAATTTTTTTGCTTTTGTTGTGTCTTGATGTTGTTTACTGCTGTAGCATCATCATTGTATCTTTGCTTTTCATATTTGTGCCAAGTATAGCCTCGAATTGCTAGAAAGTTCAAAAGTTGTGAGGTGCTGTCCAGGAAACAGATTCTGTCCTTGGATAGAAAACTTCGTATAAAATCACCAGATCATCTTTTTGGTCTGAATTTTTTCGACAACGTTCTCTATATAATTGTCTTTCGTGCGTATGTTCTGAGTTTTTTGATTTGAGTTGCAGAAGTATCCCGAACAGATCAATTACTGCCTGCTGTTCTGTTTTTCACAGATTCTGTCCTGTTTTGCCTTACCTTCACTTTGCAAATCAAGAACTTGCTTTTTCTTTGCAAAAACCTTTTGGCAATCTTGAGAAACAGTAGAACTTCAATAATATCTTTATTTTCAGCAAGGTATAATTATTTTATTAAGGGTACTAACCTCGCTAATCAGATTATGATGAGTTATGTATGAAGGGAGTTTTCAAGTGTGCGAGGGAAGATGATAAAAAGATTCAGGAGTGTCAAGCGCTCAAGCTTGGGGATGCCCCCGTGCACCCCCAAGAAATATTCAAGGAGACTCAAGCGTCTAAGCTTGGGGATGCCCCCGTGCATCCCCTTCTCCATCAACATTATCAATTCGTCTTTCGTTCCGCTATATTTTTATCACTTCATGTGTTATGTGCTATGCTTGGAGCGTCTTGCTTTTAGTTTTCTTTTTAGTTTTTCATAACGAGTCGGAACTCAGCATTCCTTTATGTGGGAGAGAAACACGCTCCACTTCTACCTAGAACATAACATAGAATTTTTATGTCTATCTATGCTGTGTGTGTTCTTTGTCTTTTAATAGCTACTACCATGCTCTGCTCTTAGTATTCATGCCTATCTTTTCAAAGAGCTTTTGTTTAGTTGGTTGCTTGAACTCTCTTTAATTACCATGCTCGCCTTATTAAGAGAGTTTGCTTCCGTTGCACTGGTTAATGTGTCTATGATAAAGATGCTACTTGCATGATGGTGCTTAGTAGTTCAGGTTTTCTTATGGTTAATCTCAAATAGCCGGGGGGTTCCCAATGTGTTATCGGAGTACCAAAATGATTTGTTTGCTTATGATGTGGTATGGTTTAGTAATATCTTCCTTCGAGAATTTATTTTGATTGACTTGGCGTATGATCACGCATATTCAAGACTGTAAAGAAAGTCTGTCAAGCCTTGATGATCTTTTATTTCTAAGTAGCGATATAACTACCATGCCTGATTCAATATTGCTTTGTCGCTCTGCATGATTATGACCGTCATTGCTCTCTTAGTTGGTCCCTCCCAGTCTTTTTGCTAACCTCCACCTGTACTAAGCAAACTAACCATGCAATACATAGCTCATGGGAAAGTAGCCTAAAATCTATTGTGGTAAAGAATATGTTGCTTATGTATCTTATTTCTTATAATTTGCTTGCTGAGCGGTAACCATGTTTCTGGGGACGCCATCAACTGTCACACTTTTGTTGAATATCACGTGAGTTGCTATGCATGTTCGTCTTGTCTGAAGTAAGGGTGATTTGCCGTGGGTTGTATTAATATGCATATTGTTAGAGAAGAACATTGGGCCGCCAACCAAAGCCATGCATCATGGTGGAAGTTTTAGCTTGGACCTTAATCCTCAATCTCATATGAGAATATGCTTATGCATTGAAGAGGAGTCCATCATCTATTTTCTATGTTGTCCCGGTATGGATGTCCTCAAGTTGAAATCTATCAAAAACGAGAAATCAAATGCGATTTATCTCCTTGGACCTTTGTACAGGTGGCATAGAGGTACCCCTTTGTGACACTTGGTTGAAACATATGTAATACAATGATAACCCATGGAGATCCGAGCTAATTAGGACAAGGAGCGAGCACTATTGGTATACGATGCATGAGGCTTGCAACTTATAGGATGTCTTATGCATGACACATATGAAGTACTACTACCGTTGACACAATTGCTTCCATGTTTTCAAAATAAAAATCTCTAGCACTTAACCTTTCTTTTACTTTTATGTTGAAGCACCAACTACTGAGAGCATGATTGTCATTCTGAGTGTAATGTGCATTGTCCCAAAGTAGTATTATCTTTTGCATGATTGTGATATCGTTTATTCTGAAATGATTGTATCTAGTCATCACTTAAAGCTTGAAGGTGCCCCTGCATTTATGTTTTGCATCACTATGGGGGCAAGCTAGATATCACTTTATCATATTTGCACATCATGTTCATTGCAAATCTTTTTGATGTTTCAGTTTCATATTGTAAAACTTTCAGTCATTTGTGATTTTCTCATGAGGCAACTTAATTACTTTAGAATAATTGTCTCAGTAAGCTTTTGTCATATGACTATGAAAAAGTCCTATATGGTTAATAGCATGTCACCACAAAAATTATTCTTGTTATCATTTACCTACTCGAGGACGAGCAGGAATTAACTTGGGGATGTTGATACGTCCAAAACGTATCTATAATTCTGCTTGCTCCATGCCACTTTTGGGTGATATTGCTATGATATTCATACACTTCCATACACTTTTGATCATATTTGGACTAACTTACTAATCCAGTGCACCCCAGTGCCAGTTTCTGTTTTCGGCTGTTTTTGTATTTCAGGTTTTCACGTTTCGAGAACTGCCCAGAAAAATCCAGAAAAATTATATAAAAAATCAGCGTTCCGGAAACAACTCTACGTCCGAAGGGCAGCCTGGGGGGGGGGGGGGGCACCAGGGCTCCAGGCGCCCTGGCGGCGCCCCCCCCTGGGCCGCGCCGGGGGGGCGCCTGGGCCCCCCGAAGCTCCCCCGATGCCCTACTTTGGCATATATTTAAAGGGTCCTCCGAAACCCTCAGAACAGGAACTCTTTTCGCGATCCCATCTCTGTTCCGCCACCGCGGCCGCTTCCAAGATCGGGAGCACCAGGAGAACTCTTCCCGGCACCCTGCCGGAGGGGAGGATCACCACCGGGAGCTTCTCCACCACCATGGACGCCTCCCGGATGACTCGTGAGTAGTCTCCCTTGGACCATGGGTCCATGACCAGTAGCTATGTGATGTTCTCCTCCCGTTGTTGTGCTTCACTAATTAGTCCTCGTGAGCTGCCCTACATGATCGAGGCACCTATGTAATCCTTATGCTATTGCTATGTTGAGTTTGCTGGGATCCGATGGATTATGAGATTATGCTCAGATTGATCTTGAGTAATATATTTGATTCACCTCTTTTATATTTTTGTTCATAAGTAATTCTTGCATGTTCTCCGTTGTTATTTATTGCTTTGGCCGAGTAATAGGTAGTGACTCCAAGAGGGAACGTTATGCTTGATTGTGGGTTCATGCCCCTCGATGACTAGCTTGAGTGACAGAAACATGAGTCTAGGGGATGTGCTGTTGCCACAAGGGGGAAAACAACGGTGCTTGTGCCCGCGGGTGCAAGGATTGTTTACTTTACGCAAAGTTCTTTTAATGCAGTTGTCTGTTGCATTGAGTTTACACTATGGCTGGGACTCGCAACTTAATACCATCGAGATGTTCTGGATAGATATCTCAAGGTGGATGATTAGTAGTAGATATTGATGGATTTCGGTCTACTTACTTTGGCGTACCGCCCATGCTTTGAACCTCAACCTTTCTTGCAATGTAGTCAGCATTGGTTTGCGTTCGTGTTCCTGTCAATTGCCCAGCTGTAATTTGTTTACCTCACATAGCTGTTTTATCGTCTTTTGGGAGAGAGACATCACTAGTGAACATCATGAGACTCCGGTCCATATTACCATCATTGATCACATCCACTATTTACTTTCGGTTATTATTTACTATTGCAAAACACTATCTATCACTACTATCATTGCTTTTAATCCTTTGTGAACTACAAGGTCGGAGGGATTGACAACCTCTCTGTACTCGTTGGGAGCAAAGTTATTTGTATCTATGTGCAGGTCCACGTTGATTGCTACTAATCTGGCGCCGTAGCAATTGACACCTACTTGTTGAACCTAGGAGTCTCTGGGGATTCGATCCTTGGCATCTTTGCTAAGGGAAAACACTTCTACAATACTGCATCTTACACCTTCCACTTGGGGTAACCAACGAGGGGTTCGAGGCCCATCACGGGTCTATTATCAACATATCAATCTACATCTACTTTACTTTTATCGCTTTTATTTGCTGCTCTTATAATACCAAAAATATAAACTATCATCTCTATCAAATCTCACTTTCGTAAGTGACCGTAAAGGGATTGACAACCCCTTATCGCGTTGGCTGTGAAGTTCTTATTTGTTTGTGCAGGTGCGAGGGACTCGCGCGTGGTCTCCTACTGGATTGATACCTTGGTTCTCAAAATCTTTTATTAAAATACTTACGCTACTGTGCTGCATCTCCCTTTCCTCTTCGAGGGAATACAGCGCAAGCTCAAGAGGTAGCAAGAAGAACTTCTGGCTCCGTTGCCGGGGAGGCTTATGCAAAATTCATATACCAAGTACCTATCGCAAACCCTTATCCTTCGCATTACATTTATTTGCCTCTCGTTTTCCTCTCCCCCACTTCACCCTTGCCGTTTTATTTGCCCTTCTTCCGCCGTGTGTTTATCATTCGCTTGCTTCTTGTCTGCTCGTGTGTTGCTTGCTTGCTTGTCATCATGTCTAGCACACCTATCATTATCACCACTCCTGAGAGTGAGGTCCTCAACTTTAAACAAAGGGAGGAAGAAAACTTAAAAGATGCCTGGTATAGAATTTCCAATGCTCAACGTAGATCCAATAGGAAGCTTTCCACTTACGTGCTTCTTTGCAATTTTTATGTTGGCATAACTCCGTGGAATAGATTTGTCTTAGATACCATTACCGGAGCGAATTTCTTGGGTAGCCACACCGTTGATTCTTATAACACTATGACTGAATTATTTGGCTCACCACCTCTTATGGTCAATGGGACCGTTTTAACTTTGGAGCATGTTATGCAAAGGTTGGAAATCATTGAAAACAAAGTTGCTACGATAGAATTGGTAGAAAACTTGGATAGAAAAATTCACAATGAAATCACCCAATATGGATCCAAGGTAGGAGTTGTTCTAAAAAATCTTAAGGAAAAAGAGCCCATAGTTAAAGAAAAGCTAGATCAGGATTCTACTAGAATCAATAAACTTGAGGATGTTATCACTAACGTGGGTTCTGCTCTTTACGCTATAAAAACTACTCCAAATACCTCTACTAAATCATCTAAGTTCATGTATGTCCCTAAAGACAAGGGTGAAACATCTAGAATTGCGGATCTCAAATCCATAAGTGTTCACCCTAATTTTCTTACTTTTGCAAGAGACCCTTTTGACACTTTAGAATTTCTTGATTTCTTGCCCAAGAGTTTGATTATTCATAGGGAAAAAAAAGGGCCCAAGAGCCATAAGTGCTTAATCAAAGAATTGCCTTCCAAGGATGGCAATACCTAGATTTATCTTGTATCGTGCCTAGCTAGGGGCGTAAAACAATAGCGCTTGTTGGGAGGCAACCCAATTTTTTGTTTTTTGTTTTTGTTGCTGTTAGGGAATAAATATTGCATCTAGCCTCTCATTAGATGTGGTTTCATGTTTTGTTTAGTGTTTGTGCCAAGTAGAACCTTTGGGAAGACTTGTGTGAAGTTTATATGATCTTGCTGTGGAAAACAGAATCGTTAGAGCTAGCTAAAGTAGTCCTAAGATTTTATTGGAGCGTGCTTTTTAGTTGATTCTTTTTGCAGATGATTGTTAGACAAATTCCGCAAATTTACCAATTTAGTTTGAATTTTTTGGAGTTCCAGAAGTAGGCGAAACCTGCAAATTACTACAGACTGTTCTGTTTTTGACAGATTCAGTTTTTCGTGTGTTGTTTGCTTATTCCGATGCATCTATGAGTAGTATTGGAGGATATGAACCATATAGAAGTTGGAATACAGTAGGTTTTAACACCAATATAAACAAAGAATGAATTCATTGCTGCACCTTTGAGTAGTGGTTTGCTTTCTTATACTAACGGAGCTCACGAGAATTTTTGTCTAAGTTTTGTGTTGTGAAGTTTTCAAGTTTTGAGTATTGCTTTGATGGACTATGGAACAAGGATTAGCAAAAGCCCAAGCTTGGGTATGCCCATGGCACCCCAAGTAAATTCAATATAATCAAAAGCCTAAGCTTGGGGATGCCCCGGGAAGGCATCCCCTCTTTCGTCTTCATCCATCGGTAACTATACTTGGAGCTATATTTTTATTCGCAACATGTTATGTGTTTTGCTTGGAGCATCTTGTATAATTTGATTCTTTGATTGTTAGTTTGACACAATCATCCTTGCTGGACACACCTATTTGAGAGAGTTAAATATGGCCTAGAAATTGTTAGAACACTCTATATGCTTCACTTATATCTTTTGAGTTGAATAGTTTTTGCTCTAGTGCTTCACTTATATCTTTTAGAGCACGGTGGTGGTAATATTTTGTAGAAATTTTTGAACTCTCATGCTTCACTTATATCCTTTTTAGAGTCTATTAAAACAACATGGTAATGTGTTTAGGCTATAGAAACTAGTCTTCACATGATACACATCCAACGTCAATGTAGTATTTTTTTTTCACACTAAATGCATTGAATAGAATGAGATGTTGGATGCTTGATAATTGTTTTGAGATATGAGGATAGTGATATTAGAGTCATGCTAGTGGAGTTATTATGAAATTGAGAAATACTTGTGTTAAGGTTAGTGACTCCCGTATCATGCACGTATGGTGAACCGCTATGTGACGAAGTTAGAGCATGAGGTATTTGTAGAGTGCCAACCTTTGTGTGGAGGTCGGGGCGCGCGATGGTTAACTCCTACCAACCTCCCCCCTAGGAGCATGCGTTGATTGCTTTGTTTTGATGACTCGTAGATTTTGCAATAAGTATATTAGTTCTTATGACTAATGCTGAGTCCATGGATTATACACACTCTCACCCTTCCACCATTGCTAGCCTCTCTTGTACCACGCAACTTTCGCCGGTACCATAAACCCACTATATATCCTTCCTCAAAACAGCCACCATATTGTTCCTCAAAACAGCCACCATACCTACCTATCATGGCATTTCCATAGCCATTCCGAGATATATTGCCATGCAACTTTCCACCGTTCCGTTCATATGACACGCATCATATTGTCATATTGCCATTGCATGATCATGTAGTTGACATCGTATTTGTCGCAAAGCCACCATGCATAACTTTTATACATATCACTTTTGTTTCATTGCACATACTGGTACACCGCCAGAGGCATTCATATAGAGTCATACTTTGTTGTTGTAGTATCGAGTTGTAATATCGTGTTGTAATGAAAGTGTGATGATCATCATTATTAGAGCATTGTCCCATGGGAGGAAAGGCTAAATCTATAAAGCCCCTCCGCAAAAAAAAGGCCAAAGAAAAAAAGAAAGGCCCCCAAAAAAAGAAAATAAAGAAAAGAAAAAGGGATAATTGCTACTATCTTTTTTCCACACTTGTGCTTCAAAGTAGCACCATGTTCTTCATTGTAGAGAGTCTCATGTTTAGTCACTTTCATGTACTAGTGGGAATTTTCATTATAGAACTTGGCTTGTATATTCCAACGATGGGCTTCCTCAAATGCCCTAGGTATTCGTGAGCAAGCAAGTTGGATGCACACCCACTAGTTTCTTTTGTTGAGCTTTCATTCATATTTAGCTCTAGTGCATCCGTTGCATGGCAATCCCTACTCACTCACATTGATAACTATTGATGGGCATCTCCATAGCCCGTTGATATGCCTAGTTGATCTGAGACTATCTCCCTCCTTTTCGTCTTCTCCGCAACCACCTCTATTCCACCCATAGTGCTATGTCCATGGCTCACGCTCATGTATTGCGTGAAAGTTGAAAGGTTTGAAAAGAAAGAGTATGAAAACAAGTGCTTGGCTGAAATCGGGGTTGTGCATGATATGAATATTTTTGTGTGATAATGAGGGAGCATAGCCAACACTATATGATTTTTGTAGGGATAGCTTTCTTTAGCCATAGTATTTTGAGAAGACATGATTGCTTTGTTAGTATGCCTAAAGTATTGTTATTTCTTATGTCAATATAGACTTTTACCTTGAATCTTTCAGATCTGAACATTCATGCCACAATTAAGAGAATTACATTGAAAAACTATATTGGTTAGCATTCCACATCAAAAATTCTTTCTTTATCATTTACCTACTCGAGGACGAGCATGAATTAAGCTTGGGGATGCTTGATACGTCTCCAACGTATCTATAATTTTTGATTGTTCCATGCTATTATTTATGAAGTCTTGGATGTTTAATGGGCTTTATCATTCACTTTTATATCATTTTTGGGACTAACCTACTAACCCAAAGGCCCAGTCCAGATTGCTGTTTTTTTTTTGCCTATTTCAGGGTTTTGCAGAAAAAGAATATCAAACGGAGTCCAAATGGAATGAAACCTTCGCGAGAGATATTTTTGGAGGAAATCACGCACGAAGAACTTGAGAACCACGTCAGAAGAGTCATGAGGGGCCCACGAGGGTGGGGGCGCCCCCCCCCTTCCTAGGGCACACCCCCTGCCTCGTGGAGCCCCTGTGACTCCCCCGGCGCCCTCCTTCTTCCTATATAAGTCTACGTACCCCAGAAACTTCGTGAACAGAAAAAAACCTAATTCCACCGCCGTACCTTCTGTTCCTGTGGAGGTCCCATCTTGGAGCCTGTTCCGGAGCTCCACCGGAGGGGGATCCATCACGGAGGCCTTCATCCTCATCATCATCGCCCTCACCATGAGTTGTGAGTAGTTTACCACAGACCTTCGGGTCCATAGCTAGTATCTAGATGGCTTCTTCTCTCTCTTTGGATCTCAATACAAAGTTATCCTCGGTCTTCGAGGAGATCTATTCGATGTAATCTCTTTTTGTAGTGTGTTTGCCGAGATCCGATGAATTGTGAGTTTATGATCAAGGTTATCTATGAAAGATATTTGGTTCTTCTCTAAACTTTTTATTTGTGCTCATAATATCCTTGCAAGTCTCTTCGAATTATTGGGTTGGTTTGGCCTACTAGATCTATAGTTCTTGCAATGGGAGAAGTGCTTGGCTTTGGGTTCAATCTCGCTGTGTCCTTTCCCAGTGACAGTAGGGGCAGCAAGGCACGTATTTTATTTTTGCCATCGAGGATAAAAAGATGGGGTTTATATCATATTGCTTGAGTTTATCCCTCTACATCATGTCATCTTGCTTAAGGCGTTACTCTGTTCTTATGAACTCAATACACTAGATGCATGCTGGATAGCGGTCGATGTGTGGAGTAATAGTAGTACATGCAGAATCGTTTCAGTCTACTTGTCTCGGACGTGATGCCTATATAGAATGATCATGCCTAGACAGTCTCATAATTATTCGCTTTTCTATCAATTGCTCGACAGTAATTTGTTTACCCGCCGTAGAATATCGCTATCATGAGGGAAGTCACTAGAGAAAACTATGGCCCCCGGGTCAATTCTCAACATATCAATGTACATCCACTTAACTTTCATCGCTTTTATTTGCTGTTCTTATAAACTAAAAATACCAAAAATATAAATTATCATCTCTATCAGATCTCACTTTCGTAAGTGATCGTAAAGGGATAGACAACCCCTTATCGAGTTGGGTGCGAAGTTCTTATTTGTTTGTGCAGGTGCGAGGGACTCGCGCGTGGTGTCCTACTGTATTGCTACCTTGGTTCTCAAAAACTGAGGGAAATACTTACACTACTGTGCTGCATCTCCCTTTCCTCTTTGAGGGAATAGAACACAAGCTCAAGAGGTAGCAGCCCACTAGGGGCAGGCGCTCCCTGGGCCCTCGTGGCCACACCGTAAGCCGGTTGATGCCCTTCTTTCGCCGCAAGAAAGCTAATATCCGGATAAAATTCATGTCAAAAAATCAGCCCAATCGGAGTTACGGATCTCCGGGAATATAATAAACGGTGAAGGGCCAGAATCTGGGAACGCAGAAACAGAGAGAGACAGAGAGACATATCCAATCTCGAAGGGGCTCTCGCCCCTCCGCCACCATGGAGGCCATGGACCAGAGGGGAAACCCTTCTCCCCCCTAGGGAGAATGTCAAGGAAGAAGAATAAGGAGGGGGGCTCTCTCCCCCTCGCTTCCGGTGGCACCAGAGTGCCACCGGGGCCATCATCGTGTGACGGCGATCTACACCAACACCTCCGCATCTTCACCAACATCACCATCACCTTCCCCCATCTATCTACAGCGGTCCACTCTCCAGCAACCCGCTATACCCTCTACTTGAACATGGTGCTTTATGCTCCATATTATTATCCAATGATGTGTTGCCATCCTATGATGTTTGAGTAGATTATCGTTGTCCTATCGATGATTGGTGAATTGCTATGATTGATTTAAATTGCTTGTGGTTATGTTGCTGTCCTTTGGTGCCCATCATATGAGCGCGCCCGTGGATCACACCATAGGGTTAGTTGTATGTTGATAGGACTACGTATTGGAGGGCAAGAGTGACAGAAGCTTCAACCTAGCATAGAAATTGATGCATACGGGATTGAAGGGGGACCAATATATCTTAATGCTATGGTTGGGTTTTACCTCAATGAACGTTAGTAGTTGCGGATGCTTGCTAATAGTTCCAATCATAAGTGCATAGAATTCCAAGTAAGGGATGACATGCTAGCAGTGGCCTCTCCCACATAAAACTTGCTATCGGTCTAGTAACATAGTCAATTGCTTAGGGGCAATTTCGCAACTCCTACCACCACTTTTCCACACTCGCTATATTAAATTTATTGCTTCTTTATCTTAACAGCCCCTAGTCTTTATTTACGTGCTCTTTATATTCTTGCAAACCTATCCTACAAAAACTACAAAGTACTTCTAGTTTCATACTTGTTCTAGGTAAAGTAAATGTCAAGCATGCGTAGAGTTGTATCGGTGGTCGATAGAACTTGAGGGAATATTTGTTCTGCCTTTAGGTCCTCGTTGGGTTCGACACTCTTACTTATCGAAAGAGGCTACAACTGATCCCCTACACTTGTGGGTTATCAAGACCTTTTTATGGCGTCGTTGCCGGGGAGCAATAGCGTGGGGTGAATATTCTCGTGTGTGCTTGTTTGCTTTATCACTAAGTAGATTTTATTTGCTGTTATAAGTTGTTCTCTATCCTTAGTTATGGATATAGAACACGAAATACCAAAAAAATTAGGTGTACTTGCTACTCATGGAGATGGGGAACCTCCTAAAACCCTCGATGCCAATTATGTGAAAGATATTATGTTCTATTTGATAATCCTGAGAAAACCCATTCAACTATATAATGGGAGTAACATTGGATCAACATGAATACTTTAGGGATTATCGGTTGACACAAAAAGGGAAACTATTATGAGATCAAATTTATATGTTGTGTTGGTATGCTCGGCAACTATGCTTGGGCTATGATTATACTTGTTGCTCTAGGATGAAGGCTCCACACCTTCCCTTTACATGCAAATTTAATGATAATGAAACCTTAGCTTCTTATGCTAATGGTATATATGATTATCACGATGTGAAACAAATAGATGAATTCGTTGCTTTTAAGGGTGCTTATGAAATTGAGTCTCTGTTTAAAAAGTATGATGCTTTTGATGATGATGTTTATAGGCCTGAAAATCTTGCTATATTGAAATATTGCTATTTGAATTATGAATATAACTCCAATATTCATGCGTTTATTGAGAAAGTCTCTGCTGTCCAAGACGAGACTAATATCTTGCAGGAAACTATGGAAGAAGAAACTGATGACATTGTGATCTCATTAGATGAAAAAGATGACGAGGAGAGCGAAGAACAAAAGGAGGAAGAGCGGATTAGCTACCCGTGCCCACCTTCTAATGAGAGTAACTCTTCAACTCATACATTGTTTCATATCCCTTCGTGCTTACCGAAGGATGATTGCTATGATGATTGCCATGATCCCTTTGATTCGTTTGAAATATCCCTTTTTGATGATGCTTGCTATTCTTGTGGACAAGATGCCAATATGAATTATGCCTATGGAGATGAACTTGCTATAGTTCCTTATGTTAAACATGAGATAGTGGCTATTGCACCCACACATGATAGTCCTATTATCTTTTTGAATGCTCCAAACTACGCTATATTGAAGAAGTTTGCACTTATTAAGGATTATATTGATGGGTTCCCTTTTTCTGTTGCACATGATGATTTTGATGGATATAATATGCACGTGATTGCTACTCCTACTTGCAATTATTATGAGAGAGGAACTACATCTCCACCTCTCTATGTTTCCAATACGATAAAATTCCAAGAAACTGCCTATACTATGCATTGGCCTTTACTTGATGTGCATGAATTGTTCTTATATGACATGCCTATGCATAGGAAGAGAGTTATACTTCATTTTTGCATGACACAAATCACTTTGTCCTCACTACTAAATGCCAAATCATTGCTAATTAAAATTGGCTTTGATATACCTTGGGATCCGGGTGGATCCATTACTTGAGCACTATATGCCTAGCTTAATGGCTTTAAAGAAAGCGCTGCTAGGGAGACAACCCAGAAGTTTTAGAGAGTCGTTTATTTCTGTTGTGTGATTTTATAAAGTTTTAAAACAAAAAAATAAAGAGGGGAACCTAAAACTTTTTCAAAAAGAAAAGCGAAAGTGAGAAAGACGAGCATTGTTAAAGTGGGAGCTAGCCTTGAACTTTGTTCATGCCCATGGAAACTTTGTGAACCTTGATTACAGAAACTTTTCAACAAAAATAATTATCCCCTTGTACAATTCCATTGTATTATAAAAATAATGTGCCAAGAGTTTCCTTCAGGATGATTAAACTACTTGTTGGTTTGTGCGGTGCAAAAACAGAAACTTTGGCTGTAGTGTGCGATTTTACATTTTTTACTGGAACGTCGAAAGGATCTGAAACTTTTTGAAAAGTCTTGATATACAAATTTTGGATTTTTTCCTAATTTTTCCATAATTGTATGGGTTACAGAAGTATGGAATGTTCAGATTACTACAGACTGTCCTATTTTCACAGATTGCTGTTACAGCTTCATTATTTGCATATGTTTGAATTCTTGTTGAAGCCTCCTTGACTTGGGGCCATAGAATTGTGATAGAATATAGTGGGTAATGTTTGTTCATAATTATACAATAATGTTAGAGCAGTACATGATGGAATTTTATTGATCATATGCACTAACCCCGCCACTAAAAGTCCGGTTAAGTTTTGTGTGGATGAAGTGCTCGAAGATCGAGGAGGTATCGATGCGAGGAGAAGGAGGAGAGGCAAGAGCTCAAGCTTGGGGATGCCCGAGGCACCCCAAGTAAATATTCGAGGAGACTCAAGCATCTAAGCTTGGGGATGCCTCGGAAGGCATCCCATCTTTCTTCAACAAGTATCGGTACGTTTTCGGATTCGTTTCGTTCAGATGATATGCATAAACTCTTGGAGTGTCGTGTGCTTTTTCTTTTTCTTTTAATAAATGCACCATGCTGGTATGAGATATTACTTGGTTGATTTATAGAATGCTCTTTGCACTTCACTTATATTTTTTGAGTATGGCTTTATAGAATGCTTCATGTGCTTCACTTCTATCATTTGAAGTTTGGATTGCCTATTTCTCTTCACATAGAAAACCGCCATTTATAGAATGCTCTTTTGCTTCACTTATAATTGTTAGAGTGTGGGCATAACTTTTGAAGAAAGAATTAAAACTCTCTTGCTTCACTTATATCTATTTAGAGAGTTGACAGGAATTGGTCATTCACATGGTTAGTCATAAAATCCTACATAAACTTTTAGATCGCTGAATATGATATGTTTGATTCCTTGCAATGGTTTTGCGATATAGAGATGCTAATATGTGGGAGGTACTAGTGAATGATTGTGGTATAGTAAAAATATTGGTGTTAAGGTTTGTGATTCCCGACGCATGCACGTATGGTCTCCTAACTATGTAACCAAATTGGCACGCATTCTATTTTGATTGTTTATCTTTGCATGAAGGTCGGGGGCGTGCGATGGTTAACTCCTACCAAACTCCCCCCTAGGAGCATGCATCGTAGTATTTTTGCTTTGAGGGCTAATAGATTTTTTCTCAATAAGTATGTGAGTTCTTTATGACTAATGCGGAGTCCATGGATTATACACACTCTCACCCTTCCACCATTGCTAGCCTCTCTTGTGCCGCGCAACTTTCACCGGTACCATACACCCACCATATACCTTCCTCAAAACAGCCACCATACCTACCGATTATGGCATTTCCATAGCCATTCTGAGATATATTGCCATGTAACTCCACTGTTCCGTTTATTATGACACGCACCATCATTGTTATATTGCCTTGCATGATCGTAAGATAGCTAGCATGATGTTTCCATGGCTTGTACATTTTTCGATGTCATTGCTACGCTAGATCATTGCACATCCCGGTACACCGCCAGAGGCATTCACATAGAGTCATATTTTGTTCTAGCTTCGAGTTGTAATCTTTGAGTTGTAAGTAAATAAAAGTGTGATGATCTTCATTTTTAGAGCATTGTCCCATGTGAGGAAAGGCCAAAAAAAGATGGCCTAAAAAAGGGAGAGCGGGGCTAATAAAAAAAGGAAAGCCCCTAAAAAACAAAAAACAAAAAAATGAGAGAAAAGAGAGAAGGGACAATGCTACTATCCTTTCCACACTTGTGCTTCAAAGTAGCACCATGATCTTCATAATAGGGAGTCTCTTGTTTTGTCACTTCCATATACTAATGGGAATTTTTTGTTATAGAACTTGGCTTGTATATTCCAACGATGGTCTTCCTCAAATGCCCTAGGTCTTCATGAGCAAGAAAGTTGATGCACACCCACTAGTTTTCTTTTGAGCTTTCATACACTTATAGCTCTAGTGCTTCCGTTACATGGCAATCCCTACTCACCCACATTGATATCTATTGATGGGCATCTCCATAGCCCATTGATACGCCTAGTCGATGTGAGACTTTCTCCCTACTTTTGTCTACTACCACCTTCTATTCCACCCATAGTGCTATGTCCATGGCTCACGCTCATGTATTGCATGAAGAGTTGAAAAGGTTTGAAAAAGTAAAGTATGAAAACAATTGCTTGGCTGACACCGGGATAGGCATGAGGAGTACCTTATGTTAAGAAAAGGGAGCATACAAGACTATATGATTTTGTAGGGATAACTTTCCTTAGCATTGATATTTTGAAAGACTTGATTGTTTGTTGGGATGCCCGAGTATTAAATTCTTTTATGTCAAATGATAGACTATTGCTTTGAATCACTCGTGTCTTAATATTCATGACATGACTAGATTACATGATCAAGATTATGCTTGGTAGCATTCCACATCAAAAATTATCTTTTTTATGATTTACCTACTCGAGGAAGAGCATGAATTAAGCTTGGGGATGCTGATACGTCTCCGCCGTATCTATAATTTTTGATTGTTCCATGCCAATATTCTACAACTTTCATATACTTTTGGCAAATTTGTATACTATTTTTTGGGACTAACATATTGATCCAGTGCCCAGTGCCAGTTCCTGTTTGTTGCATGTTTTTTGTTTTCCTGAATATCCATATCAAACGGAGTCCAAACGGAATAAAAACGGACGGAGATTTTTTTTGGAATATATGTGAATTTTGGGAAGCGGAACCAACATAAGACGATGCCCGAGTGGGCCACGAGGCAGGGGGGGGGCGCGCCCTGGGCCCTCGTGCCACATCGTAAGGCGGTTGATGCCCTTCTTTCGCCGCAAGAAAGCTAATATCCGGATAAAATTCGTGTCAAAAAATCAGCCCAATCGGAGTTATGGATCTTCGGGAATATAAGAAACGGTAAAGGGTCAGAATCTGGGAACGCAGAAACAGAGAGAGACAGAGAGACATATCCAATCTCGGAGGGGCTCTCGCCCCTCCGCCGCCATGGAGGCCATGGACCAGAGGGGAAACCCTTCTCCCACCTAGGGAGAAGGTCAAGGAAGAAGAAGAAGGAGGGGGGCTCTCTCCCCCTCGCTTCTGGTGGCACCGGAGTGCCACCAGGGCCATCATCGTGTAACGGCGATCTACACCAACACCTCCGTTATCTTCACCAACATCTCCATCACCTTCCCCCATCTATCTACAGTGGTCAACTCTCCCGCAACCCGCTGTACCCTCTACTTGAACATGGTGCTTTATGCTTCATATTATTATCCAATGATGTGTTGCCATCCTATGATGTCTGAGTAGATTATCGTTGTCCTATCGGTGCTTGGTGAATTGCTATGATTGATTTAAATTACTTGTGGTTATGTTGTTGTCCTTTGGTGCCCATCATATGAGCGCGCGCGTGGATCACACCATAGGGTTAGTTGTATGTTGATAGGACTACGTATTGGAGGGCAAGAGTGACAGAAGCTTCAACCTAGCGTAGAAATTGATGCATACGGGATTGAAGGGGGACCAATATATCTTAATGCTATGGTTGGGTTTTACCTTAATGAACGTTAGTAGTTGCGGATGCTTGCTAATAGTTCCAATCATAAGTGCATAGAATTCCAAGTAAGGGATGACATGCTAGCAGTGGCCTCTCCCACATAAAACTTGCTATCGGTCAAGTAACATAGTCAATTGCTTAGGGGCAATTTCGCAACTCCTACCACCACTTTTCCACACTCGCTATATTAACTTTATTGCTTCTTTATCTTAACATCCCCTAGTCTTTATTTACGTGCTCTTTATATTCTTGCAAACCTATCCTACAAAAACTACAAAGTACTTCTAGTTTCATACTTGTTCTAGGTAAAGTAAATGTCAAGCGTGCGTAGAGTTGTATCGGTGGTCGATAGAACTTGAGGGAATATTTGTTCTGCCTTTAGGTCCTCGTTGGGTTCGACACTCTTACTTATCGAAAGAGGCTACAACTGATCACACTTGTGGGTTATCACTCGCCAAAGCATGAAAAACCGTCAGCATCGACCCGGTTACTGGCTCAAACCAGAACATCGACACGTACTGGAGAAGGATCAAGACGGCATTCGACGAGCGCAAGTTGGTCGACCCCGACTTCGCCAATATCCGCAAGGATCGTGATGACAAGGCCTTGGCGAACCATTGGGCGATCATGCGGGTGGCCTGCAACAAGTGGCATGGGATCGTGGAGGAGGTCGCGGCTCGCCTGAAAAGCGGCGCCAACATCGAGGGACATGTATGGCCAGTCGTCGGCTCAGTTCTTTTTTGCCGTGTAATTCACCGACACTTGTTCTTCGGCTGTGCAGATGGTTCGGATGTTCACCATGTTTCGCCAGGATAACAACGACCAAGAGTTCAAGTTCTTTTACGTGTTCTCCTGGATCGAGTCGTGCGAGAAGTGGAGGGAGGTTCAGCTCACTCTGGCCAATGCCAAGGAGACCTACAAGACGGACGTGCCTGCCCCTGCGGCGGCAGAAGGGCGCCCTGACGGCAACAAAAGAGCCTATGCGGCAAGGGACACGGCACCCGCGGCCGAATGGCTGCACTCCTCGATCGAGCAATGCATCACCGACGCCAAGAACAACGCCGCCAAGAGGGAGGAGAAATCTTACGCGAGGTGGTCGGCATTGATGACGATGCAGGACATCAGGCTCGACCTTCTCAGGGCCAAAGTCGCCATGAAGAAGAGAAACACCGACCTGGCGTTCTTGATGGCGACAGACATGTCGATGATTGACGAGTAGGTGAAGGCATGGTACCTGGTGGAGCGCGGTCTCATCTTGAACAGATGCCTGGGCCGGCGGCGACCACCGCCCCGCCCACGACGACACAAACACCGACGCCTAGCCTGAGCAATGAAGTTGTGCCAATGCCGACGACTAGCCTAAGCACATACGCTACGCCAACGTCGAGTCCGACTGCGCCCACGCCGACCCCGGCCAGTCCCACGGCAGAGGAGCCTGCTATTTGATGTGTTTCATGTCTACCGTTCCTTTCTTTTGATCGTCGAACTTTTGGGTATGTTTGATCATGGAACTGTGGCATGATGATCGCCGAACTTGTGGCGTTTTTGGCAACGGGAAAGACAAGTTTGAATTTTTGGGTGTCTAGGGGCTGAAAACTGAGGGCACGGATGGAAACTCGAACGCCCATTTTTCCGGATGCGCTGTGGGGCCAAACACCTGGAGATGCTCTTAGACATTGTTCCTTTCGCTTCTTTTTTCCTAGTCTACTAGAACATGAAGGCGCGTGTTACCGCGCCCACCAATGTAGAAGGAATGACAACCAAAATACATAGAAAATATGAACAATGCTAAAAATTTAATAATTTGAATTCTAGTGCCTAGATTTGTGACATGTACTACCATATATTTGGAACACCATTATAGTAGGGCACTTCAAATTTCAAACAACCATGAAATATCTTCTTTGTCTAAGACAACTTATAGGAGATCTACAAATCCAGAAAGATCATGAGTTGTGGAGTGAAATATGCAAATAGCATAGAGTACTCGATTTGGCATTTTAACAATAGTATAATCGATAACTCGAAGTGAAACTACACCTATATGTTTGGGTACCCCCTCTCCGATAGGAGCGATTGTAGGCAGAGGTAAGAAATCTTTGGTACATGCCGGCCAACATACCTTAGCTAAAGCTTTTGCGGTACCATGACATGTCAAATGGGTAATTAAGGTTCCTCATTTTATCATATAAATTCACATAAAACCATGGTGGCAGTTCTAGTAGCAACATCAAAAGCAAGGGAAGCATTATGTTCAAATGGATACCAGAAAACAACCTAAATCATGGCAAGCATAATCTGTTGTATTCATATGAATTTGCATTGTTTGGTGGTGTCTACTTCCCTGATGCAGCCGTAGAACAGCATAAGACTTCAATCTTGGCATGCTAGCCAGAATGTCATATCCTTTTCTATTCACATAAACCTGCAATCTGGGTGTTTTGAAAATTATCAAAATGACATTTTGACATTTAGTTTTTGGTTACTACAATCTATAAATTCAAAACATAATTACGTAATATGCTTATAAGTCTTATCTTTTTGGCTAAGCATGCACCACCTGCAGTATATACAGCAGGAAAAAGAACAAACTGTAACAATTTATTCTGCAAATTATATTTTAGATTACTGTCTAACAAAGAAGAGATAACCACGGAGAGGGTCTGGAGACAGTAAACTGGTAGGATTTTTTTAGAAAAAAAGCTATGCTTATACCTTTGTAGCAAGTGCCACCATAGGTTAGTTTTCAGGTTGTCTTGTGTGCTAGTTACACGTGTGCACGTTTTGTGTAATTGTTATGCCTGTAAAAGACAGTCTATTGATTAGGATAACATAAGCTATGGAGCCGATGCACGTTTTGCAAGTCGCTTAAGTAAAATGCAGGATTGCTTTGGTAACTAAAATAGCACTATAATATTTAAACTACCTCGCTCACCAATTATACATCACAATTCGGGCCCAATGTATGGAGATTTGGGTTATTATCTTTTTATACATCTATCAAGAACCCCTAAAAAAATCTATCAAGTGAAAAACTGAAGGTATAGCTCCTAGATATGCCGACTCAGATTTATCTCCTTCCACTACATGAATGACATTACTACATTCACTTTCTCATTTCATATTTTAGGGTATCTAACAAACTGTCCTCCATGAGCAGCTACGAATGGATTGATGAATTAGATCAGAACAACCTATGTATTCAATGAACAAAAAGTCAAGTCAAAATAGACTGAAAATCCCAAGAAACCTGCACCAAGGAGATGGGGACTGGGGAGCATTGCATGGAGCGGAAGTGGATAAATAAAGAACTCACCAGGCCTTGGGAGTTGGCACTGCTTCTTGCGCTGCCTATCAAGGACAGAGTATACGCCTTCACGGCGGCTTCGCGCAAGGGATGTAGCTTCATTAGATCGTTTTGGGTCGCGCCTGACCATCGACTGGCCATCTTCTTCCTCTTACACCTGGTCCTGAGATAATTCCGGGAAGAGGGGCGATGGACGCCGAAGGGGAGGAGGCGAAGAGAGGGGGTAGACACATGTAGGTGAAGAAAAGGGGCACTAGGGACATTGCGGCTGAGCGCGGGTATGTTCTGGCAAACGAGGAGGGGCTACTGAGCATAAGCGCAACAACGATGAAAACGACCAAATCGTGTCACGCGCCATCGCCACGGCGCGGCTGCGCCGCCGGCGCCGTGATTTGAGACATGCGGGGAGGTAGACGAATCGCAAGGTACTGGTGAAACGGGTCAAGAAAAAGGCCAGGTTAACAGTTTCCAGCCCGATCAACCAGAGGGCGCCCAGATCAATCTTCGGAGCAGCGGCCCAGAAAAAGTTGCCGCTGATGATGCATGGGATGGCTGGTGGGACGACCGAGTGATCTGAACCATTGAACAAGTCGATCGGACGGCTCTCGAGTTCAAATCGCAGTGGAGGCTCGTAGGTAGCTCCATTATACTGTTTCTCAATTAGCTTTCCATTGGCAGTTTTTATCTGTCGTGTGGGATTATATCCCCTATTTTCTTTATTATCTTTTGGTTGAAAAATATGGTTGGCTCTCGCCCTGCCCCTGTTCTAGAAAAAAACTATTTACTTTTCAAGCAACCGACATAATCTAAAAGTTTGGACTAGCGTAGCTGGTATCATCTACCGCAGCAGGTTGCAAATCCAGGCTGTGAAACGCCGACGGACGCGCTAGGGCGTGTCCGTGGGTACTGATTGAAGATTCCTCATTTGTTGGTTTCCACATTTACGTCCCTCATATCCGAACTCTCAAAATCATACAACCTATGCAACGCTACGTAAAAATACATTCATATCCCAGTTCATCGGATCAACATTGCATAGTTCATCGGCAAACAGGGGCGGAGCCAGGATTTGGGTATAGGGAGGCCAAGCCAAGTAGAAAAAAAAGTATGCAATACAAGCAATCTATAGGTTCAACTTAGGAAAAAAATGTAATAATATATAGAAATTTGTACAAGATAATTTGCATCACAATTACGATAATATCTGCTCCCTTTTTCGTACCTAAATATATGACGTTTTGGTAGGCTAGGATGGAGTAGGACACGTACAAGGTATGAACTTTTTAGAGAATCGTAGCGTCACGGATCATACAATCAAACAACAAATATCTCATGCGTAACAGTATAAATTCGACACTAATGCAAGATGAAAATTGAGAGATTAGTATATACTAATCCAGCCAAAAATATACTAATGTGGTATGTTAAATCTTGGCTAATTCGCTTGTTGGAGCTGGAAGAATTGGCGGGGAAGCGCAGGTTGCGTCGCGCCCTATTCATATGAATCGGATCCCGAGCAGCAGGGCAGAGAGAAGAGGCGGGCGGACGTCAAGGGCTCAGAACGGAAACGACTAATTCTGTGCGAACTAATCCCACGTACACGCTAAATACGGGAGAAGATATCTCACGGGAGAATGCAACCCTAGGCCAATCGTTTAATCTGGCCGCTAGTGGGCTTCTTACATGGGCTTTTTTTCTTTGCAAACTTAAAACATAGTTAAAATATAAACGCGAAGAAGCATCAAATCGGCTGGCGTATTCCCCTCACGTTAGGGTTTTTCCTCCTCTCGGCGGCGGCGGCGACACGATCGCATCTCGCCCCCGTAGAGTTTCTCTCTCCCCTCGCTGATCCCTTCCGGCCGCCCGGCGGCAGTGGAGGGAGGGGCAGTAGGGACCCCCCCGCCCGCGGATAGCTTTCTCGGGCAAGAGAATAATGGATGGTTCCACGTCAAGGTCGGGGCCGGAGGCGCCTGACTCCGATCTGGAAGCGATGATGGAAGAACTCGGACTGAAGGAAGATGAATTGGAGGATGTGATTATGGAGGATGAGGAGTTGCCAGAAGAAGCAACGCGCTGGATGATCATCGCTAGGGTTCATACTGAGAAAAACTACAGCCAGTACTGGTTCTATAGAAATATGCGGGTAGCATGGGATCTGGCAAAGGATGTGAAGATCAAGCCATTGGAGGAGAATCTTTATACGATGCAATTCGGTTGTCTCGGAGACTGGGAACGGGTGATGGAGGATGGCCCGTGGGCATACAAGGGGAAGACGGTGGTCATCGCACCATACGATGGCTTAACAAAGCCGTCGATGATAGAGCTAAACAAGGTCGATATCTGGATCCAAATCCATGACTTCCCGGAGGGTTATTTCTCCAAGATAAGGGCCCTATCCTCTACAGTGGGCGAGTTCATATATGCTGAACCCAACTCGCATGACTTTGAAGGCAACTTTGTCAGGGTTCGTGTTAGAATTGATGTTACTAAACCCCTAAAGAATGCAGTATCTCTAGTTGTAAAGAAGAAGAACACAGTCCAGCGACTCATATTTAGAGTGAAATATGAGCGCCTCCCCGACTGGTGTGCGGTATGCGGCTTCCTTGGGCATCTGTTTAAGGAATGTGGAGATGGGGTTCATCCCCCGAAAGCTCTGGTGTTTAAAGATCTCAAAGCAACATGGTCTAGAAATCCGGGCCGAGGCCCTGGTGAGGGAAGATTCCAGTCTGAAGGAGGCAATACAAGAGGAGGACGAGGGAGAGGGCGCTCTGGTCGCTCTATGGCTGGCCGAGGTGGGCGCTTTCATTCTGACTCTGAAACTCAAGATCAGGAGCTGGAAGTGGCGTCCCAAGGGTTGGACATAGCCATGCAGGATGCTGAGAGCAACAGAAAAAGGGGGGCAGGCTCGGACCCGAAGGAACAGACTATCCAGAACGCTTTCAAGGGGAAGGGAGATAAACTCATGCTTCTTCCAGCTTCAGAAGTTCCTCCGAGTCCCTCGGCAAAACAGGAACCAAAGAGAAACAAGCTGAACACACCGATGTTGAGTGAATCAGCTGATGGAAAGCCTTCAACATCAACCAAAACTACTGATGCGCGTACGGCGGGTTCCCAAGGGGGGCCGCGCCGAGCGCAATGAGTTTACTCTGCTGGAACTGCCGCGGGGCTGGCAAACCCGCGACAGTTCAAGAGCTTCGTGATCTAACGAGGCAGTTTGCCCCCTCTGTGTTATGCATTCTAGAAACCCAAATAGAGGGCAGTAGAGTAGAAGGTATGGCTGGTTCTTTAGGATACAATAAGAGTTTTGCTGTTAGCAGCTCAGGAAGAAGTGGTGGACTGGGAATCTTTTGGAATGATGAAATAAATCTTGAGGTTGTTGGTTATTCGCGCTACCATATTGATGCTGTGGTTGATGATCTGGTAGATATCAAAACTAGAGTTACTTTTGTCTATGGAGAAGCTCAAGCTAATGAGAGATACAAAACTTGGGATATGCTCCGAGGGATAGTGGGGGCGAATGACACACCATGGCTGGTGTTGGGTGATTTCAACGAAGTAATTCACGCACATGAACATGATGGAGTCGGCAGTAGAAGCCAGGCTCAGATGGAGGCGTTCCGAGATGCTTTGGACACCTGCGGCCTGATGGACATAGGATATACTGGCAATACATGGACCTTTGAAAAACGAGTAGCAGGCGGGACATACACTAGAGTTCGCCTGGATCGGGCGGTGGCCAACCCAGCATGGATCACGGCGTTCCCCACGGGCGGTTTGGAGCACAAGTCAGCGGCTACAAGTGATCACATACCTATATTGGTCACGTACGTGCATGAGCATGCATGCAGGAGGGCCCCTCGGCCTTTTAAATACGAAATTGCTTGGGAGAGGGACTCGGGGCTCACGCCGCTAGTGGAGAATTCATGGGCGAGTACTGCAGGAGATTCGGTCCTCGAATTGCGCAACAAGCTTACGTCGCTTTCCTCGGATCTGACTACATGGGACAGGCAGAGCTTTGGGAATGTGCGACAGGAGATCCGGCGATTGAACAGTGAGCTACAGGAGTTACGCAAGATCCCAAACAGATCTGGTCCGGCCCATGCTGAATTAAAAATCATAGAGAGATTAACGGAATTATATTACAGAGAGGAGATGATCTGGCGCCAGCGTGCAAGGGTCGAATGGCTTATGCATGGAGACAAGAATACTTATTTCTTCCACCTACGGGCGAGTCGAAGGAGGAGAAAGAATCAAATCAAGTCGCTGCAGAAACCAGATGGGGAACTTACGGCTGATATTCATGAGATGGAAGAGATGACCACGGCCTTTTATCAAAATTTGTATACGTCTGAAGGAGTCCAAAACATGGAGGCAGTGCTTGAAACGGTCCCGAGGAAAGTAACTCATGCAATGAATGAGATGCTAAATGCCCCCTACAGCAAGGAGGAAGTGAAAACTGCCCTGTTTCAAATGTTTCCCATCAAGGCGCCAGGTCCTGATGGTTACCCTGCACACTTTTTCCAACATCACTGGGAAATATGTGGTGATGATGTGGCAAAGGTAGTTCTGAGAATAGTTGATGGAACTGAATCTGCGGAATGTATAAATGATACAGTCTTGGTCCTTATACCAAAGGTAAAAAACCCTTCCTTGCTATCACAGTTTCGTCCAATTAGCTTGTGCAATGTATTATACAAGATAGCTTCGAAAGTAATCTCCAACAGGCTGAAGGTAGTACTACCAGATATCATATCAGAGGAGCAGTCAGCCTTTGTTCCGGGCAGATTGATAACTGACAACATTATAACTGCATACGAGTGCCTACACTTCATGAAGAGGAACAAGGCCAAGAAAAACCAAACATGTGCTTTAAAGTTGGACATGATGAAGGCATACGACAGAGTGGAATGGTCTTATTTAAAGGCCATCATGCTGAAGCTAGGTTTTACTGAAAGATGGGTAAACATTGTTATGGGGATGGTAACAACAGTGGAGTTTTCAGTCTTGTTCAATGGTAAAAAGCTAAGCAGTTTCAAACCTTCAAGAGGAATCAGACAAGGGGACCCTATATCTCCCTACTTGTTCTTGTTAGCAGCAGAGGGCCTTTCGTGCCTGTTAAAATCCAAGAGTGAGTCATCCAATCTAGGTGGTTTGCAAGTTGCGCCCACGGCGCCTCAAGTAAACCATCTCCTTTTTGCTGATGACAGCCTGCTGTTCTTCAAGGCCAATAGTATGGGAGCTTCTGAGGTGTACCATGTTCTTGATACTTACTGTCAGGCTACAGGCCAACGTATCAACTATTCTAAGTCCTCGGTGTTCTTCAGTAAAGGAGTGCCAGAATCTGTGAGGGTTGAGGTCAAGGAGATATTACAGGTTCCGAATGAAACCCTAAATGAAAAATATCTGGGAATGCCATCTGATATTGGCAGTTCTAAGAATGGGGCATTCAAATACCTAAAGGATAGACTGTGGAGCAAGGTGCAGGGATGGATAGAAAGTACTCTCTCTTCGGCTGGAAAGGAAGTCTTGGTGAAATCAGTGGCTCAGGCAGTTCCAGTATTTTCTATGTCATGCTTTAAGTTACCAAGGGGGTTGTGTGAACACCTGAATATGCTCATAAGAAAGTTCTGGTGGGGGAGCAAAGAAGGAAAACGGAAGCCGCACTGGGTATCTTGGAAAGCTATGACGCAGCCAAAGGGACTAGGTGGTCTGGGGTTTAAAGATTTCGAGCTGTTCAACCTAGCTATGCTAGCTCGACAAGCTTGGAGGATCCTTCAGAACCCTGAAGCACTAAGCGCTCGGATGCTAAAGAGTATATACTTCCCTATGTCTGACTTCCTAGAGGCGCATCTAGGTAGCCATCCGAGCCAAATCTGGAGAGCACTAGTTGAAGGGAAAGAAGTGCTGAAGCAGGGTCTCATTAAAAGGATTGGCAATGGGGAGACCACACAGATATGGACACAAAACTGGCTGCCACGCGATGAAATGCTTCGCCCTTATTGGTGTCTGTCACCTGACAGGCCATCCTTGGTTTCTGAACTAATCGATCATACTACAGCAACCTGGAATAAGCAAGTCATTGAAGCAACTTTCATGCCTATGGATGTGCATGTAATCATGGGTATTCCTCTTTGCACAAGGAATATGCAAGACTTCTGGGCCTGGCATTTTGATAAACATGGGGTTTTTTCGGTCAAATCAGCCTACAACATGTTGGTAGCTACCAGACAGAGAAGAGAGGCCTGGCTGGAGAGCAACGCCGGCCCTTCGAGCTTAGCTGGGGAGCAAGGGGCATGGAAAACGCTGTGGAAGACAAAGGTACCTGGAAAGATCCACATGTTCTTGTGGAGACTAGCTAAACAGTCACTGCCGACGAATGATATACGGGCTCATAGACATATGACGGAGTCGGACAGTTGCGGATTGTGTGGAAGCTTGGATTCATGGCGACACTCGCTTGTGGATTGCCCTTCTTCAAGGAGCGTTTGGGCCCTATCTGAAGAGGATGTTGCACATAAAATCATGTCCACAACTGAACCGCACGCAAAGCAATGGCTGTTTACATTGATGGAGGATCTTCCCCATGAGAAGTTTGTCACGCTGGCCGTAACCTTATGGGCGATCTGGTATGCCAGGAGAAAAGCAATTCATGAAGGAATATTTCAAAGCCCTCAAGCAACACATCTTTTTGTCCAGAGATTCGTGGAAGAAATAGGAAGCATTAACACATCCCAGTGCAATGCAGCGGCGATCGCACCATGTCCTTCGGCCCGCAAGAAGAAGGCTAAAAAACCTCCTCAAGGGTTTTGCAAAATTCACGTTGACGCCGGGGTGCGAGCGAGGGGAGGCTCGGCTGTTGCTGTTTGCAGGGACAACACAGGTACCTACTTGGGCAGTTCGGCCTTGGTGCTCGAAGGAACTTTCTCACCAGATTCACTAGAAGCTATAGCATGCCGAGAGGCTCTCTGCCTAGCGGAGGACCTGCACATAAGGAGGTTTGTCATCGCCTCGGATTGCAAGCAGGTGGTTCAAGGCATCAACACTCGTTCACAAGGGCGAAACGGAGCAATCTTCAACGAGATCTACCTCAAAGCTTCCTCTTTTGATTGTAATTTTACTTTTGAGAGTCGTGCTGCAAATTATGAAGCACATAGTCTAGCTCAATTTTCACTTTCTAGAAGTCCAGGTCGTCATGTGTGGTTTGGTCTTTCTCACGACCAAAGACGAGTCCCACATCATGTGGAATTTGATGAATAAAAGGTTCCATTACCCCTCAAAAAAAAAAAGTTAAAATATAAACATATCGGGGACGGGAGGAGGAAACAATTTCCTCGCTGCCCCCTTCCCCTTCCGATAGTCGGCGCAGCCATTAGGCGTTGGCGTGCGGAGGGGCGTCGTCATCGGAGCTGGAGCTGGAGGTGGAGCCGTCCGTCGGTTTGGAGTCAAAGCTGCACCTCATGCCGACAGTCTGCAGAGCGGGCAGTCTTGCTCCTTCGCATGGCGGGCCACCTTTGCCTTCGCTGCCGCCTCCTTGTTTGCCTCCCGCTCCGACAACTTGATGACGACTCGGAGCACCTTGGCATTCTTGCGGCGGGGGCGCCGTGCATCCGTCTCCGCCATCGTGAGAGAGCGGCAGAGAACCGATGCGAGGAGCGCAACCTCAGGATTGACCGGCGCGCTGATGTCTACACACGCTTCTATTTTTGTAGACAGTGTTGGGCCTCCAAGAGCAGAGGTTTGTAGGACAGCAGCAAATTTCCCTTAAGTGAGTAACCCAAGGTTTATCGAACTCAGGAAAGTGGAGGTTGAACGTACCCCTTTCAAGCAACCCTGCAATCAAGATACAAGAAGTCTCTTGTGTCCCCAACACACCTAATACACTTGTCAGATGTATAGGTGCACTAGTTCGGCGAAGAGATGTTAAATGGCTAGTGATATGGATGGCAAAACAAAGTAATATAAATCTGTAATAAAAAGTGCAGCAAGCAAACAAGTGGTAAACGTGACCGCAAATGGTATTGCAATGGTGGAAACAAGGCCTAGGGATCATACTTTCACTAGTGGCAACTCCCAACAACATTAACATAATCGAATCACATGATATTTCCCATAAAACATGCAAGGGGGACGCACTCGGAGGTCATTCCTTTGTGGTCAAGAGAGGACGAGAATTATGTAGGGCTATAAAAGCACACCTCAAAGTTCGTAGTTCTCAATCTATGGATTTCCCAATGTCACCGCGACCATCCAAAGAGAGTACCACAATCACCATAACATATCTAAAGGATAGTCAAAGACAAGCACCAAGAGACTCTCAATCTTCAATCCACACACAAAAGAGGAAATCACTCATGAAAATATTCTTCTAATCCATGTCCAATACACCGCTGTCACCTTGGTCTCGGGGATTATACTAGATAAAGAAAAGTGAGTACATCAATCCAATACATAGAGGAAGGGGAAATATCATGAGATCACCCTAGATTAACATAGCCTATGATCACAATGAAGATCACATCATGGGAGAGAGAGATAACCACATAGCTACACGTACAAGCCCTCAGCCCCGGAGGAAACTACTCACACATGGACATGGTGAGGAGGAGCTTGATGGTGGTGTTGATGGAGAGGTGCAGCCCCGCGAGGAGGAGACGGCCGGCGCCCTAGGGGGCGGCGGCGACGAGGAGGAGACGGCGGCGGCCCTGGGGGCGACGGCGGCCCTAGGGGGCGGCGGCGGCCCTAGGGGGCAGCGGCTCCTTGGCCCCCTTCTTCCTTGTGGATGGTGCTGCAATGGTGCTGGTCATCCCCTCCAAGACGGCGGCTTGGGAGGAGGAAAATTCGTGGCCCCTGGTGACCTAGGTTTCCTCTCTTTATATAGACTCTTGGATTCCCGTCATCAGATTTTGGGCTTCAGTAAAACGGGCTTTTCTCGGCCGTCCGGACTCCGATTTGGACGAATTTTATATCCAGAAGCATCCTCTCGAAATTCCCCACAACGTTCGCAACTAGACTTTTTCCGTTTGACGTCGTCTTCGGGCCGGAACGTGACTATCTTTAAAAAACGTTCTCAGACAGATTTCAGGAAAGTCAGAGTCCTACTCCAATACGACTCCTTTTGCGTTTTTGTCAATTTCCAAGTAATTCCTACACAATAAAGTGTAAAACAAGAACATTGTGCATTTTTGCAACCATTAGTAGGTTAGTCCAATAAATGCCTAAAAAGATAGAAAACTTGGATATAAACATGAGACAATGATGCAAAACAAGCATGTCACAAGCAAAAATTATGGATACGTTTGAGACGTATCAACATCCCCAAGCTTAATTCCTGCTCGTCCTCGAGTAGGTAAATGATAACAAGCATAATTTCTGTGGTGACATGCTACCAAAAAGTCTTTCACACATGACAAATGCTTATTGAGATAATGAATCTTTAGTAATTAAGTTGCCTCATGAGAATATCAGAAAGAACTTAAAGTTTACAATATGATATTGAAACACCCAATAGATTTGTAGTGAGCATGGTGTGCAAACATGACAAAGTGATACCTCGCTTGCCCCCTTTAGTGAAGCAAAATATAAATGCAGGAGCACCTCCGAAGTTTAAGTGACGACTAGATACAATGATTTCAGAATAAGCGATATTATAATCATGCAGAAGACAATGGTACTTTGGGACAATGCACATTACACTCAGAATGACAATCATTCTCTCAATAGTTGGTGCTTGAAGAAAGAAGGTGGAGACTCAACATAAAAGTAAAAGAATGGCCCTTCGCAAAGGGAAGCAGAGATTACTCATGTGCTAGAGCTTTTTATTTTGATAACATAGAAACAATTTTGTCAACGGTAGTAGTACTTCATATGTGTTATGCATAAGACATCCTATAAGTTGCAAAGCCTCATGCATCGAATACCAATAGTGCTCGCACCTTGTCCTAATTAGCTCGGATTTCCATGGATTATCATTGCATTACATATGTTTCAACCAAGTGTCACAAAGGGGTACCTCTATGTCACCTGTACAAAGGTCCAAGGAGATAGATCGCATTTGATTTCTCGTTTTTGATAGATCTCAACTTGAGGACATCCACACCGGGACAACATAGAAAACAGATAATGGACTCCTCTTTAATGCTTAAGCATTCAACAACAGATAATATTCTCATAAGAGATTGAGGATTAATGTCCAAGCTGAAACTTCCACCATGATACATGGCTTTGGTTGGCGGCCCAATGTTCTTCTCTAACAATATGCATACTCAAACCATTCAACTCATGGAAAATCATCCTTACTTCAGACAAGACGAACATGCATAGCAACTCACATGATATTCAACAAAAATGTAACAATTGATGGCGTCCCCAGAAACATGGATACCGCTCAACAAGCAACTTATAAGAAATAAGATACATAAGCGACATATTCTTTACCACAATAGTTTTTAAGCTACTTTCCCATAAGCTATGTATTGCAGAAACAAGGAATTATTTTGAAGGTTTTAAAGGTAGCACATGTAAATTTACTTGGTGTGGCGGTGAAATACCACATATAGGTAGGTAAGGTGGACTCATATGGCATAACTGGTTTCAAGGATTTTGGATGCACAAGCAGTCAGTCCGCTTAGTACAGGTGAAGGCTAGCAAAAGACTGGGAGCGACCAACTAAGAGAGCAATGACGGTCATAATCATGCAGAGTGACAAAGCAACATTGAATCGGGCATGGAAGTTATATCCCTACTCAGAAATTAAAGATCATCAAGGCTTGATAGACTTTCTTTACAGTCTTAAATATGCGTGAGCATACGCCAAGTCAATCAAAATAAATTCTTGGAGGAAGATATCACTAAACCATACCACATCAGAGGCAAACAAATCATGTTGGTATTTCAATAACACATTAAGAACCCCCCCAGCTATTTGAGACTAACCATAAGAAAACATGAACTACTAAGCACCATTATGCACATAGCATTTTTATCATAGACATATCAACCAGTGCAACAGAAGCCAACTCTCTTAACAAGATAAGCATGATAACTCAAGAGAGTTCCAGCAACCAACTAAACAAAAGCTCTTTAAAAAGTAAAGCATGAAAACTAAGAGCTAAACATGACAGTAGCTATTGAAAGACAAAGAACACACACAGCAAAGATAGACATGAAAATTCTATGTTGTGTTCTAGGTTGAAGTG
Organism: Secale cereale; assembly: GCA_902687465.1. Classification (NCBI taxonomy): domain Eukaryota; kingdom Viridiplantae; phylum Streptophyta; class Magnoliopsida; order Poales; family Poaceae; genus Secale; species Secale cereale. The sequence goes on from LR738713.1 coordinate 845,814,784, forward strand.
GAGCGTGTTTCTCTCCCACACAAAGAAAGGTGGGTTCCAACTCGTTATGAACAGCAAGCAAAGCTAAAGAAAACGAAAAAGGAAACTAAGAGCAAGACGCTCCAAGCATAGCACATAACGCATGAAGTGATTAAAATATAGTGGAACGAAAGACGAACTGATAATTGTTGATGGAGAAGGGGATGCACGGGGGCATCCCCAAGCTTAGACGCTTGAGCCTTCTTGGGGCATCCCCAAGCTTGAGCGTTTGACACTCCTGAATCTTCTTTTATCATCTTCCCCCGCACACTTGAAAACTCCCTTCATACATAACTCGTCATAATCTGATTAGCGAGGTTAGTACCCACAATAAAATAATTTTTCCCTACTGGAAATAAGGATAATCTTGAAGAGCTACTGTTTCTCAAGATTGCCAAAAGGTTTTTGCAAAGAAAAAGCAAGCTTAAGGTCTGCAAAACGAAGAAAAGGCAAAACATGACAGAATCTGTGAAAAACAGACCAGCAGGTAGTAAATTATTTTTTCGGGGCACTTCTGCAACTCAAATAAAAAAACTCAGAATAGACGCCCGAAAGCCAATTGTATAGAGCACGCTGTCAAAAAAAATCAGATCAAAAAGATGATCTGGTGATTTTATACGAATTTTTCTGTCCAAGGACAGAATCTGTTTTCTGGACTGCACGTCACAACTTTTGAACTTCCTTGCAATCAGAGGCTAAACTTGGCACAAAGCTGGAAAATAAAGATACAATGATGTTGCTACAGTAGTAACAAATATCAAGACCACTAAAAACTGAAAGCAAAGATAACAAGGGTTGTCTCCCTAGAGCTCTTTCTTTATAGCCATAAAGATAGGCTTAAGACTTTAATGATGCTCTCGTATGAATAAGAGTTGAAGAGCAAAAGAGAGCATCAAGAAGCAAATATCAAACACATTTAAGCCTAACATGCTTCCTATGCATAGGAATATTGTAATAGAATAATTCATTGAAGCACAAAGCAATAAGCATAGGAAGACAAAACAAGTGCAGCTTCAAAACCTTCAACATAAAGAGAGGGAACTTGATATTATTGAAATATCCATAAGCATATGTTCCCTTCTCATAATAATTTTCAGTGGGATCACGAATAAACTCAACAATATAAGCATCACATAAAGCATCGTTACCATGATCCACATGCAAAAAGGTACTCTTACTCTCCACATAAGCATAATCTTTCTCATTGGTAATAGTGGGAGTAGGACTATCATAAACAACTTGAACACTATAGATTAATTGTGTATTAGGAAGATGGTGTTCAACAAGGGAGTAATTCTCTCCATGATTATGACACGTTTCATAAGGATAATTTCTCCTTATGTCATAGGTAACTTTATAATCACTATAGATTGGAGTTATAACATCATCATGTTAGAGAAGAGCATTATCATTGCTAGCAACTATATTTGTAAACATGTTGTCTTTATTCTTACTAGAAAAAGAATTATCAATTATCACATCACTAGTGGGTAAAGGATTTGCAATCCTATCATCCCCAAGCTTAGAGCTTTCCATATCATCACTTTCAGAGTTGGTACCAAAAAGATTTTCAAGATCATAAGTAGCATTATCATCATTTTCCCAATCACAATAAGTAACATGCATATCATAATCAAAATCATCTTCAATAGTACCTACGGACGTATCATCAAGATGATAATTAAGGCAATAAACTTCACCTTCTTCTTTAAACTTACAACCGTTAGGATAAAAGTTGATGGGAGGAATATGCTCAGGCCAGGTTGATACCCATTCTTCTTCCTTCTTGCTCCTCTTACTCCTCCTCTTCTTTTTCTTCTTCTTCACCTTAGGAGGGAGTGGTTGGAGATGAAGCTTCTCCACATATCCTGGTTTATCATTAGAAACAATAGGGGAAACTTGGGAGAAACTCTCCTTTTTATTAGCAGAAATATAAGAGACATTTTATACTTTGGTAAAGTTCCCTCCTTTCTAATCTTACTTATGTAATCATTTTCATGGCAATTAACAACAGAATAGAGATGGCAATTTTGCAAAGTGTTTTTTATTCCTATGGCATTAACATCTAGCCAAGAAGTCTTTTCTGATAACTCTTCACACATCAAAAATAACATAAGCTCATCATAAAGATCAGAGGTGATCATGTTATCACACAACTGGTTAACAGTTATGTTTTGAAAGTGCATGCATTGAAAATTAAAGTGATCCTCTATGCAGCAAAGTTCACAAGTAAAAGGATAAAGGTCACACAATTCTCTAGCAATTTCATTTAAATCTCCGACCCAAGTGATTGTTCTTTCATGCTTATGTTGCTTACAATACTTCTCTTCTTCAATCATAGGCTTTTCACAAGGTCTATCCACTCCACAAAAATTAACATGCTTATATAAAACTTCATTTTTAGGAATTGGATCATGCATGTTGCAATCATCATGAACAATTTCATTTTCTTTGCAAATCTCTTTAAAAGGTTCATGATGCTTGATCCAATCCTCCTTAGGCATATTAAGATGTGAAGCAAAAGATTTGAGGAAATCAACAAGGAGTTGAGAATCAAGCCCAAACTTAGCACTAAACTTATTAAAACTTGTAGTTTCAGCAAAGGACTTAATGCAATCATATTCATAAATTATACCTGACTCTTTACCTTTGTCGATCTCCCAATCTTCAGTGTTGCGTTGAATTCTTTCAAGGAGTTCCCATTTAGCATCAATCTTTTCGTTTGTGAAAGAACCCATAGAGGAAGCATCGAGCAAATCTTTATCCTGTCGAGAGAGCCTCGCATAGAAATTAGTAATAATCATATCTTTGGGGAGTCCATGGTTAGGACATTTTAGCATTAACGTTTTCAGTCTCCCCCAAGCTTGAGCTATGCTCTCTCCGTCACGAGGATAGAAATTATAAACACATAATTCCTATTTCATGGACTTCATGAAGAGGATAAAACTTGGAGTAAAAGAGAGACTGGATCTCTTCCCAATCCAGCAGGTGAGAGTCATCTAGTAGCCTATACCATTCCAATGCTTTTCCTTTCAGTGACAAGGCAAATAATTTCCTCATGACTCCATCTCTTGTCAAACCTGAAATCTTAAACAACTCACAAAGTTCTGTAAGTTTCAACAAATGAATACTAGGATTGACTGTCCCATCATAACAATCATTCCTAATTATTTTAATTATCCCAAATGGTATTTTGAACGGGATACATTCAGTAGGTGGAGGAGACTTCTCTACCATGGGTGTGGTAAAGCGGCCTTCCCCAAGCAGCGAACTAAGATTGCGGTTTTCCATAAACATAACTAGTGAAATAAAAACAAGAAACAAAAAGATTTAATTGCAAGATCTAGAGAAGGTACCTTCACTTACCTCACTTCCCCGGCAACGGCGCCAGAAATAGCTTGATGTCTACACACGCTTCTATTCTTGTAGACAGTGTTGGGCCTCCAAGAGCAGAGGTTTGTAGGACAGCAGCAAATTTACCTTAAGTGAGTAACCCAAGGTTTATCGAACTCAGGGAAGTGGAGGTTGAACGTACCCCTTTCAAGCAACCCTGCAATCAAGATACAAGAAGTCTCTTGTGTCCCCAACACACCTAATACCCTTGTCAGATGTATATGTGCACTAGTTCGGCGAAGAGATGTTAAATGGCAAGTGATATGGATGGCAAAACAAAGTAATATAAATCTGTAATAAAAAGTGCAGCAAGCAAACAAGTGGTAAACGTGAGCACAAATGGTATTGCAATGGTGGAAACAAGGCCTAGGGATCATACTTTCACTAGTGGCAACTCCCAACAACATTAACATAATCGAATCACATGATATTTCCCATAAAACATGCAAGGGGACGCACTCGGAGGTCATTCCTTTGTGGTCAAGAGAGGACGAGAATTATGTAGGGCTACAAAAGCACACCTCAAAGTTCGTAGTTCTCAATCTATGGATTTCCCAATGTCACCGCGGCCATCCAAAGAGAATACCACAATCACCACAACATATCTAAAGGATAGTCAAAGACAAGCACCAAGAGACTCTCAATCTTCAATCCACACACAAAAGAGGAAATCACTCATGAAAATATTCTTCTAATCCATATCCAATAGACCGCTGTCACCTTGGTCTCGGGGATTATACTAGATAAAGACAAGTGAGTACATCAATTCAATACATAGAGGAAGGGGAAATATCATGGGATCACCCTAGATTAACATAGCCTATGATCACAACGAAGATCACATCATGGGAGAGAGAGATAACCACGTAGCTACACGTACAAGCCCTCAGCCCCGGAGGAAACTACTCACACATGGACATGGTGAAGAGGAGCTTGATGGTGGTGTTGATGGAGAGGTGCAGCCCCGCGAGGAGGAGACGGCCGACGGCCGTAGGGGGCGGCGGCGGCGAGGAGGAGACGGCGGCGGCCCTGGGGGCGGCGGCGGCCCTAGGGGGCAGCGGCTCCTTGGCCCCCCTTCTTTCTTGTGGATGGTGCTGCAATGGTGCTGGTCCTCCCCTCCAAGACGGCGGCTTGGGAGGAGGAAAATTCGTGGCCCCTGGTGACCTAGGTTTCCTCTCTTTATATAGACTCTCGGATTCCCGTCATCAGATTTTGGGCTTCAGTAAAACGGGCTTTTCTCGGCCGTCCGGACTCCGATTTGGACGAATTTTATATCCAGAAGCATCCTCTCGAAATTCCCCACAACGTTCGCAACTAGACTTTTTCCGTTTGACGTCGTCTTCGGGCCGGAACGTGACCATCTTTAAAAAACGTTCTTAGACAGATTTCAGGAAAGTCAGAGTCCTACTCCAATACGACTCCTTTTGCGTTTTTGTCAATTTCCAAGTAATTTCTACACAATAAAGTGTAAAACAAGAACATTGTGCATTTTTGCAACCATTAGTAGGTTAGTCCAATAAATGCCTAAAAAGATAAAAACTTGGATATAAACATGAGACAATGATGCAAAACAAGCATGTCACAAGCAAAAATTATGGATACGTTTGAGACGTATCACGCGCTCACGCCGGGCTGCTCATGACTCGGACTCGTGCGTCTGAGTGCGCGCCGGCCCCGACGCTGGCACGAGGACCCAACAATTGCTGGGCACCACCTCCGAAGCAGAGGGCGGTGGGTGGACCGCTTACCTGGAGGAGCGGAGCGGGGCAGCCAGAGCTGCCCAACGGGTGGGAAGGGTCGGCGACGTCGCTGGCTGCTGCGTTGACGGGCGCCGGGCCCCGACAAAGTTGTCTCGCCGCTGCCGGATCCGCCTTGATCGACCGTCGAATGCCTCAATGCGATGCGGAGGGCGACCTCCTCCACATTATCGGGCTCCGCTTTACGCAGCAGGCTTGCCCAGTCGTCTTTGGAGCCGGATTCCCCACCGGAGGCAGTGCTGCTTCAGTCGCCGCCCGTCGAATGTGTTCGGAGGGGATCGGAAGTGGAGTGGACGAAGAGGGGAGGAAAGTGGAGTTCGGATTGACTGCAATCTAGGATTTTCCGAATGAGGATATTTGCACGGCAGGTGTACGCCAGGCTGGGCCAAGCCGACGTGATGAACGCGTCCGGGTCCCCTCATATTCGCGTATATTTGGGTTGGATATGAGGATGCCGGGCTGTAAATGCTGTTAAAGATCACTCACAATCAAACAAACAAATAGACGAAAGAATTGTCCTTTGGCACAGCTGTATGGTGGCCATCGGAAATGGCAATAGCGGCGCAGCGCGGTATGGCCGAGAGTGTCGGCAACGACTGCTTGCGAGAGAGCTAAATAGCGGCGGCGGAGGCGGCAAGATGGACATGTGACAACTGACAAGACGACACAGAGAACGACGAGGCAAAGAGGCGCGGCGCCAGATACATGCACTTGTGACTTTGTGAGCTTGTCCTCCAACGCAAGTGTGCAAGTACAGAGTACTGGGCACCGGAACGGCCACGAGACGGGAGGTACTCACGTAAGACGTAACGTCAGCCTCCACTCTCGCCGGACGAACATTCTTCTCCCACTGAAAAGACGGGAGCGGTCAAAACCAGCCGCAACGGTTTCAAAAGAGGAGCACCCGAATAGGCAAATCATCGAGAATCTCGACCCTATCCTGGTGCATTTATCTACCGCGCGCGCAACGCTGGCTCCGGCACCTCGAGCCTATATATACGCACCACCCGGTCAGATCTATAGCGTATATCTCAGCCAGCTAGAGAAGGGATGTCTGGTTCGGGTTCTGGCGTGTGGGTGTTCAAGAACGGCGTGATGCAGCTGCAGCCGGAGCAGCCGGCGGCGGGCCGGAAGGCGCTGTTCTACGTGCCCACCGGCGAGAGGATGTCCTCGCTGGAGCTGCTGGAGCGGCGCCTCGGCGCGCATGGCTGGGAGCGCTACTACGAGAACCGCGACATCGTGCAGCTCCACCGCCGCGACGGCGGTATCGACCTCATCTCGCTCCCGCGGGACTTCACCAAGTTCCGCTCCACCCACATGTACGACATCGTCCTCAAGAACCGCGACAGCTTCAAGGTCGTCGACGTCCCAACTTAATTGATCTTCTATGCGACTATGTGTGTCAGTGTGTGCTATAATACTCCTCCTAAGTGCTTTTGCATTTGCTTAAGGCGTGAAATCAGGGCGGAACGCATCAAGGCATGCATGCATTACGTATGTGTACCTCAGGGTGGACGACACGGTCCGGTCCGGCGGTCCGGCTCGTGGCCCGCTCGGCTCGGGCAGGCTCGGTCCTGGCCCGCTAGTTTAAATGGCCGGTCCGGTCCCTGCAAACAGGCCCGCGAAAATCTCGGTCCGGTCCGGTCTTTGACCGAGCCGACCGAGCGGACCGAAGGTGGCAGTCGGCGGCATGGCTGGGGCGCCGCTGGGGCGTGGCGGGGGCGTGCCAGCGGCTTGCCAGGGGAGCGGCGGGGGCGTGGTATGTGTGCGGCGAGGGCGTGGTGGCTCAGGCGTGGCGGGGGCGCAAGAAAACGCCGTCGTCTACGTCCGCCGCCACGGGGCCGTCGTCCGCGCGGCCACTGGACTCGATGGCCCCGGAAACTATGTCCATTAGACGCGCCACACTCGGTTCCGTCGTCCCCGTCAACGAAATCGACCTGGGAGGTCCTACATCGCTGCATCGGCCGTCGTCCCTTTTATCTCCGTTCACCGGCCGTCGTGCCAGATTCGTCGCCGATGTGCTCCCTCCGGTGTTCTTCTTCGTCATGTAGCTCCCTCTGGTTCTTTTGAAGCTCCTAGACATCTTTTCAACGAGCTGCGCTTCCTCTAACATTGCGTCCCTGATGAACAGCTCTCGTCGGAGCTCCAGAGCGCGCTCTGCCCATGTCTTGGCCGGTCCTGACGGTCCTCTCGGTCCGGCTCGTGGCCCGCCATTGCCGGTCCGGTCCTTGCAAACAGGCCCGAGACACTGCTCGGTCCGGTCCGGACCGGACCGCCGGCGACCGGTCCAAACGCCGGCTCGGACCGAGACCGGACCGGCTCGGACCGTGTCCACCCCTATGTGTACCGTACTGAATTGCACTTGTACGTGTGTGTATGGTTTGTGTGGCCTGAAGGGTGACAGCCTTTGTTAGCTATCTGTTGCACATTTTCTGGTCATGTTTTTTCTTTAAACGAGGATCATCCCTGCCTATGCATCATTGCGATTCACACAACCATATACTACCTCCATTCAGGTTTACTATTCCCCTCATTTTAAATTATATTATGACCATGAATTTAACTACTAAAGTATATAAATTATACATAATAAAAATAATATCATTGGACAGTATATTCAAATACGAATCAAACAATATAATTTTGATGACATGCATTAACATTTTTCTAGTCAAATATATGGTCAAACTTTTACCCAAAATCAAAGGTAGTATTTATTAAAATTCAAAAGCATTAATCTTCAACATTAAAGTACGACCAAAAAGTCTACATACAGAGCCTACTATTGGACCGCCATCCAAACTGGTTGTACGTGTTCCAGGCTAGCACAGGGTGTACTTTTGCTAGCCATGTATCCGCCTATTTGCATATACGTTGATCAAATGGTTAATTATCTCTAACTATATTTATGTTATGGAATGCGGATTAAACACTTATTCATTTTTTTACATATATTGGTTTGCCACTTATTTTCTCGGCATGTCCCGATTTTGATTTCCATTGCACGAGGCTGGGACCCGACCATGGCCTTACGGTTATGCTAAGATAGAAGTTTAAGGGTATGATATACTACTGCTACTTCAAACAAATGTCCAATATATATGTATGATGTTAGAGCAATCCTATCAAAGTAGCCAAAACGATTCGATCGCTATAATAATCATCAGTATGATGATTTTGGTCCAGAATGACACTCCAGCGGTCTTTGTATGCCTCTGGATCAACATCATTTATGCGAGGCACTCCATATCAAGCCCACGAGCCTTCATATTTGGAGGCTATACGTGAGATTGGTTTGGAGGATGCGCCATCCGCCAACCGCTCATGTGGGAAAGAAGTTTCAACCCTAACCATCCTTCTGTGCGGCCCACCTCCGCTCAATGTGAATGCCCTAGACAACCCACCTCCTACATGCATGCCACTGGGAAGCGAGCTAACTAATGGCAGACCCCGCGTGCCCAACTGCCCGCGTCCCTTCCCGCCATGTTTTTTTGCCGCATGCGCCCTTCCCACCATGTTTTCCCACCGACATAAAAAGCCTGGCATTCTTTCTCTCCACCCCATCATCCTTGCCTAACAAAGCTCATCTTTCTATCCACTTTCACCATCCCGATTGCCACTCGGCCGGACTGGGTACGTCTCTCGGAGGAGAAACAACAACTTGTCGGCGAGGAGAAAGCGGCGGTGGAAGCCGCCAACATCATAGAGGAGGAGGAGTGGGATTGCCGCGAGACAGAGGAGGCCGCATAGGGGGCTCCCGCCCTCCACAATGAGTGGACGGATTCTAATCCCAAAACACAAGCCATTGTTTGGTATGTCAAGCATGGCTACGAGCAGATCCCATATGGGTAGGAGAGGCCTAGCCCACACAACTCCTCATATCGGCAACCACGTGCTCCCAATCGCCTCAATATGTTAATTAACGGGGAATGGGATGAGCGCTACACCGCCTACGCGTCTCGGCCGTCCGCCCATGCAAAATTTTGTGTAGACCGCTGCTAGGCAGAGGCTATCGTTCGAAATGAATGTCGTCGCATGACTCCAATAGTTGGCACATGCGATTTTCGTACCGGATATGGTGCACATCAGATGGCACCAATTCAATGCCAATATGCTTCGATTCGAGGATACGAATCATGCAATATTGGGGCTTGTCACCCTTCAAAGAGCCATGTCCGACCTCCACCACACGGGATAGGAATGATACCAAGACGAGGTTGTATAACCATCACACCGTCGGGCATAGAGGACTAGTGGACTCGTCACATATGCATGTGCCTAGTGTACTGCATTCATCATCGAGGTGGTGAGGAGCCCCTAGTGCTTCTTCCAAGATGTTAAAAGCTATTAATTTATTATATGAAAATGTCACTACTGAACTTTAATAACCCTATGTAGCAATTTTGTAATGCAGCGTTATCTCAAACAGAGTGTGTGATTATTGAGTTGATGCAATAAGAAGATATGCGGGTCGCATTATGGTGACTTCGGACGCAACTACCCTGATGTGCCGTGACGCCCACTGACACATGGCCCCGGGCCCATACGCCAGTGGCTCAATGTCAGGGGCACGTACGTCAGAGGATCCGGCTCCGGTGGCTTTGTGTTTGCGCAGCGCCTCGGCAACCTATATATTATAACAGACCGTGCTCCATATCCCATATGTCGATCACACATATGACAACTTTACTAGGGATATTCTTATTACCCTCATCCGAGTTTATTTCCCTCCTCATATTTTAAGTTAAATTTTGGCCATCTATATGCCCAATAAAAATATGACTCATATACTATAGATATCATTGAATTTTTATACGAAATATGATGTTCGCCATATAATCTTTGTGATACGTATTTTATATTTTACTAAAATTAGAGTCAAATTATGAGGAGGTCTAATAAACCTGAAGTCCAGGGAGAAAATACTGCGTAAGCCAGGAACGCTGTAGATAAATTCGACAAAGTGGATGATGCACGGTTCGAGCTCGAACCCAACTATCCATGCTCACCTTCATATGGTAGCCAGCTGGAGCCCTCGATCTTCCCGTGTTCGCTCGTGTCTTCTCTTCCAGATGCTCCACCAAAATCCGTCACGTCACACCCTTCGGAATTCGTCTCCCATCATGATATATACGAACTGTTCCCTGCAAGGAATAGTGCATCTTTACCGAGTGGGATTATTGCAAAAAGAAGGCATAAAGTCTCGGCCAACGAACATATTCGTAGTCCTTGCCGACGGCTACTCTTTGCCATTCCTGTCAAAATATCCCTGCTCAATTTGATTTCTCGCTTGATTTCTAATCGTGGCGTTTTAGTCCATTATTAATTTGACAGGACTCCACTTAATTTGTCATAAACATCTTAACGCAGCGTTAGGGCATCTCCAACGTTGACCCAGGGCCGGGCCGGCAAACTTCAAGGCGTGTGCGAAAATAAAAAATGGGACCCTATCTAAAAAAAAATTGCTTCATCCGAGATTGATTCTTATAGAAAACGAGCAATTGTAATGTATATATATATCTCACAGAAAAATAATAATAATATATATAATATAAATTCTTACATAACAATTGAACATATAAAAAATGATACCTATTTAGCTCCCGGTTGCTATTTATTTGAAGAACATAATTCTTTTAGTATTCTTTAAAATGAAATCTTCAATAATATCTTCGTAATCAATCTTCTTCAATATTTCACTCTCAAGCACTATTGTGACTGAATCATTGAGTCTTTATTGTGTCATAGTAGTACGCATATAGAACATCAACAGTTTCAATTTAGAAAACCTTCTTTCTACCGAGGAGGTAAGAACAGATCCCTAACGGAATAAAGGTCCATGGCAAACGTTAATTAAGAAATTAGGAATTAGGAGTAGGAACCAAAGTTAATCAAAAAAAAAGACTCGCTAAGCACCTGAAGACTGGAGTCGGTCATGGATGGATCCCATGAGGCACCGAGTCTGAAATTTGAAAGAGGAAGCCAGCAAGGCAACAGCGGTAGCGGCGTGAAACGGATCCATCTGATGAGGTGAAGGCGACGAGGCGATCCTGTTTCCTATAGCGACGCCGACGGGACTGCTGTTGCGGTTTCTTGATCAAGGCGATCAAGGTCCACTGTTGTAGCGATCCCATTTTTTCTAGACTGACAATCCCATTTCGTAGATCGAGCAATTTCTTTTTCCTGAGAAAGATCGAGCGAGCGAGGAGGATGGCCTCGACTCAGGCCGAGCTCTAGCGCCCAGCGACCCAATGCAGCAACGCCTAGTTGTTTTAGAAATACTGGGCCTATGTAAATACTTT
>LR738713.1:845826348-845846743 GCA_902687465.1 Secale cereale
CCCCCCCCCCCCCCAACAAAAAAAATTATGAGCCCTGTTTGGTTCGCACATTGGGCACCACTTTGGGCCCGACCCCACGCTGACCTGCAAATTTGATCAGGCGTCTGTATCCGAACAGGGGATCAGTCCGCAGAAACTTATGCTGGAAGCAGACATCCAACATTGCCCGCAAACATTTTAACCCGCATTTGAATTAATGGGATGAAATTCATGCAAACCGGCCGATAACCGTCAGAGTTCGGATAGAAAATAGCAGAAATGATTCATGCATAGCATGCCAATAAGTCTAGTACAACAATATCTCAAATTTGATGAGATTAACCGGATGTCCAACAAGGTTTTCATCAACGGATCATGTCGTCCCACACCTACTGCCCATGCAGCTTCATCCAAGAGTGTGTACATAAATGGACGCCCCTCTGTCCTATGGTACATCACGGAAACACGTCCGGACTACATAATATGTAGACCAACATTAAGTGAATGATTCAGTCAACAAGTTGAGCAAGAAAAAGAAAAACTTACGATCTCGTCCTGTGTCGCGTGCAATGGTCACCTTGACTTCAGTTGGCGAACCACGTGAAAAAACTTGGTGACGCTGGTCTGGATAGCGCACCAGCGATACGATAACGACCTCACATTGTGTTCTTGAATGATGTACACGTCGTAGGGCGCAATTTGCTTTCGTGTGTGAAATGATTTTCATGCAAGTGCTGCCATAAGGTCCTCCCTATGCTCCTGCCTGAAATCGATGAAGACGGACGACCACGTAGCGCACAACAGCATCCTCCATGGTCGGGTACCTCGTCATCCTTCGTACTCAAAATGTTTACACGTCATCCGTAATTAATCTAAATGGCATTTAACCAATCACCTAAATCGAACGTGGTGTCCGTCATGGAGGTCGTCGACATGGGAGCGGAGTGTGTACCTGGGTACAAACGGCTCTTGGGTGTACATCACCATCGTGTAAGGGCAAGCGGGCGCATCAATGCTGGTTGCAAATGTCCGGGAATATCTTTGTGACGGTCGGAGAGGTACAACAGCGATGGCGGAGGTGGAAGGTGCAGATGCAAAGTAATGGGTAGAAGAGGCGGAGTGAAAGTAAATGTGACCGAAGGAGAGATTTATTGGGCCTCGGATGTCGGAGTCCTATGTGGCTGCTGTCCAAACTCCTATAAAGTTTTCACCTTGCTGGAGAAGCATATCCGGACCACCGAGCACACCGATAAATGTCCGCATTGGATGACACAATACTATGTGGGCGAGATGATGTTAGACTTTTTTGAAAGTGCAATTAATCCCCGGGTGGTTTTGCTAATTCATAACAACATACATCTCATTGAACTAATATCCAATCAAGATAAATATTTCAGGATTTCCAATGATTGGCATGGCAAGGACTAGAGAAGTGGATCCCTCAAAATGGTAAGAAAAAATATTGGCAAAAGCTCAAGATTCTACATTTTCATTTGAGTGATCCATGATCACATTGAGTCCATAGGACAACCAATACTATTAAAAGGAGATCAGGTGTTGCTTGATGACCTGGTTGCTCAAGTGCTTAGTGATATTGCTCCAAAACTCTCAGCCACTTTCTCGATCCAAATATATGTCCTAACCCTAACTTCCTAACTCGGACCCACAGATACTTCCTATCCGGAGCCACCGAGTTTATTTGACTTAGCCACTGCTAAAACCCTAGCATTTTGGTCTCACCGATATGGATTTCGGTCCCACCGAGATGGCCTTGCCAGCTCTCTGATGCTTGTTGCAATTATTTTGGTCCCACTGAGATGTTGCGATCGGTCCCACCGAGATGGCTTGACTGGTTCTCTATTGCCTTATAGCTTCGCTTCGGTCCCACCGAGATGATGCAATCAGCGCCACCGAGATAAGGATATCCCTAAGCCCTAGCACATCGATCCCACCGAGTTGTTCGAGGCGGTCCCACCAAGACTCCTAGCTTTCATATTTTTGCACAGATCGGTGCCACCGAGTTCTCTAATTGGTGTCATCGAGATGGGTCAAAACTCAAAAGTGTGTAACGATTGGATTTTGTGTGGAGGTTATATATACCCCTCCACCCCTTCTTCCTCATTGAGGAGAGCCATTGGAACATGCCTACACTTTCACCATTCATTTTCTGAGAGAGAACCACCTACTTATGTGTTGAGATCAAGAGATTCCAATCCTACCATTTGAACCTTGATTTCTAGCCTTCCCCAAGTTGCTTTCCACTCAAATCCTTCTTCCACCATATCTGTAACATCCCAAAATTCTAAATTTTGAAATTTTATATTAACTAAATAAATATGATTGTATGCTTGATTGTTTGGTTGAAATTGAGTGGAAGTTGTTTTTTCAAAAAAAAATATCAAATGGGATGGAATAAAAGGACTTTTCCAAAATTTTCCATTTAAATCCCTATTTAATTTTCAGTTTGAATCTTGTCAGAAATTCTCTGATAAACAAATAGTATGAGAGGAGGAAACGACACTCCAAAATTAGAGACAATGTTTGGTTTGAGATTCCAATTTGCAAATAGAAGCTATTTGCAATTTAATTTAAATTCAAGTTCTATTTCATTTTGGAGTTATTGCAAAATTGATTTTTCTAAAATTATGTTAGTTGATCATGAAAATATGTTCATGTTTTAGAATATTTGATTCTAAAAAATTAGGTATATAATATGTCAATATAAAATGTTTTTTCTTGTGATTTTATGTTATTTTTGGTCGCTGTTTTTTTATTAAAAAAAAAGCTCCCGCCAGGCAGGCGAACCGGCTCACGCAGCAGGCCGGGAGAGGCCACGGCCCAAGCCGCTAGCAGGCGAGGTGCAGCCGCAACCGCTAACCACCAGCGAGGCCCAGCGCCCGCCTGAACACCCCACGCTCCCCTCGCTCGCCCGACCCTCTCTCCCTTTCCCCACGGTCGCTTCCAGGCGGACCCCGCCATTTTCTTCTTCTCCACGTATTAGGTACCGAACAGTCTACACGTATACGCACCTGCCGCCCCCGCCGCCTCTGATCCTCTAGGAAACCCTACCCCGAATCCACCCCTTCCCCGAGCAAGTTGTCTTATAAATACACTAGTGCAGAACCAGGCTATAGCACCGGTTTGTAAGGCTCTTTAGTGTCGGTTCTGCAACCGGCACTAAAGGGTGGGGACTAAAGGCCCCCGCCTTTAGTACCGATTCAGCACAAACCGTCATTAAAGGGCCATCACGTGGCACGAGCCAGCGCCGGGGCGGGGAGACCTTTAGTACCGGTTGGTAACACCAACCGATACTAAAAGGTTTAAGGGTTTTTGGGTTTATGATTTCTTTTTTCATTAATTTTGTGTTTTCCATTTAATTATTTTTCATTTGCTAGTATTTTATGATACTACATATTGTACACGTATGCATATATGTATATAGAATTTCACACTAGGCCATTTTTCTAATAGTGCATCAACATGGATTAGATTCAAAGTGGAGGCAACATGTGGTGCATGTCGAAAATACTATACTAATCCAAACTTAATATGCTTGGATTAGTGGCATGTGCACCACAAGTTGCCTCCACTTCAAGCTAGTTCATGTTCATTTCACCCACTGATATATATAATAAGTCATCATGCTCATATAACAACTTAGCATCA
This sequence comes from Secale cereale, assembly GCA_902687465.1. NCBI lineage: Eukaryota > Viridiplantae > Streptophyta > Magnoliopsida > Poales > Poaceae > Secale > Secale cereale. Next base: position 845,829,994 of record LR738713.1, read on the forward strand.
CGCATCGTCATAATTAATAATAAATCATCATCGTCGTACGTTGTCATAATAAAAAAGTTGTACTCAACATCATCGTCATCTCACAACTTCTACTCGTTGTCATAATAACAAGTCCTACTCGTCATCATCATCATCATCATCATCATCATAGTCATCTAACAACTTCTTAGCACATGATCATGAGTAGCCAATACTTAATTAAGTACACCCTCTATATGGTGAAATAGCATAAAACAAGATAGGCCCCGACTCTCCATTATGGAGAATGCAAATTATCATGTCTCCAGTTCTTGGCCTTCGCACAATGTTGCTTTCATGTAGCTCCCTACGATTGACCATACATTTTTTCCAATATTTGATTGTCATGTCTTCATTGGTTTTAGAAATCCGGTATGGACATTGATGTGTAGGATGATAACCTCACGAGTATGGTAATAAGCTCATAACATTAAGGTGACCTTTCTGAAACATTAGATGAGGCCCACAATCCGAAGGGATTTTCTGTTGAAAAACATAGTAATAACTTCGTAGTTAGTAATGTAGTTTAGTTTTAGAAGAATTTATGCAAAAGATGATCGGGTACAAATCTTACCATGGCATCTCCATGATGTTACCGTAGTTCAACACGTGCACTAGTGGCACGTATTGACCATAATGTGCAGGAGTTTTAGAATAGATATTGTAATTCTCAAGATAAGTAAATAATGAGACAAGATGGTCTTTCTTCTGACAAGTTAATTCCGCACCATCAGTGTAGTGGGTTATGTCTACCATCTTCCATACATTTCTTAAAGAATGGAAATAAGTTGTTAATGGAAATAAGCTGTCAATTATTTTGAAATAACCAATATAAATTACTTAATAAATATGTTTGAGAAACTCACATAGAGGTAGAACTGGAAGCGTATCAATAAGGACCCACATGCCATCGTCATCATCACACAGGTCAAAGGTGACATACATACCCTCCTGAAAATCATATGCCTTGCATAGCGCTCTCCAGTTCGAGCAACCAAAATGGGTTACGCTCTCCGAATTGTATAGCTTTACAAGAAAATCATAATCATGATGGATCCTGAGATGTATTTTCTTTGTCTCCATATTTTCATGATCTTCGAAATCCAGATGCTCCAAGACATAGCGTCTTGCATGGCATGGTATAAGCTAGTCGAATTGTAAAAGAGGAAAATTACACGTTGAAGAAGCATAAGTCATGCTTAATTACCAAACAAGGCTTGTCGTTGCATACCGTCTCAAAATCCAAGGCCTCATCGAGGTTAACACTGAAGCATCGACCGTCTACCAGGTGTGGCCTTTCGCACTGACCCCGATCGTCGCACGGCAGAAGAAGGGCAAATAAAACGGCAAAGGTGAAGTGGGGGAGAGGAAAATAAGAGGCAAATAAATGTAATGCGAAGGATAAGGGTTTGTGATATGTACTTGGTATATGACTTTTGCGTAATCCTCTCCGGCAACAGCGCCAGAAATTCTTCTTGCTACTTCTCGAGCTTGCGTTGTATTCCCTCGAAGAGGAAAGGGAGATGCAGCACACTAGCGTAAGTATTTTCCTCAGTTTTTGAGAACCAAGGTATCAATCCAGTAGGAGACCACGCGCGAGTCCCTCGCACCTGCACAAACAAATAAGAAATTCGCAGCCAACGCGATAAGGGGTTGTCAATTCCTTTACGGTCACTTACGAAAGTGAGATCTGATAGAGATGATAGTTTATATTTTTGGTATTTTTGGTTTATAAGAATAGCAAATAAAAGCAAAAAAAGTAAAATAGATGTAGATTAATATGTTGAGAATAGACCCGGGCGCCATAGTTTTCTCTAGTGGCTTCTCTCATGATACCGATATTCTACGGCGGGTAAACAAATTACTGTCGAGCAATTGATAGAAAATCGAATAATTATGAGACTATCTAGGCATGATCATTGTATATAGGCATCACGTCCGAGACAAGTAGACCGACTCCTGCCTGCATCTACTACTATTACTCCACACATCGACCACTATCCAGCATGCATCTAGTGTATTGAGTTCATAAGAACAGAGTAACGCCTTAAGCAAGATGACATGATGTAGAGGGATAAACTCAAGCAATATGATATAAACCCCATCTTTTTATCCTCGATGGCAACAATACTATACGTGCCAAACCAAACCAATAATTCGAAGAGACTTGCAAGGATATTATAATCATACATAAAAGATTTCAGAAAATAATCCAATATTGTTCAAAGATAATCTTGATCATAAACCCACAATTCATTGGATCTCAACAAACACACCGCAAAAAGATTACATCGAATAGATCTCTTCGAAGATCGAGGAGAACTTTGTATTGAGATCCAAAGAGAGAGAAGAAGCCATCTAGCTAATAACTATGGACCCGAAGGTCTGTGGTAAACTACTCACAACTCATCGGAGAGGCTATGGTGTTGATGCAGAAGCCCTCCGTGATCGATGCCCCTTCCGGTGGAGCTCCGGAACAGGCCCCAAGATGGGATCTCACGGGAACAGAAGGTTGCGGTGGTGGTTTAGGGTTTCGTCTGTTGCCACGATGTTTTCAGGGTATGAGAGTATATATAGGCTGAAGAGGCACGTCGGGGGGTCAACAGGTGGCCCACGAGGGTGGGGGGCGCCCCTGCCCTCATGGCCACCTCCTTCGCTGCCTGGCGTGTACTCCAAGTCTTTCGTGTTGATATTGTTCCAAAAATAACTCTCCTGAAGGTTTCATTCCGTTTGAACTCCGTTTGATATTCCTTTTCTACGAAACACTGAAATAGGCAAAAAACAGCAATTTGCACTCGGCCTTGGGTTAGTTGGTTAGTCCCAAAAATAATATAAAAGTGTATAATAAAGCCCATTAAACATCCAAAATAGAATATATAATAGCATGGAACAATAAAAAATTATAGATACGTTGGAGACATATCAGCGATGGGCGCGGGGGATGGCGTGCGGGGCGGCGACAACGTCGAGAGGAGCGAGAGGAAGGAGAAGAAACTGAAATTTTCGCAAGTGCTGTTTATATAGGAGTGGCCCTTAGTACCTGTTGGAGCCAGCAACCAGTACTAAAGGTCAATTTTGGCCAGACGAAGCGGCGGGAAGGAAGGCTTTAGTACCGGTTCGTGGCTCCACCCAGTACTAAATACCCCGCCTTTAGTATCGGTTGGAGCCACGAACCGGTACTAAAGGTCGCGCGCTCCCATTTCGCGGTGCACAAATTTAGTCCCACCTCGCCGAGCGAAGGCAGCTGCACTGGTTTATAAACCCAGCCGCGACTACTTCTTCGGGCTCCTCTCAAAAGCAGGCTTCTGGGCCTAACTTTGCCGCGTTGCCCTGTGAGCCTGCCGGGCCTTATGAGCCTGCGATTCACGCCCAAGGCCTTGCAGGCCCACTGGCTAGCGCGCAAATATGTTTTTTATGTGGTATTTTCTTTTATTTATTTCTAAGTAGTTTTTTTGCTTTATTTAGAGTTTCTTTGTGAATATTTTTGCTTTATTTAGAGTTTCAAAAAAGTCCGGAGTTGTTACAAGTTTAAAAAAATGAAGTGCCAGTGTAACCGATGAGTTTTTTCGTCCGAAACCCTGATACTTCGAAAGAGATTGTCCAGTTTGAAGTGCATCCAATTATTGCCGTGACCCTATCTAATTTTTTTCACATGCTATGTGGGTGCAATGATAATATCATGCCAAGTTTCAACCTTTTCAGAGTTCATTTTGTAGTGCTTTTCAATTTCACAGTCATTTAGCTCTCACAACAAATCAGTAAATGAATGAAAAATAGCAAATGATGTCAGAAAGGGTTGAAAGTTGATGACGTGGCTTTGAATCGTGCATACTGAACGCAAAAAAAGTCCGGAGTTGTTACAAGTTTAAAAAAAATGAAGTGCCGGTGTATCAGATGAGTTTTTTCGTCCGAAACCCTGATACTTCGAAAGAGATTGTCCAGTTTGTACACGAAGTGCATCCAGTTTTTGCTGTGACCCTTTCTACTTTTTTGCACATGCTATGTGGGTGAAATGATGATACCATGCCAAGTTTCAACCTTTTCAGAGTTTAGTTTTGTGACGCCCGAGACCGACGTCCCAGAAGATTCCAGAAGCTTCCAGAAGGATCCAGATGTTCCGGGTTGCCCGTGTGTTCTTTTGTGCTTGTGTTATTTATTTTTTGCATTCCATCATGTCATATTTATTTTTTTGCATCTCAACCTTAATAATCCGTGTGGGCCTTCGGTCCATTTAAATCGAGGGAAGATGACTTCTCTTTATAACATATAAAAGCCTCCTAATAAATATGGAGCTATATTAATAAATATTCCTTGCTTCGGAATCACCCAACACACTTGCATAATTCCCCATTGTCTTTTCACTTCGAGTTCCACCTTCAAAATCTTGCCGGTATTTTCTTTCCGTTGTTTCGAGGCTCCTCCAAAATTCCGGACATTTTGGACACTTCAATAATCTCGTCTTTGTTCAAAACTATTTGAATTAAATTCAAATAAGTTTGAATATTTGTTCCGATCTGGCCTTTTGTATTTTTCTCCGGTCGTGCTCATTTTTACGAGCCCGGGGAAAATACTCCTTGTCCTAATTCTTGCCCTAACTCCACCTTCCTTTTCTTTCTCCTTGCCGTTTTTCTGTATTTTTCTTAGAAAACAGCAAAATCCCTTCTTTTTAATTTTTTTTCTCAGCCTCCAGGCCTCCTGGCCCGCAGAACTTCTCCTCCAGGCCACCTCCCTCTCCCTTCTTGGCCCAGCCGGCCCATCTCCTCTCAGGCCGCAGCCCAACTCCCTCCTCCACCGAAACCCTAACTCCCCCGAGCCCCGCACCAGCTCCCTCCGCTCCTCCCAGTCGCCGCCGCCACTTCTTTCGCTCTGGCCCGAGCACCCCTCGATCGAGCCCGATCTCCCTCCCCTCTCGCTAGCTGCCCGCACCCCCGCTCCTTCTCCATCGCGCCCAGGGCTCCGCCTCGCCCTCTCCTCGCGCGACCGCGCCTCCGAGCGGCCCTCAGGCCCTCCGCCGTGCTAGGCCTCCTCCGCGCCTCTGTCCTCCAGCAGCTCGGGCCCGCGCCGTCCCTCCGCCGTGGCCTGCGGCCTCCCTCCGGCCAGCCATGGCCACTGCCAGCCGCCGCCGCGCCAAGGCACCGGCGCCCGACGCGCCCCGACCTCCTCCTGCGCGACCCCGAGGCGCCTCCAGCCTGCCTCGCCGTGCGGCCGTCCTCAAGCAGCAGTCCGAGTGCCGCGACCCCGCAGGCGCCCTTCCCTCCAGCAAGCACGGCCAGGAGCTCCAGTTCGGCCCTGTTCCTCCCCCGAGCTTCCTCTTCGGGCCAGCAGCTCCAAGGAGCTCCCTGCCTCGCCGGTTTCGACTCCCTCCGTCCGCGCGCGAGTTCTTGCTGCAGCCGTGGCCTCGTCGCCTTGCTGTTTTGGTTTTGTTTGTGTGCTGCCATGTGCTGTAATATTTTGGACAGGAGACCCGTGTACCCTTCGGAGAAGTGAACAACTACATTCGTGAACGGCTACGGATATGAGTACGTCTACATGACCCGGCAAGTACCCCTACGACCAAGTACGCTCGACGACCCTCATGTACCACGACGACCGAACGAAACGACGACCGAACATCTACGGGAAGACGAGTTCGTGAACGGCTACCGTCGCCCGGAAACGAAGGTTTCGCCAAGTACCACGACACGTGAACGGCTACCGTCGCCCGAGTACAACTACCGCTACGAGAACAACTACTTCCCACTACGATCGTGTACCACTACCGTCGCCCCGTGTACCACTACTTCCTCTACTACGGCTACTTCCTCTACGAACTCGAACCGTCCCGAAACAATTGTTTCGAAGGTATAACCCCGAGACGTGACCCGTGAGATGCATGCTTGTTGTGTTGTATGAATGTTGTCTCCCTTGTGTGTGCTCGTGCCCGTTCCGACCTTTTGTTGAGCTCCTCGGTTGCCTCGTCGCCGACCCGTGGGAACCCGGCAACGGGATCACCCCATCATCTCGTTTGACTCGCTTCGTCACCTTTTGCACCGGTCTCTTAACGAGATACCGGAACCGATATGATGTGTTGCATCATTTTCGGAATCGTTGCCGTGGCACCCCTTTCTTTCCACCACGGTGACAAATGCTTCTTTTCCTCTTAAGTCAACCTTTTAATAAAACTTGCATAAACTTGTTCATGTCATCCGCATCATGTTAACATCATTAATATATGTTAATTGTTGTTTGCTTATAATTATTAAACATGCTCATGGGGATTTTCCGGAATATGTTGTTGTTCTTCCGGCCTCATTTAAAATGCCTTAATAGTGTAGTTTTCTTATGTTTCACCTCTTGCCATGTTAAAAACATTTAATCTTGTCTTGTAAATAACGAGAGTCAACTAAATAATAAATGTGGTGTTTCGTCAATATGCAACTCGTTGCATATTGAGCTCCACTTAACTTGTAGTTTTGTTTGTGCACTTTGCCATGCCTTGCATATTTAAACCGGACATGCATCATACTTGTTTGTGCATCGTATGCCATGTTTATGATGTGTGTGTTTACCGTGTTGTTTCTTTCTTTCCGGTTGTTTCTCTTGTTAGCTTCGGTTTCGTTCCGGAGTTGTGAGGATCCGCTCGACTGTTGCTCCTTCTTCTTCTTGGATCCGTTCTTCTTCCTTGTGGAATCCCAGGCAAGATGACCGAACCCGGATACCATTACTATCTTTGCCTATTGCTAGTAGTCTCGATCTTTAGTTTTGCCTCGATGCCCATGTTCTTCTTGTCAGCCTCCTACTTGTAACCATTGCCATGTTTAACCACCCTACCTACGCAAACCGTTGCTTGGCTAAGTACGCTTCGCTCAGCCCCTCTTATAGCATTGTTAGTTGCAGGTGAAGATCGAAGATGTTTGCTTCATGTTGAAGTTTGGTTGGGTTATATCACACTATATAAATGCTTATAAATGAAATCACCTATATATTGGCAGGGTGGAAGGCTAAGCCTTTTGCTTGGTGTTTTGTTCCACTCATGCCGTTAGGAACCGTATAAACCGGTGTTATGTTCCTTGATTATGCGTTCCTAACACGGTTGGGGTGTATGGGACCCCCTTGATAAACCGCTAAGTGCTAAGTCTTTTCCAGCAAATCCCAACATTGGTACTATTTGCCTAATAACAAACTAATAAAACTTACATAAGGGCCTTGCAAACCCTCTTTCTTAATTCTACATAGCAGGGGGGGCCAGTGCTGATGGTGTTGGTCCCAAACTAGAGCCACTTGCGGATACCACCCAGTTCGCTGGGATCTTCGGTATCTGTACGTACTGCTCATCCGGACGTGGCCTGAGACGAGATACGCGCGGCTACTATCAGGGTGTCGGCACGCCGGGAGGATTTGCTGGATTAGCCTTACCTTAGTTCGGTTTAACTTGAGCACGGGATTCCGAGAATACTCGGGTCTTCCCACCTATGGAGTTGCGACTTCGCGGATCGTGGGCTTGTGATGGGCCAAGTTGGAACACCCCTGCAGGGTTTGAACTTTCGAAAGCCGTGCCCGCGGTTATGTGGCAGATGGGAGCTTGTTAATTCCGGTTGTAGATAACTTGACACAATGTTTCAATACACTACCAGCGTGTGTACCGTGACTGTCAATTTCCGAATAGGGATTCGGGAGTTGAACACGGTGGGGTTATGTTTGACCGGCCTTAGCTAGGATCACTTCGTGATCATCTTTCGACCGATGCTCTTCTCTTCTCGCTCTCTTTTACGTAAGTTAGTGCTAGTTGCTGCTGCAGACTCTTGTTTGTTCCTTCACCTCATTTCTTTCTTCAGCCTTGTCCTCACCCAAGGCTTAAATAGTCGTGTTACCCGGGAACGGGATTGCTGAGTCCTCTGTGGCTCACAGTTACTTCACCACACCAGTTGCAGGTTCAGCCGAGTTCGATGCAGGAGCTGGTTCAGTGCTTCACCAGGAGCTCGTTGAAGAGTGTGGCCGTTTGCTTGTGTCGTTTCGATGTTCAGTAGTGGTTTCTACTAGGATTCGATCCTGACCTGTGGCTTTTGTTGTTTTGGTATCTTTCTTTGGATCTTCACCCGTAGTCGGGTTGTGATGTTTTGAATGATGTTTTGCTTATGTAATGTATTGTGTGAAGTGGCGAGTGTAAGCCAACTATCTCCTTTTGCTTTTAATCCCTCTTTTACATGAGTTGTGCAAAGATACCAAACTTGAGATCATTCTAGGATGGGCTTATACCTTTAAGTCGTGCCTCGACACGTAGGAGGTATAGTCCCATCCTGGGCATTACAAGTTGGTATTCAGAGCCTTCTCCGACCTAGAAGCCCCCACTGATTGATCGAATCGTTGACGGTTGAGTCTAGGCACACACTGAAAATGTTTTGAGTCCTATATTATATCGGAGAGTAGGATTTCTGTTTGCTTCTCATCCCCTTTCTCTCTGGTGAGGACTCCTGACGATTACTGTTATCTCTTCTACTTTCAAAAATTGCACCAAATTTTTTTTAGGATCTCGCGAGTATTCTGGGATTGTTTCGATGTTCTTGTGACAAGGATATTGTTCTCGATGCCTCCTGTTACCGAGGAGTTGAGCTTCGAGGTATCATTGACACAAGCATATCGCGGCAGTACTAAATACTTAAGACGGCCGACATCGAAAATCTCTCCTATACGGCCAGTGGCAAGATAACCCCGACATCACCCAGTACTGGGGAGGTAGTTCGAGAGTATTGCCATAGCTTGTTATAGTGGATGCGTTTTCGAAGGTCCGAGGTACACAGTTTCCGAGAAAGACTGGTTATGTGTTGAAGGATGGATACACCTGGATGTAGGTTTAGAGTTGATTGCGCGGTGCTTCCCGTGTATCCCCAACACCTGATTGCATAACTGGGAACTTTCGGAAATCTATAGGTGGGTTCATCTAGTAGTTCTAGGCATTCTTCCAACGGATGCTCGATATGAAGTTTGGGGTTCTACATTGAGTGAAGTGGTTTTATGGACTTGTTCTGATCGGGAGTTGCATCTTAAAGGGTCCTTGGCTATGCTGATCCGGGGATGACAAAACCCTTTTGTAACATGTTTCATGAGCTTTCAGCACGAAGATGTCGAACGAAACTTCTATCTTGTATTTGTTCTATCTGATCTTTGTTCCTTTTATTTTCTTTTGTTCTCCCTAGTGGCTTCTCGTCGAGTTGATGTACCTGCGGAATTCATTCGTTCAATCCTCTGTTCGAATGATGTTGTGAAGATTAGGCTGTTGCATATCTATCCTTTGTTTTGTTTTGATTCTGGTATTCGAGTTGCTTCGATGTCAAATGTTGATTCCATACCTTTCCTAATCGGTGTTCTCATATTTCTATGAGAGTGCTAGTCCTTCTTAATCATCAAGATGGTCATGTTTAATTCTTTTTTTCAACCGGTGCCCATTTTGTTCATCCCAAGTTATCTTTGCTTTTCCCCACCCTCCCTCCCTTTTCTTTATGGAGCTGGAATTCTCAGATGAAATATCCATTTTATTCATGTGATGTTTCTTCATTCTTTCCTTAATGTCCTCATCCGGTGATTTATCGTGAAGATGCTCAAGAGCTTCAAGTTCATCATTCTTTTGTTCTCGTTAATTCTTCCGGTGGATGTAATTCAAGATTTCAGTGTTGATCTTATCCTTTTCCTCATTTCACAATGCTTTCTTATTTCGGTGCACCAATTAATCATTCTCCTCTTGTTATTCATATCCGGAGTGCTGAAGATTCATAATTCCATTCTTATTCCGTTCAAGCTAGTTTGAGCAATGTTATCTTACTCAAGCCATTTAATTTAACCGGTGCTATATCTCTTAAGCAATCTTTCCAACGGTGATTTCTTTAGTGGGCCCTAACCCACAGGTCTTTTCCCAGGATCTTACCTGACTCTTCTTTTTCCGGAGTATTCTGAAATTCTTTTCAAATGTGACGTAAGAATGATTTCCATCAGTCACATGCCTTCTCCAAGATCGCTTTCAAATTCTTTTCATCTTTGGTTCAACCTTTTAATTTTTCATTCCGGAGTGCTCAATAATTCTTCATGTCATTTCTCGTCTTCATTCTCAACATTTGGAGATCGGAGAAGTGTTTCTCTTAAATTTTAACCCGTTCTCTTGAAGAGTTGTGGTTCTAGCTTCATGCCATCCTCATAATTGTTTTCGATTGTGGGAATTGTTTTCATGCCCCTTCAGAGCAATTCTTGAATTCTTTTCTTTGTGATCCTCCGAAGGCCATCATTTCAGAAGATTTCTTCGTTCTCAGTTTTCAACTTCGTTCTCCAAATATTCTTCATCGATGTCTCTTCGTTCGTCTCCATATTTTTACGGTGGTTCTTTCAAGTTTACATTTCCGTTGTTATCGTTTTCATTCATTTGTTCTTCTCATAATCCTACCGGTGCTTTGTTGAAGATTTATCCAAGCTTGTGCTACATCTCTCTTTAATTCTTTGCAACGAGAATAAGTAGTATGCCAAATCCTTTGGTTGTCATCAATTAAATTGGTGAAGGAGATGCATAACATAATTCTTATTCTTATTCCTTCAAGGTGATTTAATTCTTTTGTCTGGAGCTTGTTCATCATATCATATTCTCGGTTCTAAGTTTTTCATCTTCTTTTCCGGAGCTCCAAGTTATTTCAATTATATCATTTCAAAGCTCCATCTAATTCATCACATGCCTTGAATCTTATTCTTTTCATCTTCCACTTCTCATGCTTTCATTACCGGAGTTTTCATGGTGGTTCATCATGTTTTAATTCATCCTTGAAGTCTTCATCAAGATTCTTGTTGGAGCTTAAGCATTCTTCATCATGCTTTCCAATTGCAATCCTTTCTACCTTATCTTTCAGATGGTGTTGTGTCATTCTTGACAATTCCTTCATGTTTCATGATTCACGAGTTATCAAGAATGAGATATTTAAACCCATCATTGTCCTTGTTCAGGAGATCTTTTCAACCCTTCAATTTATTCGTTGGAGTTATCTTGGGTTGTATTTCACTTAAAAGCTTTCCCTAAGGATTGTTCTTATTGTGGTGCTTATAATGACCCAAGTTCTTCATTTATCATTCCGGTGAAATAAGTTTATCATCTCCTTGTTGATATCAATCCAATCAATTGTTTTTCATTAGTGGCTGGTTGTCACCTCTTAATTTTGAGATGTTTTCCATAAGCCCACATCAAGTTTATTCTTTTCGTTGTTGAATTCCAACAGCTCCGTTCAACCCTTCTTTGTAAAGATGCTCTTTCAAATTTAATTTTGGGAGAAGTTGTCATTTTCTTCTCTGTTCAATTCTTTCATTGAGCTATATTCTATTCTTTCATTCCGGAGGCATTGTGATGTTGCTCTCTCCAAACCATCATCTTGTTTTCTTTTCAAGATCATGTTCTTTTCTTTTCTAGTCTTTTAACCAGAGTGTTGTATTTCTTCATTCTAGTTCTCTCATCTTATCAAGTTTTTGCCTATCTTTTAACCGGAGTGCTGTCTGAATCTTTCTTTCCCCTTGTGCCATTCTTTTAATTGTTTCAGAAGCTATATGCTGTTCATTTCATCAAGTATCACTCCATCTTCTCTAGTTCTTGTTAATTCCTTTCATTTTCAGACGGAGTGCTGTCCAAATTCATTCATTCTTATTCCTTGGCTTTACCCTTGCAGTTTCATAGTCTTTTGGTCCGTGAGCTCTTGTTTCATGTCTTTCAACCTTCAAGGTTCTTGTAATGTTCCTCCTGCTTACCGGAGTGCTCTTAACTTCGTTCATCTCCGTTGCATTCTTTCTTTCAACTTGTTTAACCTCTCAAGGTTCCTTGGTTTCACTCGTCTGTCAAAGAAGCAACTTTGTTTTACCTCTTCCTCTTCTGTTTTTTACCCGGTGATATCTCTAGGATCTCGGGTCGAGATCCTCTGTTAGTGTGGGAGAGTTGTGACGCCCGAGACCGACGTCCCAGAAGATTCCAGAAGCTTCCAGAAGGATCCAGATGTTCCGGGTTGCCCGTGTGTTCTTTTGTGCTTGTGTTATTTATTTTTTGCATTCCATCATGTCATATTTATTTTTTTGCATCTCAACCTTAATAATCCGTGTGGGCCTTCGGTCCATTTAAATCGAGGGAAGATGACTTCTCTTTATAACATATAAAAGCCTCCTAATAAATATGGAGCTATATTAATAAATATTCCTTGCTTCGGAATCACCCAACACACTTGCATAATTCCCCATTGTCTTTTCACTTCGAGTTCCACCTTCAAAATCTTGCCGGTATTTTCTTTCCGTTGTTTCGAGGCTCCTCCAAAATTCCGGACATTTTGGACACTTCAATAATCTCGTCTTTGTTCAAAACTATTTGAATTAAATTCAAATAAGTTTGAATATTTGTTCCGATCTGGCCTTTTGTATTTTTCTCCGGTCGTGCTCATTTTTACGAGCCCGGGGAAAATACTCCTTGTCCTAATTCTTGCCCTAACTCCACCTTCCTTTTCTTTCTCCTTGCCGTTTTTCTGTATTTTTCTTAGAAAACAGCAAAATCCCTTCTTTTTAATTTTTTTTCTCAGCCTCCAGGCCTCCTGGCCCGCAGAACTTCTCCTCCAGGCCACCTCCCTCTCCCTTCTTGGCCCAGCCGGCCCATCTCCTCTCAGGCCGCAGCCCAACTCCCTCCTCCACCGAAACCCTAACTCCCCCGAGCCCCGCACCAGCTCCCTCCGCTCCTCCCAGTCGCCGCCGCCACTTCTTTCGCTCTGGCCCGAGCACCCCTCGATCGAGCCCGATCTCCCTCCCCTCTCGCTAGCTGCCCGCACCCCCGCTCCTTCTCCATCGCGCCCAGGGCTCCGCCTCGCCCTCTCCTCGCGCGACCGCGCCTCCGAGCGGCCCTCAGGCCCTCCGCCGTGCTAGGCCTCCTCCGCGCCTCTGTCCTCCAGCAGCTCGGGCCCGCGCCGTCCCTCCGCCGTGGCCTGCGGCCTCCCTCCGGCCAGCCATGGCCACTGCCAGCCGCCGCCGCGCCAAGGCACCGGCGCCCGACGCGCCCCGACCTCCTCCTGCGCGACCCCGAGGCGCCTCCAGCCTGCCTCGCCGTGCGGCCGTCCTCAAGCAGCAGTCCGAGTGCCGCGACCCCGCAGGCGCCCTTCCCTCCAGCAAGCACGGCCAGGAGCTCCAGTTCGGCCCTGTTCCTCCCCCGAGCTTCCTCTTCGGGCCAGCAGCTCCAAGGAGCTCCCTGCCTCGCCGGTTTCGACTCCCTCCGTCCGCGCGCGAGTTCTTGCTGCAGCCGTGGCCTCGTCGCCTTGCTGTTTTGGTTTTGTTTGTGTGCTGCCATGTGCTGTAATATTTTGGACAGGAGACCCGTGTACCCTTCGGAGAAGTGAACAACTACATTCGTGAACGGCTACGGATATGAGTACGTCTACATGACCCGGCAAGTACCCCTACGACCAAGTACGCTCGACGACCCTCATGTACCACGACGACCGAACGAAACGACGACCGAACATCTACGGGAAGACGAGTTCGTGAACGGCTACCGTCGCCCGGAAACGAAGGTTTCGCCAAGTACCACGACACGTGAACGGCTACCGTCGCCCGAGTACAACTACCGCTACGAGAACAACTACTTCCCACTACGATCGTGTACCACTACCGTCGCCCCGTGTACCACTACTTCCTCTACTACGGCTACTTCCTCTACGAACTCGAACCGTCCCGAAACAATTGTTTCGAAGGTATAACCCCGAGACGTGACCCGTGAGATGCATGCTTGTTGTGTTGTATGAATGTTGTCTCCCTTGTGTGTGCTCGTGCCCGTTCCGACCTTTTGTTGAGCTCCTCGGTTGCCTCGTCGCCGACCCGTGGGAACCCGGCAACGGGATCACCCCATCATCTCGTTTGACTCGCTTCGTCACCTTTTGCACCGGTCTCTTAACGAGATACCGGAACCGATATGATGTGTTGCATCATTTTCGGAATCGTTGCCGTGGCACCCCTTTCTTTCCACCACGGTGACAAATGCTTCTTTTCCTCTTAAGTCAACCTTTTAATAAAACTTGCATAAACTTGTTCATGTCATCCGCATCATGTTAACATCATTAATATATGTTAATTGTTGTTTGCTTATAATTATTAAACATGCTCATGGGGATTTTCCGGAATATGTTGTTGTTCTTCCGGCCTCATTTAAAATGCCTTAATAGTGTAGTTTTCTTATGTTTCACCTCTTGCCATGTTAAAAACATTTAATCTTGTCTTGTAAATAACGAGAGTCAACTAAATAATAAATGTGGTGTTTCGTCAATATGCAACTCGTTGCATATTGAGCTCCACTTAACTTGTAGTTTTGTTTGTGCACTTTGCCATGCCTTGCATATTTAAACCGGACATGCATCATACTTGTTTGTGCATCGTATGCCATGTTTATGATGTGTGTGTTTACCGTGTTGTTTCTTTCTTTCCGGTTGTTTCTCTTGTTAGCTTCGGTTTCGTTCCGGAGTTGTGAGGATCCGCTCGACTGTTGCTCCTTCTTCTTCTTGGATCCGTTCTTCTTCCTTGTGGAATCCCAGGCAAGATGACCGAACCCGGATACCATTACTATCTTTGCCTATTGCTAGTAGTCTCGATCTTTAGTTTTGCCTCGATGCCCATGTTCTTCTTGTCAGCCTCCTACTTGTAACCATTGCCATGTTTAACCACCCTACCTACGCAAACCGTTGCTTGGCTAAGTACGCTTCGCTCAGCCCCTCTTATAGCATTGTTAGTTGCAGGTGAAGATCGAAGATGTTTGCTTCATGTTGAAGTTTGGTTGGGTTATATCACACTATATAAATGCTTATAAATGAAATCACCTATATATTGGCAGGGTGGAAGGCTAAGCCTTTTGCTTGGTGTTTTGTTCCACTCATGCCGTTAGGAACCGTATAAACCGGTGTTATGTTCCTTGATTATGCGTTCCTAACACGGTTGGGGTGTATGGGACCCCCTTGATAAACCGCTAAGTGCTAAGTCTTTTCCAGCAAATCCCAACATTGGTACTATTTGCCTAATAACAAACTAATAAAACTTACATAAGGGCCTTGCAAACCCTCTTTCTTAATTCTACATAGCAGGGGGGGCCAGTGCTGATGGTGTTGGTCCCAAACTAGAGCCACTTGCGGATACCACCCAGTTCGCTGGGATCTTCGGTATCTGTACGTACTGCTCATCCGGTCGTGGCCTGAGACGAGATACGCGCGGCTACTATCAGGGTGTCGGCACGCCGGGAGGATTTGCTGGATTAGCCTTACCTTAGTTCGGTTTAACTTGAGCACGGGATTCCGAGAATACTCGGGTCTTCCCACCTATGGAGTTGCGACTCCGCGGATCGTGGGCTTGTGATGGGCCAAGTTGGAACACCCCTGCAGGGTTTGAACTTTCGAAAGCCGTGCCCGCGGTTATGTGGCAGATGGGAGCTTGTTAATTCCGGTTGTAGATAACTTGACACAATGTTTCAATACACTACCAGCGTGTGTACCGTGACTGTCAATTTCCGAATAGGGATTCGGGAGTTGAACACGGTGGGGTTATGTTTGACCGGTTTTAGTTAGGATCACTTCGTGATCATCTTTCGACCGATGCACTTCTCTTCTCGCTCTCTATTACGTAAGTTAGTGCTAGTTGCTGCTGCAGACTCTTGTTTGTTCCTTCACCTCATATTCTTTCTTCAGCCTTATCCTCACCCAAGGCTTAAATAGTTCTGTTACCCGGGAACGGGATTGCTGAGTCCTCTGTGGCTCACAGTTACTTCACCACACCAGTTGCAGGTTCAGCCGAGTTTGATGCAGGAGCTGGTTCAAGTACTTCATCGGGAGCTCGATGAAGAGTTTGACTGTTTGCTTGAGACGTTTCGATGTTCAGTAGTGGTTTCTACTAGGATTCGATCCTGACCTGTGGCTTTATGTTGTTTTGGTATCTTTCTTTGGTTCTTCACCCGTAGTCGGGTTGTGATGTTTTGTATGATGATTGTTTATGTATTGTTTTGTGTGAAGTGGCGAGTGTAAGCCAACTATCTCCTTTTGCATTTTAATCCCTCTTTTACATGAGTCGTGCAAAGATACCAAACTTGAGATCATTCTAGGATGGACTTATGCCTTTAAGTCGTGCCTCGACACGTAGGAGGTATAATTCCATCCTGGACATTACAAGTTTGTAGTGCTTTTCAATTTCACAGTCATTTACCTCTCAAAACATATTAGTAAGTAAATGAAAAATAGCAAATGATGTCAGAAAGGGTTGAAAGTTGATGACGTGGCTTTGAATCGTGCATACTGAGCGCAAAAAAAGTCCAGAGTTGTTACAAGTTTTGAAAAATGAAGTGCCGGTGTAACAGATGAGTTTTTTTCGTCCGAAACCCTGATACTTCAAAAAAGATTGTCCAGTTTGTACGTGAAGTGCATCCAGTTTTTGCCGTGACCATCTCTACTCTTTTGCACATGCTATGTGGGTGAAATGATCATACCATGCCAAGTTTCAACCTTTTCAGAGTTCATTTTGTAGTGCTTTTCAATTTCACGGTCATTTAGCTCTCAAAACAAATCAGTAAATGAATGAAAAATAGCAAATAATGTCAGAAAGGGTTGAAAGTTGATGACGTGGCTTTGAATCATGCATACTGAATGCAAAAAAAGTCCGGAGTTGTTACAAGTTTAAAAAAATGAAGTGCCGGTGTAACAGATGCGTTTTATCGTCCGAAACCCTGATACTTCGAAAG
>LR738713.1:845847599-845922615 GCA_902687465.1 Secale cereale
GCATCCAGTTTTTGCCGTGACCCTTTCTACTTTTTTGCACATGCTATGTGGGTGAAATGATGTTACCATGCCAATTTTCAACCTTTTCAGAGTTCATTTTGTAGTGCTTTTCAATTTCACGGTCATTTAGCTCTCAAAACAAATCAGTAAATGAATGAAAAATAGCAAATGATGTCAGAAAGGGTTGAAAGTTGATGATGTGGCTTTGAATCGTGCATATTGACCGCAAAAAGAGTCCGGAGTTGTTACAAGTTTAAAAAATTGAAGTGCCGGTGTAAGAGATGAGTTTTTTGTCCGAGACCCTAATACTTCGAAAGAGATTGTCCAGTTTGTACACGAAGTGCATCCAGTTTTTGCCGTGACCCTCTCTACTTTGTTGCACATGTTATGTGGGTGAAATGATGATACCATGCCAAGTTTCAACATTTTCAGAGTTCATTTTGTAGTGCTTTTCAATTTCATGGTCATTTAGCTCTCAAAACAAATCAGTAAATAAATAAAAAATAGCAAATGATGTGAGAAAGTGTTGAAAGTTATTAAAAACCGCTTGGCGAGGTGAGACTAAAAAACAGCTGCTGAAAGAATCAACTAAAGAACTCTAGTATCGGTTCATGCCACGAATCGGTACTAAAGGTGCTCGTGTAGCCCCAGCCTTAGAACCGGTACTAAATGAAATGCCTTTGCAACAGATGAATTTTCGTTTGAAACCCTGATACTTCGAAAGAGATTGTGTAAACATGTAAAAATATACATCAAAATACATTGACCAGTACCGTCTTTCAGCCAAAACGCGCTACTACTACAGAGAAATACATCAAAATCAAATTGATCATCAATGATCTTTTTGTGTACAATCTGAATTGTCAATATGTGTCCTCACCGGTTTAGAAACCGGAGAAGACTCATATTGTGGCCACAAATTCTACACATAGAGTTCAATGAAGACCAAGTGGTTGTGATAGTTTAAGAAGTAACATATTTAAGGTGGTAAAAACTCTATTAGTGGAGCGAGGTGGGACTAAAAAAGCGCTGCAGAATGAATCAACTAGAAACCTCTAGTACCGGGTTGTGGCATGAACCGGTACTAAAGGTGCTGGTGGGACCCCAGCCTGACCACAGCCTGCCACAACCTCTTTAGTACCGGTTCATGGCACGAACCGGTACTAAAGGTTCACCACGAACCGGTACTAATAAGCTCCGCCCACCTAGCCGTTGGAACCGGCACTAATGGTCACATTAGTGCCGGTTCAGTTCAAACTGGGACTAATGTGCTTCACATTAGGCCCTTTTACTACTAGTGATAGCCACGACTCTCCTCTCGCGATTCCCCTTGAAACCCCTCGCCAAAACCCATTGTATCACACGACCTCGCCGTTTGGATGTCGTCGGAGTACACGCGGTTCACAGGTCGTTTCCTAACACGTGTAAGCATCTTCAAAACTCTTTCTTCCATAGCCTACCACCCCTCGTTGTTATGAACCTCTTTGACATGTTTTGGACGTTGATACGTCTCCAACGTATCTATATTTTTTATTGTTCCATGCTATTATTTAAGATGTTTTGGATGTTTAATGGGCTTTGTTATACACTTTTATATTATTTTTGGGACTAACCTACTAACCCAAAGGCCGAGTCCAGATTGCTGTTTTTTGCCTGCTTCGGGGTTTTGCAGAAAAGGAATATCAAACGGAGTCCAAACGGAATGAAACCTTCGGGAGAGATATTTTTGGAGAAAATCACGCATGGGAGACTTGAGAACCACGAAGTAGGGGCCACGAGGTGCCCACGAGGGTGGGGGGCGCGCTCCCCTGCCCAGGGCGCGCCCCCTTGCCTCGTGGGTCCCTCGTGAGCCCCCCGGTGTCCTCCTTCCTCCTATATAAGCCTACGTACCCCGAAACCATCAGAAGAAGAGAGAAAACCCTAGTTCCACCGCTGTAACCTTCTGTTCCTGTGAGATCCCATCTTGGAGCCTGTTCCGGAGCTTCGCCGGAGGGGGGATCCATCACGGAGTGCTTCTACATCATCATCATCGCCCTCACCATGAGTTGTGAGTAGTTTACCACAGACCTTCGGGTCCATAGCTAGTATCTAGATGGCTTCTTCTCTCTCTGGATCTCAATACAAACTTCTCCTCGGTCTTCGAGGAGATCTATTCGATGTAATCTCTTTTTGCGGTGTGTTTGTCGAGATCCGATGAATTGTGAGTTTATGATCAAGATTATCTATGAGAAATATTTGGTTCTTTTCTGAACTCTTTATGTGTGCTCATAATATCCTTGCAAGTCTCTTCGAATTATTGGTTTGGTTTGGCCTCCTAGATCTATAGTTCTTGCAATGGGAGAAGTGCTTGGCTTTGGGTTCAATCTTGCGGTGTCCTTTTCCCAGTGACAGTAGGGGGCAACAAGGCACGTATTGTATTGTTGCCATCGAGGATAAGAAGATGGGGTTTATATCATATTGCTTGAGTTTATCCCTCTACATCATGTCATCTTGCTTAAGGCGTTACTCTGTTCTTATGAACTCAATACACTAGATGCATGCAGGATAGCGGTCGATGTGTGGAGTAATAGTAGTAGATGCAAGCAGGAGTCGGTCTACTTGTCTCGGACGTGATGCCTATATAAAATGATCATGCCTAGATAGTCTCATAATTATTCACTTTTCTATCAATTGCTCGACAGTAATTTGTTTACCCGCCGTAGAATATCGCTATCATGAGAGAAGCCACTAGAGAACACTATGGCCCCCGGGTCTATTCTCAACATATCAATCTACATCTACTTTACTTTTTCCGCTTTTACTTTCTGTTCTTATAAAGAAAAATACCAAAAATATAAACTAGCATCTCTATCAGATCTCACTTTCGTAAGTGACCGTAAAGGGATTGACAACCCCTTATCGCGTTGGTTGCGAAGTTCTTATTTGTTTGTGCAGGTGCGAGGGACTCGCGCTTGGTCTCCTACTGGATTGATACCTTGGTTCTCAAAAACTGAGAGAAATACTTACTCTACTGTGTTGCATCTCCCTTTCCTCTTCGAGGGAATACAACATAAGCTCGAGAAGTAGCAAGAAGAATTTCTGGCGCCGTTGCCGGGGAGGCTTACGCAAAAGTCATATACCAAGTACCTATCACAAACCCTTATCCTTCGCACTACATTTTTGCCTCTCGTTTTCCTCTCCCCCTACTTCACCCTTGCCGTTTTATTTGCCCTTCTTTTGCCGTGTGTTTACCGTCCGCTTGCCTCTCGTTTGCTTGTGTTGCTATGTGCCCTCAATTAGCTTGCATCTTCGCTTGCTAAAGTATGGATCCTCATCCACTTGCTAATCTCTTTAAAAGATCCCATTATGTTGAACCTATTGCTAGTGAGCTGCGTGCACTATATTATCTTTATGGGGTTTTGCTTGAAATTTATGAATCTGAAAATTGTGATGAATTGTTAAAAGAAAAAGTGATTCATGATAGCTTTTTAAATAAGAAGCATGATTGCAATGATGCTATTATAAATTCTCTTGATGTCAATTGTGCTAATGATATGCAAAACCCTAAGCTTGGGGATGCTTATTTTGCTATGCCCACTACTTCTTACAATGATCATGATTGGGGTGATTCTTCTTATGATCTTGAAAATTTATTTAATCCCCATGATGAATATGAGATTCATAATAATGTTTGCAATAATATTGAAAGTGGGTTTGGAAGAGTGTCAACTTTAGATTCCCACATATCTGGAGAATGTTCAATCTTATGATATTTTTTTATAAAAGTGGGTTTGGAGAGGTCATGACTTTAGTTAATATTGATCCCACTATTTTGGAAGAGTGTCAACTTCGTATGCACGTGGATCATGTTGAGAATATGTTTTGTGATTGCTATATTGTTGAATTTGCTTATGATCCTACATGCAATTATTACGAGAGAGTAAAATATGGTTGTAGCAATCTTCATGTTACTAAATTACCTCTCTTCGTGTTGAGATTGATCTTGTTTCTTCTTCTTCCTTGCATATGCTAGATCTTTGCTTGTCTTGCTAATTTGTTTTCCTATAAGATGCCTATGCATAGGAAGTATGTTAGACTTAGATGTGTTTGTCACATGTCTTATGATGCTCTCCTTGTGCTTCAATCCTTGTCCTTTATGTGAGCATCATTGAATTATCGTGCCTAGCTAGGGGCGTAAAACGATAGCGCTTGTTGGGATGCAACCCAATTTTAATATTTTTTTCGTTTTTGCTGCTGTTAGGGAATAAATATTGCATCTAGCTTCTGTTTAGATGTGGTTTCATGTTTTGTTTAGTGTTTATGCCAAGTAGAACCTTTGGGAAGACTTGTGTGAAGTTTATATGATCTTGCTGTGAAAAACAGAATCGTTAACGCTCGCTAGAATGGTCATCGGATTTTACTGGAACGTGCTATTTAGTTGATTCTTTTTGCAGATGATTAATAGACAAATTCCTCACGTTTACCAATTTAGTGTTAATAATTTGGAGTTACAGAAGTATGCGAAACCTACATATTACTACAGATTTTTCTGTTTTTGACAGATTCTGTTTTTCGTGTGTTGTTGGCTTATTTCAATGCATATATGAGTAATATTGGGAGGTATGAACCATAGAGAAGTTGGAATACAGTAGATTTAACACCAATATAAACAAATAATGAATTCATTGCAGTACCTTTGAGTAGTGGTTTGCTTTCTTATACTAACGAAGCTCACAAGAATTTTTGTCTAAGTTTTGTGTTGTGAAGTTTTCAAGTTTTGAGTATTGCTTTGATGGACTATGGAACAAAGAGTAGCAAGGGCCTAAGCTTGGGGATGCCCAAGGAACCCCAAGTAAATTCAAGGACAATCAAAAGCCTAAGCTTGGGGATGCCCAGGGAAGGCATCCCCTCTTTCGTCTTCATCCATCGGTAACTATACTTGGAGCTATATCTTTATTCACCACATGATATGTGTTTTGCTTGGAGCGTCGTGTATTATTTGAGTATTTGCTTATTAGTTTGCCACAATTATCCTTGCTGGACACACCTATTTGAGAGAGTTAAACATGGCCTAGGAATTGATAGAACACTCTATCTGCTTCACTTATATCTTTTGAGTTGAATAGTTTTTGCTCTAGTGCTTCACTTATATCTTTTAGAGCACGGTGCTGATTATATTTTGAAGAAATTGTTGAACTCTCATGCTTCACTTATATCCTTTTGAGAGTCTATTAAAACAGCATGGTAATGTGTTTAGGCTAAAAAACTAGTCTTCACATGATAGACATCCAATATCAATGTAGTAAAAACTTTCACACTAAGTGCACTGAATATGATGAGAAGTTGGATGCTTGATAAATGTTTTGAGATATGAGGATAGTGATATTAGAGTCATGCTAGTGGAGTTATTATGAAATTGAGAAATACTTGTGTTAAGTTTAGTGAATCCCGTAGCATGCACGTATGGTGAACCGCTATGTGACGAAGTTAGAGCATGAGGTATTTGTAAAGTGCCAACCTTTGTGTGGAGGTCGGGGGCGTGCGATGGTTAACTCCTACCAACCTCCCCCCTAGGAGCATGGGTTGATTGCTTTGTTTTGATGACTCGTAGATTTTTGCAATAAGTATATGAGTTCTTATGACTAATGTGGAGTCCATGGATTATACGCACTCTCATCATTCCACCATTGCTAGCCTCTCTTGTACCGCGCAACTTTTTTCGGTACCATACACCCACTATATATCCTTCCTCAAAACAGCCACCATATTATTCCTCAAAACAGCCACTATACCTACCTATCATGGCATTTCCATAGCCATTCCGAGATATATTGCCATGCAACTTTCCACCGTTCCGTTCATATGACACGCATCATATTGTCATATTGCCTTGTATGATCATGTTGTTGATATCATATTTGTGGCAAAGCCACCATGCATAATTTTTCATACATGTCACTCTTGATTCATTGCACATCCCGGTACACCGCCGGAGGCATCCATATAGAGTCATACTTGTTCTAGTATCGAGTTGTAATATCGAGTTGTAATTCAATATAAGTGTGATGTTCATCATTATTAGAGCATTGTCCCGTGTGAGGAAACAAAAAAAAGAGATAAAGGCCAAATAAAAAAAAAGATGGCCCAAAAAAATAGAGAGGGGCTAATAAAAAAAGAGAAGCCCCTCCAAAAAAATGAGAGAAAAGAGAGAAGGGACAATTGCTACAATCTTTTTCCACACTTGTGCTTCAAAGTAGCACCATGTTCTTCATGATAGAGAGTCTCATGTTTAGTCACTTTTCATATACTAGTGGGAATTTTCATTATAGAACTTGGCTTGTATATTCCAACGATGGGCTTCCTCAAATGCCCTAGGTCTTCGTGAGCAAGCAAGTTGGATGCACAACCACTAGCTTCTTTTGTTGAGCTTGCATACATATTTAGCTCTAGTGCATCCATTGCATGGCAATCCCTACTCACTCACATTGATATCTATTGATTAGCATCTCCATAGCCCGTTTGATACGCCTAGTTGATGTGAGACTATCTCCCTCCTTTTTCTCTTTTCCACAACCACCACTCTATTCCACCCATAGTGCTATGTCCATGGCTCACGCTCATGTATTGCGGAAAGTTGAAAGGTTTGAAAAAATAGAGTATGAAAATAAGTGCTTGGCTGAAATCGGGGTTGTGCATGATATGAATATTTTGTGTGATGAAGAGGGAGCATAGCTAGACTATATGATTTTGTAGGGATAACTTTCTTTAGGCATAGTATTTTGAGAAGACATGATTGCTTTGTTAGTATGCTTGAATTATTATTATTTCTTATGTCAATATAGACTTTTATCTTGAATCTTTCAGATCTGAACATTCATGCCACAATTAAGAGAATTACATTGAAAAACTATGTTGGTTAGCATTCCACATCAAAAATTCTGTTTTTATCATTTACCTACTCGAGGACGAGCAGGAATTAAGCTTGGGGATGCTTGATACGTCTCCAACGTATCTATAATTTTTGATTGTTCCATGCTATTATTTATGATGTTTTGGATGTTTAATGGGCTTTGTTATACACTTTTATATTATTTTTGAGATTAACCTACTAACCCAAAGGCCTAGTCCGGATTGCTGTTTTTTTTTGCCTATTTCAGGGTTTGAAGAAAAGGAATATCAAACGGAGACCAAACGGAATGAAACCTTCGGGAGAGATATTTTTGGAGAAAATCACGCACGGGAGACTCGAGAACCACGGAGTAGGGGCCACGAGGTGCCCACGAGGGTGGGGGCGCGCCCCCTGCCCAGGGCGCGCCCCCTGCCTCGTGGGTCCCTCGTGAGGCCCCCGGTGTCCTCCTTCCTCCTATATAAGCCTACGTACCCCGAAACCATTAGAAGAAGAGAGAAAACCCTAGTTCCACCGCCGTAACCTTCTGTTCCCGTGAGATCCCATCTTGGAGCCTGTTCCGGAGCTCCGCCGGAGGGGGGATCCATCACGGAGTGCTTCTACATCATCATCATCGCCCTCACCATGAGTTGTGAGTAGTTTACCACAGACCTTCGGGGTCCATAGCTAGTATCTAGATGGCTTCTTCTCTCTCTCTGGATCTCAATACAAAGTTCTCCTCGGTCTTCGAGGAGATCTATTCTATGTAATCTCTTTTTGCGGTGTGTTTGTCGAGATCCGATGAATTGTGAGTTTATGATCAAGATTATCTATGAGAAATATTTGGTTCTTTTCTGAACTCTTTATGTGTGCTCATAATATCCTTGCAAGTCTCTTCGAATTATTGGTTTGGTTTGGCCTCCTAGATCTATAGTTTTTGCAATGGGAGAAGTGCTTGGCTTTGGGTTCAATCTTGCGGTGTCCTTTCCCAGTGACAGTAGGGGCAGCAAGGCACGTATTGTATTGTTGTCATCGAGGATAAAAAGATGGGGTTTATATCATATTGCTTGATTTTATCCCTGTACATCATGTCATGTTGCTTAAGGCGTTACTCTGTTCTTATGAACTCAATACACTAGATACATGCTGGATAACGGTCGATGTGTGGAGTAATAGTAGTAGATGCAGAATCGTTTCAGTCTACTTGTCTCGGACGTGATGCCTATATACAATGATCATGCCTAGATAGTCTCATAATTATTCGCTTTTCTATTAATTTGCTCGACAGTAATTTGTTTACCCGCCATAGAATATCGCTATCATGAGAGAAGCCACTAGAGAACAATATGGCCCCCGGGTCTATTCTCAACATATCAATCTACATGTACTTTACTTTTTCCGCTTTTACTTTCTGTTCTTATAAACAAGAATACCAAAAATATAAACTATCATCTCTATATGATCTCACTTTTGTGAGTGACCGTAAAGGGATTGACAACCCCTTATCGCATTGGCTGCGAAGTTCTTATTTATTTGTGTAGGTGCGAGGGACTCGCGCGTGGTCTCCTACTGGATTGATACCTTGGTTCTCAAAAACGGAGGGAAATACTTACACTACTATGTTGCAACTCCCTTTCCTCT
The DNA here is from genome assembly GCA_902687465.1 of Secale cereale. NCBI lineage: Eukaryota > Viridiplantae > Streptophyta > Magnoliopsida > Poales > Poaceae > Secale > Secale cereale. Next base: position 845,856,106 of record LR738713.1, read on the forward strand.
TCGAAGGAATACAATGCAAGCTCGAGAAGTAGCAGACGTCCACTAAGCACCAGAGCCACCGCCGCGAGCTCACAATGCCGCGAGAGTTCACGAAATTCACCTCGATGCAACGCTCGACCCTGACATTCCGTCGCCTCACTATCCACAGAAAACCGGACTCTCCCGGAGTTCTCCATCCGCTGGACATCACCGTCTCCGCCGTCGGTCACCGGAGCCGTCGCCCCAGCCGACCTCCACTTCCCTGTCTACAACGAGCCCCTCTCTGTAAGCAACGAGAGCCTCCCTCTGTTTTGCCTTTTTTTTATTTGAAGCGTTAAGTGCAAATAATATTAGATCAGTTTTTTTAGGTATGTTTAGCTTACGGTTTATTTACTGGTTAGTCGGTTAGATCGAACCGGTTTGGCGGTCTTCTGTTAATTAAAGGCACATGTACGTTTTTGTGATCTTACTTCCAAGCGTTGTTCAGTTTCGGATCGCACAATCCTGTACAGCCTGCTGGGTAGCTAGCGCGCCATCTGTTTTTCTTTCGTATCTTTTTTTAGATTCAGTTTTGTTTTTTATATCTTTAGAACCACAACTCTGATTTTGATGTTTCTTTTTCCTACGGTTTCACAAAAAACCTATCTATCCCGATAAACCAACGAAAAATATTTTTGAACTTTTGAAATTTCGAATTCAAACAGATTTGTTACAAACACTAGATTGCTAATAACTTTTATTACTGATTAATTATTTTTATCTAAATAATAAACTTTTGCAAATTAGTTTTTATTTATTTTAAATTAGGTTTTAGGCAAAATAGTATTGTTTTACATAGTTTAGAGTTATTTTCTTTTTCCTTAGTATTTAACTATTTTTTTATTAAAACTTTTTGTCTTTTTCATAAATTTAGTTTTGTTTCTGTTATTGAACAGTAGACAATTTTATTTTATTTTAACATTTTTATTTTCCTTCGTTTTGCATGAAAACTTGTATAGGTCAAAGTTAGAGTGTTATAAAAGCTTTTTATATGTTAATTTTTCCTACTAAAAGTTTATGAAAAAAATATTTTTGTTATTTTAATGAAAACTCTATTTCTTTTCTGTTAATTTAGTAGTTTAGTATTTTATTTGTTGTTAAGTGTAATTAAATTAAAAACTACTTTTGTGTTGGTTGTAGTAAAACTCTATTGTTTTCCTTGAATTTTTCTGTGGATTTCTATTGGGCTTTCTTATGGATTTCTTTGTTGCTTTTATTTGTTGATTTTATTATGAGTGTTAGAATTTTCTTACTAGTATGTTTGAATGCTATGAATGTTTAATACAGGTTTACATCGAAGTGTCGGATAGTAGAGCGTTGTTATCTTCATCAACTTACCAGGCAGGTTCACTTTGACCATGTTATTCATACCTATGTTTTTATTGCATCTAGGGTCACCATTGATAACCCCTCCAGTAGTTATATTGACTTCTCCTAGTTGAGTAGAGTGCATGAGTTAGGAACCCATCTCCCTGTTGTCAAGCCCGGGACGCTATATAATTTTAATTCTACGCTAGTAGAGGGGGTTTGGTATGAGTGCGCGGGAGTGGTGTGAAGAAGGAGGACTCTACGTCAATGACGACAACTCCATGATGGCATCTGCAAGGACTACATCTTCAAGGCCTCAAGACTTCAAGACTCGAGACAATAATTCAATACAACTTTGGGTGGAGAAAGGTTAAGAAGGGTACATGGCGCGCCCAGTACTCAGTGATTCCGGAGAAGCGCCGTGATAACATGCGAAAAGCTCCACCCAGGGCTCAAAGAGACGGAAGAATAATTCATGCCCAGAAGCTTACCCGTGCAATCGCGAGTCACGATGTTCTCTGGATTAGTTGACCTTAGTGGTGACTCTGGCTGGACAGTGCCAGCAGATGTAGAACTACGGTAGGATTGGATGGGCACCGAACAGTGGTCAGAGGAACTATTCAGAAGGCCATGTTTCGATCGTCCTGTGCTCAATCATCATGAAGTGCGAGGACGAAAAGGGAGGGATTGAATCTTGCGTGGTAAAGTGTACAAACCTCTGCAGAGGGTTACAATCTAATCGATTAGCCGTCTCCCCTGTTATGAATAATTTGAGTCTCTGGACTTGGTTCTATCTCGGTACTCTCAACACCAGACCGAAAACTTAATTGTGGGCAAGTTATGATGATATGGGTAATGAGACATCGGTTCACGGAACCATGTCATATATAGGTATTCTGTTTTGTAGTAGGGATACTTTGACATTCATTTGATGTAGGGAAAATAAAACCAGCTTTTACGCAAAAACCTCAGACATACAACCACAAAGCCACATTGCATATATAATAGTTTTATCATCAGTTTTCTCATATAGTGCTCTTGCCGGTACATTCAATGTACTGACATACACGGCTGCAACGTATCATGTTGCAGGATTTCTACAACGAGTTAGACATTACGTTATAGGGTTACGGTCTACACTCAACCTGCCGATGGCGTTGATGGGACTCCACACCCATTTGATTGTTTCCGTTGAGACTTCTGAGGTATATATCAGTTTGATTGCACTTTGATATATATATATATATATATATATATATATATATATATATATATATATATATATATATATTGATGCACTACGTGTGCCAGCATACTAATCCAAGGATGACACAGATACATAGAGGCTTGACCGTTTGAGGTCGGGTTGCTACAGATATGGTATTAGAGCACATGTTGACTGTAGGACGTGACTCTAGAAAATGGCTTAATAATATGAAGACCCCGATAGGAACGACTTTTGTTTTGTACTACTCTCATAACACCTGATTTCTTCTACTGGACTTTCCTTAGTTTAAACTATAGATGGAGAGCCAGGTTCTGAACAAAAGAGAACACTACGATAAGGTTCTTGGAGGTCCCTTCCTTGTGGAGCTAGTCAGGCTACTGTAGCTACCGATAACTGAGATCAAGGCAACAAAGAGGACGTCTAGATCATGGGGAGTGAAGACCCAAGTTTTTGGCCGTAAAGGAGACCCGAAGACTGTAGACATCAGCTTTGGAATGATAAATGGTGACTTTGATATGGGCATCAACACTGCCGCCCATGACTCTATTGCATGCTTATGCTATTGTCATCGTGCTGCACTAAACCCACATTAATTTGGAAGGGTTGGATGGAAGAAGTTTGATGGAGCAACTATTGTCCTAACGGAAGCGCAGAAGATGAGGTTCTCCCCACTGTTAGTGTACAATCAGGATCTAGAACAATACATTAAGAATCTTCAGATGGACCTTCTGGAAACCCTTTTTGACAATAAAGCACTACGAGAAGAGGTCGAGACTCAAAGACTGACGGTAGACAAGCTGGAGGAGGAGAACCTCGAGATCCCGAGAATGCGTCAGGAACTGAAGAGCAGCAAGACCATATCTCATGCCAAGGACGTTGATATCCAGAATCTCAAGGAACAACTTCAGGAGATACAGGGCCGTCACAAGAAACTCCGCGTCAACTGAGATAATCTAACATGAGAATTGGAGGAGATCAAGTCCACATAGAAGACGCATAGTGGAGACAAGGATCAGATCCTCGATATGTTAGCTGAGTAGTAGCCCAACATGAGAAAATAAAGATGAACACCTTTGCGATTTAAGTATCTGACCATACCAACTTATGTGGGTGGCGATACTGTAGAATTGATTGAATAAATGAATGCTTGGTTGCTATTATCTTTTGTGTTTCTTGAATGGTTGGATAAATGCGATATTCATAGGTCTATGTTTATTTCACCATGAGAGTCGTAAGTTACAGAAGATCAACGGAAGGCCTTCCTATGGGAAAGGCATCAGGAATTGGAAACTCCCGAGCATTGAAGACCTGAAGAAATGAAGATGTCGTAACAAAACCACAGTACGTTAGCCCATTACAGACGGTAGAAACTCAGAGCTAGGAATTTTTGTTGATTATTTGTATGGGTATGCTTCACTCTGTATCTCTCTTACCTCACCCCAAAACCCTTGAACCCAGTAGATGATGAATGAACATGGACTTGTATTCCCTGGATCGATGACTCAGCCGGAGGCGGAGCTATGGATTCAAAACATGGAGGATCACTTGGGGAATATTTTTATTTAAAGAAAGTATGATGTTCAATACGCCCTTCAGTACTTTACAAAAAGTTCCGCAACATGGTGGAAAATGCATCAAGCCATACAGGGATGTAACAGAGCAAAAACTTGGGAGGAATTCAAGACGACTCTGTTAAGATCCCGTCTCATCCGTAAGCACTATGACAACCCAATGAACAAACCTTGTGTCTGCCAGATTTGCGGAGAAATAGGACACACCCAGGAGGAACACAAGGAAGGATTCCCTCATTGTGAGGAAAATCACCCAGCCAAAGAATGCCCGACTGGGCAGGATACTTGTTTCCTATGTTGAGGAATTACACACTACCCTGCCTAGTGTCATATTAACTCCAAGGTACAAGAAATTACCAAGCATCAGAAAGAAGCCCTCTGGAAAAGTTTAGAAACTGTGATGAAGGAAGTTGTTGAAGACCCTGATGGAGAAGGTCTAAACAGATTTTACGCCCAAGCCTGCTATTCATGTGGAGAAGGAGGAAATTTTTCACATCATTGCACGAAGGTAAGCCAACAGTATCTAGGAGACTTCCCGACAGAAGAATTGGAGTCTGATCCACAGGAAACAGAAGATATGATCGGAACAAAGAAAGTCCAGGAAGAGAAAGAGAATGAATCTCCCGAACAATCCAGTTTCTACAAAGAAGGATAAGAGCCACATTGCTTGTTTTGAGTGCAAGAACATATGGCATTATGCCAGTGATTGTCCAGAAAAGAATCCAAGAACTCAAGGAGTGGACATAATCACCAAGAAGCCACGAGGCATGTCAGAAGTCATTTTTGTCCGCCGCAAGGAAGCAGGACATTTTGCTAAGTAGTTGAGATTTTGATATTGGTATTAAGAGTAGTAGGAAGAAAATTTATTTTCATGAGTACGATGAGTTGAGTTATGTAATGGGTGCTCAGAGTTTGTAATGAATTCATGAAATCAATAAAGTTAAGGTGACATGTTTTCATATGTTGAATTGTATGTGTTACTCTATGAACAAGGATCTTGACCATTTTCGAGGATATGAGAAATATGGTCTATGGATGAAATTGTGCATTCCACTTTAAGGGTGGTAGTACCCTATGACAACACGTGACCAATGGAAAGGAAAATGTATTTCATAGAGTGGAGTTTGGACAAAATAAGTATGAGTTTTAATATCTTGGTTACCTCGGGAGTAAGAAGGAATGAAGTAATATTGGATTTAAAGGAGGTGTAATGTGGAGCAATTGTAACTCCAAGGACGAGTAAGCTGTGCAAGTATTGAAGTGGGCCCATAACCCACAAGCCCAGGAATTAATAAGGATCAAGTACTCCCTGGAAGAATAAATTATGGGAGAAGTTGCGATTTGATCAGCAGACATTCCTTAGGAGGTTACGAAAACCCGAGAGTTCTGAATAACGATAGATGTTTTTGTTCAGCTTGCAGACTCAATGGACATATCCGAACTTGGTTTGTCGACAAGAGAAATTCTGCAATGCTTGTGAGGATGCCCAAGTGTTAGATGTAACGACCCGAACTTGATAAGATTTGATGTCTCTGTGCTCACTGTGCTGGTCCCTAGATCGACTCGCTAGCACACACAGTACATAGGAATACCAAAGTAACAAGTGCATCATTTATACTACAACGGATGATCCATAAATTATAAAGTATTACAATCTCGTAGCACATAGCTAAATATATTCATTAAAAACAGCAGAAAGGTAGCATAAGCAAACGACGAGTACATCAATGCCCACTGGAGAAAATGCCGAGTGAAGACTCACGACCCTACTTTATCTCACTAATCATCTAAAAATCCTGCAACATGATAAGTTGCAGCCACAAAGGGTCAATACATTGAATGTATTGGCAAATCACACAATATGATATAGCAAACTTACATCCACAAGCAAGGCATGATAACAGAACACTCAAGTTTGACTTTGCATAAAACTACCATCACCTACCTCCACGACATCGGCAAGGCACACACAACACAAACGATAAAGATCTTCAAGATGCCTCAAGTGCGCTCAGCCCTGACGCATTATCTAGGGACAATAGAGCGCTCAGCCAGTGACACATTCACGTGAGAAAAAGCCCCGACAAGTCAAGTGCGACAAGTCAAGTGCGCTCAATCATGACACATTCTCTAGGGATAATAGAGCGCTCAGCCATTGACACATTCACCTGAGAAAAAGTCCCGAGCCTACACCTATAAAGACTCACCACTTCCATGCATCGTTCTACACATGCCCTGTCTACCATAGCAAGTTGATCACACCAACACATAATACAGTCAATATCAGAATATGATAACAGAGAACATACAGATCAACTCAAGCACATGTCATAGCATAAAAACCACACATGCATAGCAGAATATATGATTAGCAAATTAAGAAGTGCAAACTTGCCTTGAACATTGTCGAAGTACTCTAACGCTCAATTCTGATCCGTTTCACATTCCGGACAATCTATACGATAACGAAGGTATTGATAAATAAACTGTACTCATATAACACCACAATAAAGTCAACAGCAAAGAATTCAAATAAAACTTAAACAACAGAACATATCAGTAGGTATAACTCCTCTACATGCTAGCAAGATCACATTGTAAAAAGAATTAACTCATTTGGATCAACGGTTTAAAAGATATGGCCTCCGGAAGTTTGAGTTCAAATTTTCAAACATGTGAAATTTTTATTCTATAGTATCCTCCTGGTCTCTACGAGTACACAGGAAAAAGAATCGGTGAATTTGGAGTTACGGATTAAAAGATAAACCTAAATGAAAATTTGAATGAAATCTGCCCAACAACTGTTGTGTCAAAATAGTGTTCCTGGAAGAACTGTTGCGGCAGCTGTGGCTGTGCCACGTGGCAGTTCCTGATTTGCTGGTACCTCTTCGTGTTAACTGTTGCTGCCAGCCGTTGGATCAAGTTAGATCGGACGGCCGCTGTTCTATTGGAATTAGGGTTTCGGCAGAGGGGAAAAATCCTCACCGGACGAGACGAACTCCCGCGACCATGGCGCGGCGGCGGGGCGTCGGCTTTGCTCCTGTCGGCTGCTAGGGTGGCTCTTGGACATCAGGAACATAGCGACGAGACGCGGTGGTACATGGTGACCTCAGAAGCGCCATCTTCGGTGACTTTGGCGTCCTCGTGAAGCGTGGGCACGCGGCTGGAGATGCTACTGCGACCATGAACTCCGGCGATGGTCGCGCTCGTCGTTTAGGGGATCTGTGGAAGGGGGAAAAGAGTCAAGGAGACGCGGAGCGAAGAGTGGGAAAGGAAGGATCAGAAAGGGGCCGCCGGGGACCTCTTGCGGTGTGCAATCGGCCGACGGAGGTTGTTTCGGCGACGCGAACCCAGGCGAGATCGAGCGCTCGAAATCGGGGCGGATCTTGAGCACTAGGTGTTGGAATCGGATGAGAGGATCAAGGGGAGTCGCTCGGTGCCTTCAGAATGGGGCGGGGTCTAGGGATCGAACGAATCCATCGATTCGGTCATGCTTCAGCTTCGGCGCTACAGAGTCCGTGAAGAACACGATCGATGAAGGAGATGACATGCGGGCCAACCCTGTCAGCAGCATAGAAGAGAAAGAAGAAAAAAACAAGATAGAGAGAGAGGGAGGTGCGAGTTGGGCTGCGGCTGCGCTGAGCCGCAACGGGCCAGCCTGCTATGCTGGGCTGCGCGCGCGGCACTGAGCGCGGGCAGGCGAGGAGAAAAAACAACAACTGCGCGCTGTGTTTGCTACTGTGCAACCCAAACTCGCAGTATACTCCGAACTATTTTTTTTACTGCACAAGATAAGTACTGACCAAAATAAAATACCAAATTACTTTATAAAATTACCAGAATATAATTACATAATATACATATGCAAAATAGAGAATAGTGCACATTTTTTCAGACCAAAATACGTAATAAAATACACATAATATTTTTATAAATTTTATTTTGGGGGTAGATAAATTCTCCCTAATTTGTTTTCAAATCTAGAGAAGTATCAAAATATTTAAAAATTTCCAACTTAATTTCTTTTGAAGGAGTCATATTATCTTCTCTCATAATCTTAATCTTTGAGTTGGATTTGTTTCGCATTATAAAATCAAATGAAATCCCATATGAACATTTGGGAAAGCCCTTTTATTCCCTCTCATTTGAATATTCAATAATCTCCAAAAGTATTAAATCACAATAGAATTTAGCTAAGATCAATCAACACAAGAAAGTTTGTAATGACTCCTATTTATATAATAACATTTCAAAATTCAAAATTTTGGAATGTTACATTAGAATACATGATTCACTGTCTGCGTATGTAGTAATGGTCAAGTACGGGATGGATTGGCCCCCGTACCTGTAAGTGCATCTAGTGCCCCTTAGTGATTTTGGTGTATTGAAAACTTATAGGTTAAGGGACTGATGCGTTTATGAGTGTACAGAGGTCTATAAGTCTATGATGAATTTGATATTTACAGAGAAAGTTGACCCCTAAAAATGAATGTCTTCAACTGAAGACTTTGGATTTCTGAAGACTTTGAAAGTGAAGAAATTGGTCTGACCTTGATGACTTGGATAATCATGCGAGGATTATGAAGCGTGAAGACTTTTGTTTTCGTAGTTTCATTTTCTCTTTCTTGAGTCATAGGAAACACCGTACTGTTAAAGGGGGTCGAGGAAAAACTAAGGAAACATATTTCCAAGTGATGCTCAACTCAAAGCCTACACTACCCAATCCTTTCGAGTGAAGCCATTGGAAATCTCATACAGTTCTCAGTCAATTTCTTCAGTGACAGAGACGAAGTTTTTCTGGTCTCTGAGGAATTTGTTCTGACTGAGGAGTTAGGAATTCGCCAGTGCGGATTTCCTACAAGTAAGGAACATGATAGCCCTGAGGAATTTGATACTCAACATTTCGACCGTTGCTGTGCTATGCGCCAGCTGTCCCAAAATATCTACCTACCTAACGGTCATATCATTGAAGAGAATTTATGTCTTATCATGTCGGGCTACTCCCTAGGCTATAAATAGCCCAATGTTGGGGATATCGCTTATCGGGAACTTATCGGCCGACCCTTGATATGGGATAAATCGGTCAGTTTATCGGCATATTAGCTGATTTATCGCCATATCGGCTCATTTATCGGCCGATTTATCTTATCGGCCAGACAACGGTAAGCGATAAATCGGCCGATTTATCGGCATATCGAAAGATATCTTGAACAGTGAAATAGCCGCCCCTTCAACCACTAGCTGGTTGGCTGCTTCGAGAGAAACTGACACTTGTCATTAGAGCAACCCATCCTCTGAGGACTTTGAGCGAAAATCATCAAGTGAGGAAAAACCCAAAACCCAAACACCTAAAACCCCAAAGTGATTGAGCATCACTGAAGAGATTGTTCCTATGTGGAACCGACGCTTGTTACCTTTGAAGACTATGATCTTCCAGACGGTTAGGCGTCAATGGTCTAGAGCATCCAAGAGGAATTGTGGATCGCCGGGTGACCGATTATGTGAAGGTTTGGAAGTCGCCTGTGAAGACTTACCATGAGTGATTGGGCGAGGTCTGTGTGACCTTAGCTCATGGTGAATACGGTGAGGACTTGGTGTCCTGGACTGTGTGTCCGGGACTGGGTGTCCTCGGGTTTAAATACCTAGCCGCTCCAACTAGACGTACAACTGTCACAACAGTTGGAATTGGTTTACCAAATCATTGTCTTCACCAAGCCTACTGGTTCCATTTCCTTAACTCTTCCATTTACTCATTCTTGTGTTGTTGAACTTGATCTGTACTATTTGAATACTTTGACTGAAGACTTTCTCAATTTCCTCGACTCTATTTCTTCAGTCCTAAGTCCTCAGCCTGCTTATCCTGTTTACACGCTACTTATACTCTGTGCTTATTTTCATTTCATCATGATGATCATGCTACTATCTTGTTATGCTTGCACCCGAGTATCTATTCCGCTGCTAAGTAGTTTGTTGCTTAGGAAATTCCTCAGTTAGAATTTCCTCAGTGACGAATTTATAAAAATTGCCTATTCACCCCCCTCTAGTCGACATAACGCACTTTCAATTGGTATCAGAGTAAGGTACTCCCTTGTTCTGTGTGATTTCGGTTTAACCGCCTGGAGTTTTAGTTATGTCGACTGCAAGTATGATCAAAGTCTCGGCTGGATGCCCTACCTTTGATGGGATGGACTACCCCTACTGGAAGAACAAGATGCGCATGCATCTTGAGTCAATTGACAACGATCTATGGTACGTTGTGGAAAATGGTGTTCCCTCTGTCACACCTTCCGTGAACGCTGTTGATGTGAAGAGATTCAAGCAACTCGACTCACAAGCGAAGAATATCATATGTGGCCATCTGAGCAAACGGGAGTATGGCAGAGTGAGTGCTTTAGAGATTGCAAAGCTCATGTGGGACAGGCTGTCCAAGGTCAACGAAGGAGTCTCAACTCAACGTGATTCTTGAGTTGATGTTCTTCGCAATATCTTCAACCGCTTCAAGAGACTTGACAATGAAAATGTTCAGCAAACCTCTTATCGCCTCACTGATATCTCAAATGAGCTACAAGAACTTGGTGCTACAGACATCACAGACCACGAGATGGTGAAGAAACTGCTGAGATCACTTGACTCCTCATTCGACACTCTGGAACTGATGATTCAAGAGCGTGGAGACTAGAAGTCACTTGATCCTGCTGACATTCTCGAGAGGCTAAATAGTCATGAGTTCCAACTTGCTGAAAAGAGAGATCTCTATGGTCCAAACTATGGTAGATCTCGTGCACTGAAGGCCAAAGCAATTTCCTCATCTGAAGATGAAGAATCTGACAACACCCTTGGTGACCCCGAGGAACTGAGTCAGGAGCTAGCAATGCTCGTGGGGAAATTTCAGAAGTTCTCTAGACATGGTCGCTTTGTGAAATCTTCAAGAGGTGATGACTTAACATCAGATTCTTCATCTCGCGATTCCAAGAAGAGGACTTGCCACAAATGCAAGAAACCTGGTCACTTTATCACTGATTGTCCTCAGTGGGCAAAGGAATCGAAGAAGAAAAAATACAAGGACTACAGCTCAGACGACTCGAAGAAAAAGAAGAAATCTTCAAAGTCCTCATCATCAAAATCCTAAAAGTCTTCCTCTAATAAGAAGAGAAGTTCCAGGAAAGCTCGGGCATTCATTGGCAAGGAAATGGACTCAGCTGAATCTGAAGAAAATGAGGAAGAGGAGGAATCTGAGGAATCAGACTCTGGTGTGGCAAGCCTGGCTCTCGCTACCGCATTCGTCTGCAAGTCCATTTTCAACACTGAGGAAAAAGACTTCCCCGACACTGCTGACGACGACAACGATGACTACTCTCCCACATATTGCTTCATGGCAAAAGGTGCCAAGGTACTCAACAGTTCCACGTCTGATTCTAGTGAAGATGAATCTGATGAAAACCTCAAACCTAGCTATTCCAAACTTGCTAAAATTGCCATAAAACAACAAAAAGCTTTTGATAAGGTTCAAAATATGCTAGAAAGAAGTGATGATCTGTTGGGTGAAGAAATGGATCGATCTAAAATCTTGACCGAAAATCTTCAGAGACTTTAGTCCAAGTATGATAACCTTCAGGATAATCATAAGACTCTCTTATCTAACCACGAGAAGCTTTCCTATGAATTTCTTCAAATAAAGCAAGATCTTGAGAAGCCAAGGGAGAGTTATGAAGATCTTCAGAAGGAACGTGATTCATTGCTTGCTCAACAAATCAGCACTGCCCAGGAGGAATTCATTCCCCCATGCCTTAAATGCATTGAACGTGAAACTGCAAATTCTTCACCTGAAAGTTCAAATGCTTCTACTGTTACATATTCTTCAACTGTCTCTGTGGTGACAATTTCCTCAACTAAGGAAAACACCGATGCTACTGACGAAAATGCAGGGTTGAAGGAATTGTATATGACAGGCATATACAAAAGCCTGAAAGGTCATCAGACTCTTTGTGATGTGCTTAAAAAAAGATTCTGAATAGAAACCCTAGGAAAGAGGGTATTGCCTTTGAGGGGAAACTCAATATTGATGGGACCTACTGGAAACCTGAGCAGTATCCCAAAACCTCATGGGTTGCTGCAAAAGGACCTCTAGTAGATCCATCTACCTTATCTGGCTTTACTTGTGAAACTTCACTTTCTTCTGATGAGTCATTTGACTCCAACTATAAACTGTTCAAAAATCAGAATGGTGAAGTATTTGCTAGATATGTTGGAACTAACTGCATGAATGGTCCCCCTATGAAGAAAATCTGGGTCCCTAAGAGGCACCTTGAAAGTCTTCAAGTGAATGTCCTCATGACACCTCGTGTGAGGAATAGGAACCCCAGATCAAATTCTTCATATGGATCCAAATCCTCATATGGACCAAATTCCTCAGGTGGATCAAATTCCTCATATGATCATCATCGTGCTAACACATCTGTTTTGCAGGGAAAGAAGGATTATGAATATGTGCATTACTCTTCAAATCATTATGTTCATAAGTCCTCAAAGAATTTCTCTGCTTACTCGTATTCATACTTTAACCCCTCTCATGTGAAACGAAGTGCACTTGCTTCAATGCCACCATTCTCAATTGGTGCTCGCCGAATGATGAACTCTTTGCCACCCCTATAGATGTGGATGGTGAAGAAAAAGAACTAATCTCTTATGCAGGGTCAGGTCTCCAAACGATCATAAACATCTGAAGAATTTGCTGGAGACCTGAAAATTGCTTGAAAGGATGCAAGCTAATCATGCAGAAATGATTCATTCATTTCTCACGTCATCATTCTTTGTTTATTGCTCTTACTAATGACATTCATACTGATGAAATTGATGTCATATTCTTCACAATGAAGCATATGAGTTGTAAGATGTACTAATTCTTCTACAGGGCGACTCTCTCAAAGCTACTGAGTGGGTCCTTGACAATGGATGCACAGATCACATGACCGGTGACAAGAACCTACCGATCGACTCTGCTTTATCTCCGTCTCACCTGAAGCATATCACCTACGCTGACAACGGAAAAAGCAAGGTATTGGGTCTAGGTAAGGTTGCAATCTCAAAAGATCGACACATGGACAAAGTCATGCTTGTCGAGTCTCTTGGATTCAACCTCATGTCCGTCTCAATACGTTGTGACCTTGATATGGTGGTTGTCTTTGGCAAATATCGCTGTGTTGTAGTTTTAGAATCTGACAATTCCAATGTCTTCGAAGGCTTTAGGAAAGGAGACTTGTATATTGTTGATTTATCTACAGGACCAAATCCTGCCACATGACTACTTGCAAAAGCTTCAGAAGGATGGCTATGGCATCGACGACTGATGGCTTCTCGCCCCTCGTTGGTTACCCCAAGTGGAAGGTTTGAGATGCAGTGTAGCGGAAGTTTTCCCTTGGCAAAGATACCAAGGATTGATTTCCCTTGAGACTCCCAGTTTCAACAAGAAGGTGTCAACTGCTAACGGCGCCAGATATTAGCAATCAACGTGGACCTGCACACAGATACAAATAACTTTGCTCCCAACGAGTACAGAGAGGTTGTCAATCCCTCCGGCCTTGTCGTTTACAAAGGATAAAACTCAAGTGATAATAGTGATAGGTATTGCTGCAAATAGTAAGTAAAAACAGAAAGTAAATAGCGGATGTGATCAGTGATGGTAATATGGACCGGGGTCCCATGATGTTCACTAGTGATGTCTCTCTCCCAAAAGACGATAAAACAGCTATGTGAGGTAAACGAATTATAGCTGGGCAATTAACAGAATTATGTGCGCAAACCAATGCTAACTATGTTGCAAGAAAGGTAGAGGTTCAAAGCATGGGCGGTACGCCAAGGCAAGTAGACCGAAATCCATCTGCATCTAATACTAATCATCCACCTTGAGATATCTATCCAGAACATCTCGCTGGTATTAAGGTGCGAGTCCCACCCATAGTGTAAACTCAAAGCAACAGACAACTGCATTAAAAGAACTTTGCGTAAAGTAAACAATCCTTGCACCCGCGGGCACAAGCACCGTTGTTTTCCCCCTTGTGGCAACAGCATATCCCCTAGACTCATGTTTCTGTCACTCAAGCTAGTCATCGAGGGGCATGAACCCACAATCAAGCATAACGTTCCCTCTTGGAGTCACTACATACTACTTGGCCAAAGCAATAAATAGCAACGGAGAACATGCAAGAATTACTTACGAACATAAATATAAAAGAGGTGAATCAAATATATTACTCAAACACAATCTGAACATAATCTCACAATCCATCGGATCCCAGCAAACTCATCATAGCAACAGCATAAGGATTACATATGTGCCTCGATCATGTAGGGCAGCTCACGAGGTCTAATTAGTGAAGCACAAGAAGGGGAGGAGAACATCACATAGCTACTGGTCATGGACCCATGGTCCAAGGGAGACTACTCACAACTCATCCGGGAGGCGTCCATGGTGGTGGAGAGGCTCCCGGTGGTGATCCTCCCCTCCGGCAGGGTGCCGGGAAGAGTTATCCTGGTGCTCCCGATCTTGGAAGCGCGGCGGCGGCAGAACAGAGATGAGATCGCGAAAAAGTGTTCCCGTCTCGAGGGTTTCGGGACGCGTGTTAAATATATGCCAAAGGGGGGCATCAGCGGAGGCCCGGGGGGCCCAGGCGCCCCCCCGGCGCGGCCAGGAGGGGGGCCGCGCCACCAGGGCGCCTGGAGCCCTGGTGGCCCCCTCCGGCCCTACTTCGGCTACCGGGAAGCTTCTGGAACGCTGATTTTTTATATAATTTTTCCGGGATTTTTCTGGCAGTTTTCGTAATGGGAAAACCTGAAATACAAAAACAGCAGAAAACAGAAACTGGCACTGGGGTGCACTGAGTTAATAGGTTAGCCCAAATATGATCAAAAGTGTATGGAAGTGTATAAATATCATAGCAATATCACCCAAAAGAGGCATGGAGCAAGCAGAAATTATAGATACGTTTTGGACGTATCAACATCCCCAAGCTTAATTCCTGCTCGTCCTCGAGTAGGTAAATGATAACAAGAATAATTTCTGTGGTGACATGCTATTAACCATATAGGACTTTTCATAGTCATATGAGAAAAGCTTACTGAGACAATGAATCTGTAGAAATTAAGTTGCCTCATGAGAGAATCACAAAGAACTGAAAGTTTTACAACATGATACTGAAACATCAAATAGATTTGTAATGAGCATGGTGTGCAAATATGATAAAGTGATATCTCGCTTGCCCCCTTTAGTGAAGCAAAACATAAATGCAGGGGCACCTCCAAGGTTTAACTGATGACTAGATACAATAATTTCAGAATAAACGTTATCATAATCATGCAAAAGACAATGCTACTTTGGGACAATGCACATTACACTCAGAATGACAATCATGCTCTTAATAGTTGGTGCTTTAAAAGAAGGTGGAGACTCTCGAACCGTGGCTTTTGTTGGCAAGGTTGAAAACCCGTGGTCGGAAACAAAGACAAAACATGTACCAGAGCTCTTGGTTTTAAAAACAGAAGTAAAAATTATTTTTTTGGATATGCATGTTTCGTCAACGAATGCTAGCAGATAACTCAATTACTTCTCGAGCTGGACAAGTTTCGAGGAACGACTCCCGAATGAGGACGATCACATCCTCTTAATCTCCTTTGTTTATCACTGCCAAAGTTTTCTGATTTCTCATGAACAAAGCGTGAAGGAGGGTTTGTTTGTTATATTATTTTTGAGCCGGGCGCACTCTTTGCCAGTTCCTTCTCGTATTATGGGTTTGCACATTAGACATGCAATCCCGGGGTGAAGCTTGTCCAACTTAAAAAGATCATGAATTAACTACTACTTCCTCATGAGCCTAAACAGAGGCACAAAAGAGAAATGCTTTTTTGAATAATTTCGAGATGGTACATGAAAGTCTCCGTTAGGAATGGAAGGTAAATACCATGTATAGGAAGGTATGGTGGACTCATATGGCATAACTGGTTTAAAGGATTTTGGATGCACAAGCAGTCAGTCTGCTTAGTATAGGTGGAGGTTAGCAAAAGACTGGGAGCGACCAACTAAAAGAGCAATGACGGTCATAATCATGCAGAGCGACAAAGCAACATTGAATCAGGCATGGAAGTTATATCGCTACTCAGAAACAAAAGATCATCAAGGCTTGACAGACTTTCTTTACAGTCTTTAATATGCGTGAGCATACGCCAAGTCAATCAAAGTAAATTCTTGAAGGAAGATATTACTAAACCATACCACATCATAGGCAAACAAATCATGTTGGTATTCCAATAACACATTGGGAACCCCCAGCTATTTGAGACTAACCATAAGAAAACATGAACTACTAAGCATCATTATGCACGTAGCATTTTTATCATAGACATATCGACCAATGCAACAGAAGCAAACTCTCTTAATAAGCTAAGCATGATAACTAAAGAGAGTTCAAGCAACCAACTAAACAAAAGCTCTTTAAAAAGATAAGCATGAATACTAAGAGCTGAACATGACAGTAGCTATTGAAAGACAAAGAATATACACAACAAAGATAGACATGAAAATTCTATGTTATGTTCTAGGTAGAAGTGGAGCGTGTTTCTCTCCCACACAAAGAAAGCCGAGTTCCAACTCGTTATGAAAAGCTAAAGAAAACTAAAAAGGAAAACTAAAAGCAAGACGCTCCAAGCATAGCACATAGCACATGAAGTGATAAAAATATAGTGGAACGAAAGACGAACTGATAATATTGATGGAGAAGGGGATGCACGGGGGCATCCCCAAGCTTATACGCTTGAGTCTTCTTGAATATTTCTTGGGGGTGCATGGGGGCATCCCCAAGCTTGAGCGTTTGACACTCCTGAATCTTTTTATCATCTTCCCTCGCACACTTGAAAACTCCCTTCATACATAACTCATCATAATCTGATTAGCGAGGTTAGTACCCATAATAAAATAATTGTTCCTTCCTGGAAATAAAGATATTGTTGAAGGTCTACTTTTTCTCAAGATTGCCAAAAGGTTTTTGCAAAGAAAAAGCAAGCTCAAGGTTTGCAAAATGAAGGAAAGGCAAAACAGGACAGAATCTGTGAAAAACAGAACAGCAGGTAGTAAATGATTTTTTCGGGGCACTTCTGCAACTCTAATAAAAAAACTCAAAACATACGCACGAAATACAATTGTATATAGCACGCTGTCTAAAAAATTCAGACCAAAAAGATGATCTGGTGATTTTATACGAATTTTTCTATCCAAGGACAGAATCTGTTTCCTGGACAACACGTCACAACTTTTGAACTTTCTTGCAATCAGAGGCTACACTTGGCACAAAGTTGAAAAGCAAAGATACAATGATGATGCTACTGTAGTAACAACATCAAGACACAACAAAAGCAAAATAAAATTTTATTCATGTGGGCTGCCTCCCAAAAGCGCTTTCTTTTATGCCTTTAAGCTAGGCATAATGCAAAGAGGAATCAATAACCATCATAATAATCGGAGTTATAAATTGCTTCAAATGGTTCCTCAACAAGTTCACTCTTGTTCCTTCTAGGAAAGGGGTACACACCTTTTGCCTTTCTGCGTAAGCGGATTTGTCCCTTACCTATATCGATGAAGCCTTTTACCGCTCGGAGGAAGTCCCTTCCAAGCACTATATTTCCTTTGTTTGGCTCCATGATGAAGAAATCAATCATTGCAATCCCTTTAAGGAATTTAACTGGCACGTCTTTTATTCTTCCCTGGATTTCAGAAATATCTCCATTAGTGTGTTCATGATAAGACGATAATCTTTCCATGTCAAATTTTAAAGAATCATGAACAATTTTTGGCATAGTAGAAACCATAGATCCAATATCACAATAAGCAAGGAAGTCTTGATTAGAGATGCTAATCCTAACAAAAGGCTCCCAATCATTGTCTATTTCCAAAATATCTCTCTTATTGGGTTTAGGTTTCTCTACCTTCATTAAGTCTAGAGCATCCATTCTCTTCTCAATAGTAGCATGTCTATCTATGACAGTATCAAAGTTATGATCATAAACAAAGTAACTAGATAGACCATGTATAATTTCAAGAGATCTAGCTTCATCACACTCTAGGAAATCTCCCTTAGCTATAATATCAAGAGAGTGTTTACACCATTTAAAAAGACCATGGTAAAAATTTCTAAGCACAATTTTTATAGGTATCCAAGGCATAATTCTCCTATGTGCATCAGAAATTCTGTCCCATGCCTTCTTCATATTTTCTCCATCCTTTTGATGGAAATCTAAAACTTCTGATTCCCTCAAAGCACCAAATCCTAACATGCTTGACTAAACAGAAAGGACTACTAGCAAATAATTAATTTTTTGTGATTTTCGATAAAGGATACTAAAGCAAAAACTGAAAGGTAAACTAACAAGACTAAAAAGCAAAGGTAAAAGATAGCGTGCAACTCCCCTATCTTGAAGAGTGGAGTCCCCGGCAACGGCGCCAGAAAACTTTGCTTGATGGCTTCTCGCCCCTCGTTGGTTACCCCAAGTGGAAGGTTTGAGATGCAGTGTAGCGGAAGTTTTCCCTTGGCAAAGATACCAAGGATCGATTTCCCCTGAGACTCCCAGTTTCAACAAGAAGGTGTCAACTACTAACGACGCCAGATATTAGCAATCAACGTGGACCTGCACACAGATACAAATAACTTTGCTCCCAACGAGTACAGAGAGGTTGTCAATCCCTCCGGCCTTGTCGTTTACAAAGGATCAAACACAAGTGATAATAGTGATAGGTATTGCTGCAAATAGCAAGTAAAAGCGGAAAGTAAATAGCGGATGTGATCAGTGATGGTAATATGGACCGGGGTCCCATGATGTTCACTAGTGATGTCTCTCTCCCAAAAGACGATAAAACAGCTATGTGAGGTAAACGAATTACAGCTGGGCAATTGACAGAATTATGTGCGCAAACCAATGCTAACTATGTTGCAAGAAAGGTAGAGGTTCAAAGCATGGGCGGTACGCCAAGGCAAGTAGACCGAAATCCATCTGCATCTACTACTAATCATCCACCTTGAGATATCTATCCAGAACATCTCGCTGGTATTAAGTTGCGAGTCCCACCCATAGTGTAAACTCAAAGCAACAGACAACTGCATTAAAAGAACTATGCGTAAAGTAAACAATCCTTGCACCCGCGGGCACAAGCACCATTGTTTTCCCCCTTGTGGCAACAGCACATCCCCTAGACTCATGTTTCTGTCACTCAAGCTAGTCATCGAGGGGCATGAACCCACAATCAAGCATAACGTTCCCTCTTGGAGTCATTACCTACTACTTGGCCAAAGCAATAAATAGCAACGGAGAACATGCAAGAATTACTTATGAACATAAATATAAAAGAGGTGAATCAAATATATTACTCAAACACAATCTGAACATAATCTCACAATCCATCGGATCCCAGCAAACTCATCATAGCAACAGCATAAGGATTACATATGTGCCTCGATCATGTAGGGCAGCTCACGAGGTCTAATTAGTGAAGCACAAGAAGGGGAGGAGAACATCACATAACTACTGGTCATGGACCCATGGTCCAAGGGAGACTACTCACAACTCATCCGGGAGGCGTCCATGGTGGTGGAGAGGCTCCCGGTGGTGATCCTCCCCTCCGGCAGGGTGCCAGGAAGAGTTCTCCTGGTGCTCCCGATCTTGAAAGCGCGGCGGCGGCGGAACAGAGATGAGATCGCGAAAAAGGGTTCCCGTCTCGAGGGTTTCGGGACGCGTGTTAAATATATGCCAAAGGGGGGCATCAGCGGAGGCCTGGGGGGCCCAGGCGCCCCCCCCCCGGTGCGGCCAGGAGGGGGGCCGCGCCACCAGGGCGCCTGGAGCCCTGGTGGCCCCCCTCCGGCCCTACTTCGGCTACCGGGAAGCTTCTGGAACGCTGATTTTTTATATATTTTTTCCGGGATGTTTTTAGCAGTTTTCGTAATGGGAAAACCTGAAATACAAAAACAGCAGAAAACAGAGACTGGCACTGGGGTGCACTGAGTTAATAGGTTAGTCCAAATATGATCAAAAGTGTATGGAAGTGTATAAATATCATAGCAATATCACCCAAAAGAGGCTTGGAGCAAGCAGAAATTATAGATACGTTTTGGACGTATCAACGACTCAGTCATGCTGGCATGAGGAACTTGCACACGCTTGTGAAGAAGAAGCATATCCTTGGAATTGAGGGTGTCAAATTCCTCAAAGATCATCTTTGTGGGGCTTGCGAAGCCGGGAAGATGACCAAATCCAAGCATCCCTCAAAGATTATCATGACTACTGATGTCTACTACGCAACCTTCTTCTCGTAGACGTTGTTGGGCCTCCAAGTGCAGAGGTTTGTAGGACAGTAGCAAATTTCCCTCAACTGGATGACCTAAGGTTTATCAATCCATGGGAGGCGTAGGATGAATATGGTCTCTCTCAAACAACCCTGCAACCAAATAACAAAGAGTCTCTTATGTCCCCAGCACACCCAATACAATGGTAAATTGTATAGGTGCACTAGTTCGGCGAAGAGATGGTGATACACGTGCAATATGGATGGTAGATATTGGTTTTTGTAATCTAAAAATATAAAAAAAGCAAGGTAAGTAATGATAAAAGTGAGCATAAACGGTATTGCAATGCCAGGAAACAAGGCCTAGGGTTCATACTTTCACTAGTGCAAGTTCTCTCAATAATAATAACATAACTGGATCATTTAACTATCCCTCAACATGCAACAAAGAGTCACTCCAAAGTCACTAATAGCGGAGAACAAACGAAGAGATTATTGTAGGGTACGAAACCACCTCAAAGTTATTCTTTCTGATCGATCTATTCAAGAGTCCGTAGTAAAATAACACGAAGCTATTCTTTCCGTTCGATCTATCTTAGAGTTTGTACTAGAATAACACATTAAGATACAAATCAACCAAAACCCTAATGTCACATAGATACTCCATTGTCACCTCATGTATCCGTGGGCATGATTATACGATATGCATCACACAATCTCAGATTCATCTATTCAACCAACACAAAGTACTTCAAAGAGTGCCCCAAAGTTTCTATCGGAGAGTCAAGACGAAAACGTGTGCCAACCCCTATGCATAGATTCCCAAGGTCACGGAACCCGCAAGTTGATCACCAAAACATACATCAAGTAGATCACGTGATATCCCATTGTCAGCACCCTCGTAGATAGCCCGGGACTCCCCTGGTCCATCTCCGGTACTCCCTGGGCTTCTACTGGTCCAAAAACATCCTCCGTTGAGTTTCAGGTCAATTGGGCTCCATTTGGTATTCCTTTTCTGCGATACTCAAAAACAAGGAAAAAACAGAAACTGGCACAGGGCTCTAGGTTAATAGGTTAGTCCCCAAAATCATATAAAATAGCATATAAATGCATATAAAACATCTAAGATGGATAATATAATAGCATGGAACAATAAAAATTTATAGATAGGTTGGAGACGTACCAAGCATCCCAAGCTTAATTCCTGCTCGTCCTCGAGTAGGTAAATGATAAAAACAGAATTTTTGATGTGGAATGCTACCTAACATAATTCTCAATGTGTTTTTCTTTAATGTGGCATGAATGTCCAGATCCGAAAGATTCAAGACAAATGTTTAATATTGACATAAGAATAATAATACTTCAAGCATACTAACAAAACAATCATGTCTTCTCAAAATAACATGGCCAAAGAAAGTTCATCCCTACAAAATCATATAGTTTAGCTATGCTCCATCTTCGTCACACAAAATACTCAAATCATGCACAACCCCGGTTTCAGCCAAGCATTTGTTTCATACTTAATTTTTTTTAACCTTTTTCAACTTTCACGCAATACATGAGCGTGAGCCATGGATATAGCACTATAGGTGGAATAGAGTAGTGGTTGTGGAGAAGACACAAGGAGGAAGATGGTCTCACATCAACTAGGCGTATCAATGGGCTATGGAGATGCCCATCAATAGATATCAATGTGAGTGAGTAGGGATTGCCATGCAACGGATGCACTAGAGCTATAAATGTATGAAAGCTCAGCAAAAGAAACTAAGTGGGTGTGCATCCAACTTGCTTGCTCACAAAGACCTAGGGCATTTGAGGAAGCCCATCGTTGGAATATACAAGGCAAGTTCTATAATGAAAATTTCCCACTAGTATATGGAAGTGACAAAATAAGAGAATCTCTATCATGAAGATCATGGTGCTACCTTGAAGCACAAGTGTGGAAAAAGATAGTAGCATTGTCCCTTTTTTTTCTTTTCCCCCTTTTTTTCTTTTTGTTTTCTCTTTTCTTTCCTTTTTTGAGGCCTTTTTTTCTTTGGCCTTTCCTTTTTTATTTGGGACAATGCTCTATTAATAATGATCATCACACTTATATTAATTTACAACTCATAGATTACAACTCGATGCTAGAACAAAATATGACTATATGAATGCCTCCGGCGGTGTACCGGGATGTGCAATGAATCAAGAGTGATATGTATGAAAAATTATGCACGGTGGCCTTGCCACAAATACGATGTCAACTACATGATCATGCATGGCAATATGACAATGATGAAGCATGTCATAATAAATGGAATGGTGGAAAGTTGCATGGCAATATATCTCAGAATGGCTATGTAAATGCCATAATAGGTAGGTATGGTGGCTGTTTTGAGGAAGGTATATGGTGGGTGTATGGTACCGGCGAAAGTTGCGCGGTACAAGAGAGGCTAGCAATGGCGGAAGGGTGAGAGTGCGTATAATCCATGGACTCAACATTAATCATAAAGAACTCACATACTTATTGCAAAAATCTACAAGTCATCAAGACAAAGTACTACACGCATGCTCCTAGGGGAAGGGTTGGTAGGAGTTAACCATCGTGTGATCTCGATCTCCACACAAAGGATGACAATCAAAGAAATACCTCATGCTTCAATTTTGTCACACAACGGTTACCATACGGGCATGCTACGGGGCTTGCAAACCTCAACACAAGTATTTCTCAAATTCACAACTACTCTACTAGCATGACTCTAATATTGCCATCCTCATATCTCAAAACAATCGTCAAGCATCAAACTTCTCATAGTATTCAATGCACTTTATATGAAAGTTTTTATTATATCCCTCTTGGATGCCCATCATATTAGGACTAAATTCATAACCAAAGCAAATTACCTTGCTGTTCTAAAAGACTCTCAAAATAATATAAGTGAAGCACTGAGAGTTCATCTATTTCTTCAAAATAAAACCACCGTTGTGCTCTACAAAGATATAAGTGAAGCACTAGAGCAAATGACAAACTACTCCGAAAGATATAAGTGAAGATCAATGAGTAGTTGAATAATTATGTAACTATGTGAAGACTCTCTAAAATTTAAGAATTTTAGATCTTGGGATATTATTAAAGCAGCAAGAGAAATAAAATAAAACAAAATGACGCTCCAAGCAAAACACGTATCATGTGGTGAATAAAAATATAGCCTTAAGTAAAGTTACTGATAGATGAAGACGAAAGAGGGGATGCCTTCCGGGGCATCCCCAAGATTAGGCTTTTGGTTGTCCGTGAATTTTACCTTGGGGTGCCTTGGGCATCCCCAAGCTTAAGCTCTTGCCACTCCTTATTCCATAGTCCGTCGAATTTTTACCCAAAACTTGAAAACTTCACAACACAAAACTCAACAGAAAACTCGTAAGCTCCGTTAGTATAAGAAAATAAAACCACCACTTAGGTACTGTTGTGAACTCATTCTAAATTCATATTGGTGTAATATCTACTGTATTCCAACTTCTCTATGGTTCATACCCTCCGATACTACTCATAGATTCATCAAAATAAGCAAACAACACACGAAAAACAGCATCTGTCAAAAACAGAACAGTCTGTAGCAATCTGTAACTTTTGAATATTTATGTAACTCTAAAAATTCTGAAATAAATTGGTGGACGTGAGGAATTTGTCTATTAATCATCTGCAAATAGAATAAACTAAAAAGCACTTTCCAGTAAAAAATGGCAGCTAATCTTGTGACCGCAAAGTTTCTGTTTTTTACAGCAAGGTCACATTAACATTCACCCAAGTCTTACCAAAGGTTCTACTTGGCACTTTATTGAAACAAAAGCTATAAAACATGATCACTACAGTAGCTTAATCATGTGAACACACAAATACAGTAAGGGTAAATATTGGGTTGCCTCCCAACAAGCGCTTTTCTTTAATGTCTTTTAGCTAGGCATGATGATTTTAATGATGCTCACATGAAAGTGAGAATTGAAACACAAAGGTGTTGGGGAACGTAGTATTTCAAACTTTTCCTACGATCACGCAAGATCTATCTACTAGATGCATAGCAACGAGAGGGGAGAGTGTGTCTACGTACCCTCGTAGACCGAAAGCGGAAGCGTTTATCAACGCGGTTGATGTAGTCGTACACCTTCACGATCCGTCCCGATCTAGTACCGAACGTATGGCACCTCCGCGTTCAGCACACGTTCAGCTCGATGACATCCTCGCCTACTTGATCCAGCAAGATGGGTGAAGTAGTAGATGAGTTTCGGCAGCACGACGGCGTGGTGACGGTTGTTGATGAAGAACAATCTCTGCAGGGCTTCACCAAGCACTACAGAAACTAGACGGAGGATAAACTAGAGGGTCGGGGTTGCCGGTACACGGCTTGGTGTATCTTGATGTGTTCTAGGTGCTAGCCCCGCCCCTCTATTTATATGTTGAGCCCTAGGGTCGAAACTTGGAGCAAAAGCCTCCTCAAAATCGGTTTTGCCCGAAAGGCAAGAGTCCCACTCGGACTCCAGGGCCAAACGCCACAATCCTTGGCGTCTGGCCCAGACGCCATGGGCCTCGGCGTCTGGCCTAGGGCCAGACGCCAGGGTCTCCGGCGTTTGCCCCCTGGCCTCCGCAAAACACCTTTTGCACCGACTTAATGCCCTATGGGCTTGACCCCTTGGCCTAACCATATCATCCTATATATCAATTTTTACCTCCAGACCATTCCGGAGCTCCTCGTCATTTCCGTGATCTCATCCGGGACTCCGAACAACATTCGGTCACCAACATACATAACTCATTCAATACTATATCGTCAACAAAACGTTAAGCGTGCGGGCCCTACGGGTTCGAGAACTATGTAGACATGACCGAGACATCTCTACGGTCAATAACCAATAGCGGAACCTAGATGCCCATATTGGCGCCTACATATTCTACGAAGATCTTTATCGGTCGAACCGCATAACAACATACGTTGTTCCTTTTGTCATCGGTATGTGACTTGCCCGAGATTCGATCGTCGGTATCATCATACCTAGTTCAATATCGTTATCGGCAAGTCTGTTTACTCGTTCCGTAATACATCATCTCCTGACTAACTCATTAGTCGTTTGCTTGCAAGGCTTATTACGATGTGCATTACCGAGAGGGCCCAGAGATACCTCTCCGACACTCGGAGTGACAAATCCTAATCTTGATCTATGCCAACACCACCAACACCTTCGGAGACACCTGTAGAGCATCTTTATAATCACCCAGTTACGTTGTGACGTTTGATAGCACACAAGGTGTTCCTCCGGTATTCGGGAGTTGCATAATCTCATAGTCATAGGAACATGTATAAGTCATGAAGAAAGCAATATCAATAAAACTAAACGATCAAGTTGCTAAGCTAACGGATGGGTCTTGTCCATCACATCATTCTCCTAATGATGTGACCCCGTTGATCAAATGACAACTCATGTCTATGGCTAGGAAACATAACCATCTTTGATCAATGGGCTAGTCTAGTAGAGGCATCCCAGGGACACTCTGTTTTGTCTATGTATTCACACATGTACTAAGTTTCCAGTTAATACAATTCTAGCATGAATAATAAACATTTATCATGATATAAGGAAATAAATAATAACTTTATTATTGCCTCTAGGGCATATTTCCTTCAGTCTCCCACTTGCACTAGAGTCAATAATCTAGATCACATCACCATGTGATTAACACCAATAGTTCACATCACCATGTGACTAACACCCATAGTTCTCATCGCCATGTGACCAATACCCAAAGGGTTTACTAGAGTCAATAATCTAGTTCACATCGCTATGTGATTAACACCCAAAGAGTACTAAGGTGTGATCATGTTTTGCTTCGTGAGAGAAGTTTAGTCAACGGGTCTGTCACATTCAGATCCGTATGTATTTCGCAAATTTCTATGTGTCTACTATGCTATGCATGGAGCTACTCTAGCTAATTGCTCCCACTTTCAATACGCATCCAGATTGATACTTAGAGTTATCTGGATTTAGTGTCAAAGCTTGCATCGGCGTAACCCTTTACGACGAACTCTTTATCACCTCCATAATCGAGAAACATTTCCTTAGTCATCCAGTAACTAAGGATAATTTTGACCGCTGTCCAGTGATCTACTCCTAGATCACTATTGTACCTCCTTGTCAAACTCATGGCAAGGTACACAACATGTTTGGTACACAGCATGGCATTACTATATAGAACCTATGGCTGAGGCATAGGGAATGACTTTCATTCTCTCTATATTTTTCTGCCGTGGTCAGGCTTTGAGTCTTACTCAACTTCACACCTTACCAGTCAGGCAAGAACTCCTTCTTTGACTGATGCATTTTGAACTACTTCAAAATCTTATCAAGGTATGTACTCATTGAAAAAACTTATCAAGTGTCTCGATCTATCTCTATAGATCTTGATGCTCAATATGTAAGTAGCTTCACCGAGGTCTTTCTTTGAAAAACTCCTTTCAAACACTCCTTTATGCTTTCCAGAAAATTCTAAATCATTTCCGATCGACAATATGTCATTCACATATACTTATCAGAAAGGTTGTAGTGCTCCCACTCACTTTCTTGTAAATACAGGCTTCACCGCTGATACGTCCAAAACGTATCTAAAATTTCTGCTTGCTCCATGCCTCTTTTGTGTGATATTGCTATGATATTTGTACACTTCCATACACTTTTGATCATATTTGGACTAACCTATTAACTCAGTGCACCCCAGTGCCAGTGCCAGTTTCTGTTTTCTGCTGTTTTTGTATTTCAGGTTTTCCCATCACGTAAACTGCCAGAAAAATCCCGGAAAAATTATATAAAAAATCAGCGTTCCAGAAGCCTCCCGGGAGCCAAAGTAGAGCCGAAGGGGGGCCACCAGTGCTCCAGGCGCCCTGGTGGCGCGGCCCACCTCCTGGCCGCGCCGGGGGGCGCCTGGGCCCCCCAGGCCTCCGCTGATGCCCCCTTTGGCATATATTTAACACGCGTCCCGAAACCCTCGAGACGGGAACCCTTTTTCGCGATCTCATCTCTGTTCCGCTGCCGCCGCGCTTCCAAGATCGGGAGCACCAGGAGAACTCTTCCCGGCACCCTGCCGGAGGGGAGGATCACCACCGAGAGCCTCTCCACCACCATGGACGCCTCCCGGATGAGTTGTGAGTAGTCTCCCTTGGACCATGGGTCCATGACCAGTAGCTATGTGATGTTCTCCTCCCCTTCTTGTGCTTCACTAATTAGACCTCGTGAGCTGCCCTACATGATCGAGGCACATATGTAATCCTTATGCTGTTGCTATGTTGAGTTTGCTGGGATCCGATGGATTGTGAGATTATGTTCAGATTGTGTTTGAGTAATATATTTGATTCACCTCTTTTATATTTATGTTCATAAGTAATTCTTGCATGTTCTCCGTTGCTATTTATTGCTTTGGCCAAGTAGTAGGTAGTGACTCCAAGAGGGAATGTTATGCTTGATTGTGGGTTCATGCCCCTCGATGACTAGCTTGAGTGACAGAAACATGAGTCTAGGGGATGTGCTGTTGCCACAAGGGGGAAAACAACGGTGCTTGTGCCCGCGGGTGCAAGGATTGTTTACTTTACGCGAAGTTCTTTGAATGCAGTTGTCTGTTGCTTTGAGTTTACACTATGGGTGGGACTCGCAACTTAATACCAGCGAGATGTTCTGGATAGATATCTCAAGGTGGATGATTAGTAGTAGATGCAGATGGATTTCGGTCTACTTGCCTTGGCGTACCGCCCATGCTTTGAACCTCTACCTTTCTTGCAACATAGTTAGCATTGGTTTGCGCACATAATTCTATCAATTGCCCAGTTGTAATTCGTTTACCTCACATAGCTGTCTTATCGTCTTTTGGGAGAGAGACATCACTAGTGAACATCATGGGACCCCGGTCCATATTACCATCACTGATCACATCCGCTATTTACTTTCCGCTTTTACTTACTATTTGCAGCAATACCTATCACTATTATCACTTGCGTTTGATCCTTTGTAAATGACAAGGCCGGAGGGATTGACAACCTCTCTGTACTCGTTGGGAGCAAAGTTATTTGTATATGTGTGCAGGTTCACGTTGATTGCTAATATCTGGCGCTGTTAGCAGTTGACACCTTCTTGTTGAAACTGGGAGTCTCTGGGGAAATCGATCCTTGGTATCTTTGCCAAGGGAAAACTTCCGCTACACTGCATCTCAAACCTTCCACTTGGGGTAACCAACGAGGGGCGAGAAGCCATCAAGCAAAGTTTTCTGACGTCGTTGCCGGGGACTCCACTCTACAAGATAGGGGAGTTCCACGCTATCTTTTACCTTTGCTTTTTAGTCTTGTTAGTTTACCTTTCAGTTTTGCTTTAGTATCTTTTATCAAAAATCACAAAAATAGTTATCTTGCTTGCTTGCTGCTATGGGTTCCACCAAAAACACTAAATGGGAGGAGTACACCCCTTCTTCCATTACGCCAATCACCACTGTCGGGATCTACAAAAGTAATAAACCTTGTGATTATGTTAGTCTTGATGGAGAGTTATGCCCGTGGCATGGTCTTCCAGGAAAAGAGTATGAGCCTCAGTTTAAAGTTGCTCCAATGCTTCCCCAAACTTGGGAAGACGTTCACACTCTTATAATAGAGAGCAATTCAAACAAAGAAGATGACACTACAATTCTGCTCAATAATGATAAAATTGATTTTGATAATTGTAGTATCTCGGAAGTTGTCACCTTTCTACAAAGAATGGCTAAAGATCCCCACACTAGCACGCTTAATCTTGCCTTCACAGAGCATATCACTAATGCTCTCATCAAAACTAGGGAGGAGAAACTTAGAGTAGAAGCCTCCATACCTAGAAAGCTAGAAGATGGTTTGGGATCCTATGATTAAAATTAAGTTGAATAACTTCTCTTGCTATGCTTTATGTGATGTTGTAGCTAGTACCTCCGTTATGCCCAAAAGAATATATGATATGCTTAAATTGAAACCTTTTGATTCTTGTTCTTTTGGTGTTCGTCTTGTTGATTCTTCCATAAAGAAACCTTTGGGGAGGATCGACGATGTTCTTATCATTGTCAATGACAATTACGTTCCCGTTGATTTTACTATTATGGATATTGAATGTGAACCTTCTTGTACAATTATTTTGGGACGTCCTTTTCTTTGCACCGTTGGTGCTATCATTGACATGAAAGAGGGGAATATAAGATTCCAATTTCCTCTCAAGAAAGGGATGGAACACTTCCCTAGAAAGAAGATTAAGTTACCTTTTGAGTCCGTTATACGGGCTAGCTATTCTTTTACTCTTGATAAAACTTGATCTCTTTGCATTATGCCTAGCTTAAAGGCATAAAAGAAAGCGCTTTTGGGAGGCAGCCCACATGAATAAAATTTTATTTTGCTTTTGTTGTGTCTTGATGTTGTTACTACAGTAGCATCATCATTGTATCTTTGCTTTTCAACTTTGTGCCAAGTGTAGCCTCTGATTGCAAGAAAGTTCAAAAGTTGTGACGTGCTGTCCAGGAAACAGATTATGTCCTTGGATAGAAAAATTCGTATAAAATCACCAGATCATCTTTTTGGTCTGAATTTTTTCGACAGCGTGCTCTATACAATTGTCTTTCGTGCGTCTGTTTTGAGTTTTTTGATTAGAGTTGCAGAAGTGCCCCGAAAAAAAATCATTTACTACCTGCTGTTCTGTTTTTCACAGATTCTGTCCTGTTTTGCCTTTCCTTCATTTTGCAAACCTTGAGCTTGCTTTTTCTTTGCAAAAACCTTTTGGCAATCTTGAGAAACAGTAGACCTTCAAGAATATCTTTATTTCCAGCAAGGAACAATTATTTTATTATGGGTACTAACCTCGCTAATAAGATTATGATGAGTTATGTATGAAGGGAGTTTTCAAGTGTGCGAGGGAAGATGATAAAAAGATTCAGGAGTGTCAAACGCTCAAGCTTGGGGATGCCCCCGTGCACCCCCAAGAAATATTCAAGGAGACTCAAGCGTCTAAGCTTGGGGATGCCCCCGTGTATCCCCTTCTCCATCAACATTATCAGTTCGTCTTTCGTTCCACTATATTTTTATCACTTCATGTGTTATGTGCTATGCTTGGAGCGTCTTGCTTTTAGTTTTCCTTTTTAGTTTTCTTTAGCTTTTCATAACGAGTTGGAACTCAGCTTTCTTTGTGTGGGAGAGAAAAACGCTCCACTTCAACCTAGAACACAACATAGAATTTTCATGTCTATCTTTGCTGTGTATGTTCTTTGTCTTTCAATAGCTACTGTCATGTTCAGCTCTTGGTATTCATGCTTATCTTTTTAAAGAGCTTTTGTTTAGTTGGTTGCTTGAACTCTCTTTAGTTATCATGCTTATCTTATTAAGAGAGTTTGCTTCTGTTGCATTGGTCGATATGTCTGTGATAAAAATGCTACGTGCATAATGGTGCTTAGTAGTTCATGTTTTCTTATGGTTAGTCTCAAATAGCTGGGGGGTTCCCAATGTGTTATTGGAGTACCAACATGATTTGTTTGCCTATGATGTGGTATGGTTTAGTAATATCTTCCTTCAAGAATTTACTTTGATTGACTTGGCGTATGCTCACGCATATTTAAGACTGTAAAGAAAGTCTGTCAAGCCTTGATGATCTTTTTTTTTCTGAGTAGCGATATAACTTCCATGCCTGATTCAATGTTGCTTTGTCGCTCTGCATGATTATGACCGTCATTGCTCTTTTAGTTGGTTGCTCCCAGTCTTTTGCTAACCTCCACCTGTACTAAGCGGACTGACTGCTTGTGCATCCAAAATCCTTTAAACCAGTTATGCCATATGAGTCCACCATACCTTCCTATACATGGTATTTACCTGCCATTCCTAACGGAGACTTTCATGTACCATCTCGAAATTATTCAAAAAAGCATTTCTATTTTGTGCCTCTGTTTTAAGTTCATGAGGAAGTAGTAGTTAATTCATGATATTTTTAAGTTGGACAAGCTTCACCCCGGGATTGCATGTCTAATGTGCAAACCCATAATACGAGAATGAACTGGCAAAGAGTGCGCCCGGCTCAAAAATAATATAACAAACAAACCCTCCTTCATGCTTTGTTCATGAGAAATCAGAAAACTTTGGAAGTGATAAACAAAGGAGATTAAGAGGATGTGACCGTCCTCATTCGGGAGCCGTTCCTCGAAACTTGTCCATCTCAAGAAGTGATTGAGTTATCTGCTAGCATTCGTTGACGAAACATGCACATTCTAAAAAATAATTTTTACTTCTGTTTTTTAAAACCAAGAGCTCTGGTACATGTTTTGTCTTTGTTTCCGACCACGGGTTTTCAACCTTGCCAACAAAAGCCACAGTTCGAGAGTCTCCACCTTCTTTTAAAGCACCAACTATTAAGAGCATGATTGTCATTCTGAGTGTAATGTGCATTGTCCCAAAGTAGCATTGTCTTTTGCATGATTATGATATCTCGTTTATTCTGAAATTATTGTATCTAGTCATCACTTAAACCTTGGAGGTGCCCCTGCATTTATGTTTTGCTTCACTAAAGGGGGCAAGCGAGATATCACTTTATCATATTTGCACACCATGCTCATTACAAATCTATTTGATGTTTCAGTATCATATTGTAAAACTTTCAGTTCTTTGTGATTCTCTCATGAGGCAACTTAATTACTACAGATTCATTGTCTCAGTAAGCTTTTGTCATATGACTATGAAAAGTCCTATATGGTTAATAGCATGTCACCACAGAAATTATTCTTGTTATCATTTACCTACTCGAGGACGAGCAGGAATTAAGCTTGGGGATATTGATACGTCCAAAACGTATCTATAATTTCTGCTTGCTCCATGCCTCTTTTGTGTGATATTGCTATGATATTTATACACTTCCATACACTTTTGATCATATTTGGACTAACCTATTAACTCAGTGCACCCCAGTGCCAGTTTCTGTTTTCTGCTGTTTTTGTATTCCAGAAGCTTCCCGGCAGCCAAAGTAGAGCCGGAGGGGGGCCACCAGTGCTCCAGGCGCCCTGGTGGCGCGGCCCCCCTCCTGGCCGCGTCGGGGGGGCGCCTGGGCCCCCCAGGCCTCCGTTGATACCCCCCTTTGGCATATATTGAACACGCGTCCCGAAACCCTCGAGACGGGAACCCTTTTTCGCGATCACATCTCTGTTCCCCCGCCGCCGCGCTTCCAAGATCGGGAGCACCAGGAGAACTCTTCCCGGCACCCTGCCGGAGGGGAGGATCACCACCGGGAGCCTCTCCACCACCATGGACGCCTCCCGGATGAGTTGTGAGTAGTCTCCCTTGGACCATGGGTCCATGACCAGTAGCTATGTGATGTTCTCCTCCCCTTCTTGTGCTTCACTAATTAGACCTCGTGAGCTGCCCTACATGACCGAGGCACATATGTAATCCTTATGCTGTTGCTATGTTGAATTTGCTGGGATCCGATGGATTGTGAGATTATGTTCAAATTGCGTTTGAGTAATATATTTGATTCACCTCTTTTATATTTATGTTCGTAAGTAATTCTTGCATGTTCTCCGTTGCTATTTATTGCTTTGGCCAAGTAGTAGGTAGTGACTCCCAGAGGGAACGTTATGCTTGATTGTGGGTTCATGCCCCTCGATGGCTAGCTTGAGTGACAGAAACATGAGTCTAGGGGATGTGCTGTTTCCACAAGGGGGAAAACAACAGTGCTTGTGCCCGCGGGTGCAAGGATTGTTTACTTTACGCAAAGTTCTTTTAATGCAGTTGTCTGTTGCTTTGAGTTTACACTATGGGTGGGACTCGCAACTTAATACCAGCGAGATGTTCTGGATAGATATCTCAAGGTGGATGATTAGTAGTAGATGCAGGTGGATGATTAGTAGTAGATGCGAGATGTTGCTTCGAGTCTACTTGCCTTGGCGTACCGCCCATGCTTTGAACCTCTACCTTTCTTGCAACATAGTTAGCATTGGTTTGCGCACATAATTCTGTCAATTGCCCAGCTGTAATTCGTTTACCTCACATAGCTGTTTTATCGTCTTTAGGGAGAGAGACATCACTAGTGAACATCATGGGACCCCGGTCCATATTACCATCACTGATCACATCCGCTATTTACTTTCCGCTTTTACTTACTATTTGCAGCAATACCTATCACTATTATCACTTGCGTTTGATCCTTTGTAAACGACAAGGCCGGAGGGATTGACAACCTCTCTGTACTCGTTGGGAGCAAAGTTATTTGTATCTGTGTGCAGGTCCACGTTGATTGCTAATATCTGGCGCCGTTAGCAGTTGACACCTTCTTGTTGAAACTCGGAGTCTCAGGGGAAATCGATCCTTGGTATCTTTGCCAAGGGAAAACTTCTGCTACACTGCATCTCAAACCTTCCACTTGGGGTAACCAACGAGGGGAGAGAAGCCATCAACCGCAAGTCTGTATAAATCTATATGCTTTGATCAACTTATCAAAGCGTATATTCCAACTCCGAGATGCTTGCACTAGTCCATAGATGGATCGCTGGAGCTTGCACATTTTGTTAGCACCTTTAGGATTGACAAAACCATCTGGTTGCATCATATACAATTCTTCTTTAATAAAAATATTAAAGAATACAGTTTTGTTATCCATTTGCCAGATTTCATAAAATGCAGCAATTGATAACATGATACGGACAGACTTAAGCATCGATACGAGTGAGAAAGTCTCATCGTAGTCAACTCCTTGAACTTGTCGAAAACCTTTCGCAACAAGTCGAGCTTTGTAAACAGTAACATTACCGTCAGCGTCGGTCTTCCTCTTGAAGATTGATTTATTTTCGATGGCTTGCCGATCATCGGGCAAGTCAACCAAAGTCCACACTTTGTTCTCATACATGGATCCCATCGCAGATTTCATGGCCTCAAGCCATTTTGCGGAATCTAGGCTCATCATCGCTTCCTCATAGTTCGTAGGTTCATCATGGTCTAGTAACATGACTTCCGGAACTGGGTTGCCGTACCACTCTGGTGCGGAACGAACTCTGGTTGATCTACGAATTTCAGCAGAAACTTGATCTGAAGTTTCATGATCATCATCATTAGCTTCCTCACTAATTGGTGTAGGAATCAATTGAACTAGTTTCTGTGATGTAGTACTTTCCAATTCGGGAGAAGGTACAATTACCTCATCAAGTTCAACTTTCCTCCCACTCACTTCTTTCGAGAGAAACTCCTTCTCAAGAAAGGATCCATTCTTAGCAATGAATATCTTGCCTTCGGATCTGTGATAGAAGGTGTACCCAATAGTCTATTTTGGGTATCCTATGAAGATACATTTCTCCAACTTGGGTTCGAGCTTATCAGGTTGAATCTTTCTCACATAAGCATCGCAGCCCCAAACTTTAAGAAACGATAACTTTGGTTTCTTGCCAAACAACTGTTCATAAGGCGTCGTCTTAACGGATTTAGATGGTGCCCTTATTTAACGTGAATGCAGCTGTCTCTAATGCATAACCCAAAATGATAGTGGTAAATCGGTAAGAGACATCATAGATCGCACCATATCTAATAAAGTACGATTACAATGTTCGGACACACCATTACGTTGTGGTGTTCGGGGTGGCGTGAGCTGTGAAACTATTCCACATTGTTTTAAATGAAGACCAAACTCGTAACTCAAATATTCGCCTCCACGATCAGATCGTAGAAACTTTTATTTTCTTGTTACGATGATTCTCTACTTCACTCTGAAATTTGAACTTTTCAAATGTTTCAGACTTGTGCTTCATCAAGTAGATATACCCATATCTGCTTAAATCATCAGTGAAGGTCAGAAAATAACGATACCCGCCATGAGCTTCAACACTCATCGGTCCACATACATCAGTATGTATGATTTCCGACAAATCTGTTGCTCGCTCCATTGTTCCGGAGAACAGAGTTTTAGTCATCTTGCCCATGAGGCATGGTTCACAAGTACCAAGTGATTCATAATCAAGTGATTCCAAAAGTCCATCACTATGGAGTTTCTTCATGCGCTTTACACCAATATGACCTAAACGCCAGTGCCACAAATAAGTTGCACTATCGTTATTAACCTTGCATCTTTTGGCTTCAATATTATGAATATGTGTGTCACTACAATCGAGATCCAACAAACTATTTTCATTGGGTGTATGACCATCGAAGGCTTTATTCATGTAAACATAATAACAATTATTCTATGACTTTAAATGAATAACCGTATTGCAAAAAACATGATCAAATCATATTCATGCTTAACGTAAATGCCAAATAACATTTATTTAGGTTCTACACTAATCCTGAAAGTATGGGGAGTGTGCGATGATGATCATATCAATCTTGGAACCACTTCCAACACACATCATCACTTCACCTTTAACTAGTCGTTGTTGATTCTGCAATTCTCGTTTCGAGTTACTAATTTTAGCAAATGAACCGGTATCAAATACCCAGGGGTTGCTATGAACACTAGTAAAGTACACATGAATAATCTGTATATCCAATATACCTTTGTTCACTTTGCCATCCTTCTTATCCGCCAAATATCTAGGGCAGTTCCACTTCCAGTGACCATTTCCTTTGCAGTAGAAGCACTTAGTTTTAGGCTTGAGTTTAGCTTTGGGTTTCTTCATGGGAGTGACAACTTGCTTGTCATTCTTTTTGAAGTTCCCCTTCTATCCCTTTGCCCTTTCTTGAAACAAGTGGTCTTATTAACCATCAACACTTGATGCTCTTTCTTGATTTCTACCTTCGCCGATTTTAGCATCGCGAAGAGCTCGGGAATTACTTTCGTCATCCCTTGATTATTATAGTTGATCATGAAGTTCTACTAACTTGGTGATAGTGACTAGAGAACTTTATCAATTACTATCTTATCTGGAAGATTAACTCCCACTTGATTCAAGCAATTGTAGTACCCAGACAATCTGATCACATGCTCACTGGTTGAGCTATTCTCCTCCATCTTGTAAGCAAAGTACTGTCAGAGGTCTCATACCTCTCGACACGGGCATGAGTATGAAATACTAATTTCAACTCTTGGAACATCTTATATGCTCCGTGGTATTCAAAACGTTTTTGAAGTCCCGGTTCTAAGCCGTAAAGCATGGTGCACTAAACTATCAAGTAGTCATCATACCGAGCTTTTGTCAAAACGTTCATAATGTCTGCATCTGCTCCTGCAATAGGTCTGTCACCTAGCGGTGCATCAAGGACATAATTCTTCTGTGCAGCAATGAGGATAATCCTCAGATCACGGACCTAGTCCTCATCATTGCTACTAACATCTTTCAACTTAGTTTTCTCTAGGAACATATACAAAAACGGGGAGCAACATCGCGAGCTATTGATCTACAACATAGATATGCTAATACTACCAGGACTAAGTTCATGATAAATTGAAGTTCAATTAATCATATTACTTAAGAACTCCCACTTAGATAGACATCCCTACGGTCATCTAAATGATCACGTGATCCAAATCAACTAAACCATGTCCGATCATCACGTGAGATGGAGTAGTATCAATGGTGAACATCTTATGTTGATCATATCTACTATATGATTCATGCTCGACCTTTCGGTCTCCAGTGTTCCGAGGCCATATCTGCATATGCTAGGCTTGTCAAGTTTAACCCGAGTATTCTGCGTGTGCAAAACTGGCTTACACCCGTTGTATTTGAACGTAGAGCTTATCACACCCGATCATCACGTGGTGTCTCAACACGAAGAACTTTCGCAACGGTGCATACTCAGGGAGAACACTTGTACCTTGAAATTTTGTAAGGGATCATCTTATAATGCTACCGTCATACTAAGCAAAATAAGAAGCATAATAGGATAAAAATCACATGCAATCAAAATATGTGACATGATATGGCCATCATCATCTTGTGCTTTTGATCTCCATCTTGAAAGCACCGTCATGATCACCTTCGTCACCGGCGTGACACCTTGATCTCCATCGTAGCATCGTTGTCGTCTCGCCAACTATTGCTTCTACGACTATCGCTACCACTTAGTGATAAAGTAAAGCAATTACATGGCGATTGCATTTCATACAATAAAGCGACAACCATATGGCTCCTGCTAGTTGCCGATAACTTTACAAAACATGATCATCTCATACAAAACCGTATCACTCATCATGTCTTGACCATATCACATCACAACATGCCCTGCAAAAACAAGTTAGACGTTCTCTACTTTGTTGTTGCAAGTATTACGTGGCTGCTACGGGCTTTAGCAAGAACCGTTCTTACCTACGCATACAAAACCATAACGATGTTTCGTCAAGTATGTGCTGTTTTAACCTTAACAAGGACCGGGCGTAGGCACACTCGATTCAGCTAAAGTGAGAGAGACAGACACCCACCAGTCACCTTTAAGCAACGAGTGCTCATAACGGTGAAACCAGTCTCGCGTAAGCGTACACGTAAT
This sequence comes from Secale cereale, assembly GCA_902687465.1. Taxonomy (NCBI): domain Eukaryota; kingdom Viridiplantae; phylum Streptophyta; class Magnoliopsida; order Poales; family Poaceae; genus Secale; species Secale cereale. The sequence continues at coordinate 845,894,011 of LR738713.1, forward strand.
GTCGGTCCGGGCCGCTTCATCTCACAATACCGCCGAAGCAAAGTATGTCATGCTGGTAAGCAGTATGACTAGTATCGTCCACAACTCACTTGTGTTCTACTCGTGCATATCATCTACGCATAGACCTGGCTCATGATGCCACTGTTGGGGAACGTAGTATTTCAAAATTTTCCTACGATCACGCAAGATCTATCTACTAGATGCATAGCAACGAGAGGGGAGAGTGTGTCTACTTACCCTTGTAGACCGAAAGCGGAAGCGTTTATCAACGCGGTTGATGTAGTCGTACACTGATACGTCCAAAATGTATCTATAATTTCTGCTTGCTCCATGCCACTTTTGGGTGATATTGCTATGATATTCATACACTTCCATACACTTTTGATCATATTTGGACTAACTTACTAATCCAGTGCACCCCAGTGCCAGTTTCTGTTTTCGGCTGTTTTTGTATTTCAGGTTTTCACGTTTCGAGAACTGCCTAGAAAAATCCAGAAAAATTATATAAAAAAAATCAGCGTTCCAGAAACAACACTGCGTCCGAAGGGCAGCCTGGGGGGGGGGGCACCAGGGCTCCAGGCGCCCTGGCGGCGCGCGCCCCCCCTGGGCCGCGCCGGGGGGGTGCCTGGGCCCCCCGAAGCCCGTCCGGTGCCCCCCATTTGGCATATATTTAGAGGATCCTCCGAAACCCTCAGAGAAGAAACTCTTTTCATGATCCCATCTCTGTTCCGCCGCCGCCACCGCTTCCAAGATCGGGAGCACCAGGAGAACTCTTCCCGGCACCCTGCCGGAGGGGAGGATCACCACCGGGAGCTTCTCCACCACCATGGACGCCTCCCGGATGACTCGTGAGTAGTCTCCCTTGGACCATGAGTCCATGACCAGTAGCTATGTGATGTTCTCCTCCCATTCTTGTGCTTCACTAATTAGTCCTCGTGAGGTGCCCTACATGATCGAGGCACATATGTAATCCTTATGCTGTTGCTATGTTGAGTTTGCTGGGATCCGATGGATTATGAGATTATGTTCAGATTGATCTTGAGTAATATATTTGATTCAACTCTTTTATATTTATGTTCATAAGTAATTCTTGCATGTTCTCCGTTGTTATTTATTGCTTTGGCCGAGTAGTAGGTAGTGACTCCAAGAGGGAACGTTATGCTTGATTGTGGGTTCATGCCCCTCGATGACTAGCTTGAGTGATAGAAACATGAGTCTAGGGGATGTGCTGTTGCCACAAGGGGGAAAACAACGGTGCTTGTGCCCGCGGGTGCAAGGATTGTTTACTTTACGCAAAGTTCTTTTAATGCAGTTGTCTGTTGCATTGAGTTTACACTATGGGTGGGACTCGCAACTTAATACCAGCGAGATGTTCTGGATAGATATCTCAAGGTGGATGATTAGTAGTAGGCATTGATGGATTTTGGTCTACTTACTTTGGCGTACCGCCCATGCTTTGAACCTCAACCTTTCTTGCAATGTAGTCAACATTGGTTTGCGTTCGTGGTCCTGTCAATTGCCCAGCTGTAATTTGTTTACCTCACATAGTTGTTTTATCGTCTTTTGGGAGAGAGACATCACTAGTGAACATCATGAGACTCCGGTCCTTATTACTATCATTGATCACATCCGCTATTTACTTTTCGTTATTATCTACTATTGCAAAACACTATCTATCACTACTATCATTGCTTTTAATCCTTTGTGAACTACAATGCCGGAGAGATTGACAACCTCTCTGTACTCGTTGGGAGCAAAGTTATTTGTATCTGTGTGCAGATCCACGTTGATTGCTAATTGCGCCGTTAGCAGTTGACACCTACTTGTTGAACCTAGGAGTCTCTGGGGATTCGATCCTTGGCATCTTTGCTAAGGGAAAACACTTCTACAATACTGCATCTTACACCTTCCACTTGGGGTAACCAACGAGGGGTTCGAGGCCCATCAAGGAGTATTTTCTGGCGCCGTTGCCGGGGACTCCACTCTTCAGGATAGGGGAGTTGCATGCTATCTTTTACCTTTGCTTTTTTAGTCTTGTTAGTTTACCTTTCAGTTTTTGCTTTCAGTACCTTTTATCGAAAATCACAAAAATAGTTATCTTGCTTGCTTGCTACTATGGGTTCCATCGAGAACACCAAGTTGTGTGACTTCACTAGTCACAACAACGATGACTTTATCAACACACCTATCACTACACCTGCCACTTCAGCACCTTCATATGAAATTAAACCTGCTTTACTGAACTTAGTCATGAAAGAACAATTCTCCGGTGCTGGAGATGATGCTGCTTTACACTTGAACAACTTTGTTGAACTTTGTGATATGCAAAAGTACCACGAAATAGATGGTAATATTGTTAAGCTTAAGCTTTTTCCTTTCTCCCTGAGAGGAGGAGCTAAAATTTGGTTTCAGTCTTTGCCTAGAAATAGCATAGATTCATGGGACAAGTGCAAAGATGCTTTTATTGGAAAATACTATCCACCTGCTAAAATTATCCAACTTAGAAGTAACATAATGAATTTTAAACAATTGGATAATGAACACGTTGCCCAAGCTTGGGAACGTATGAAATCTCTTATCAAGAACTGCCCTACTCACGGTTTGACTACTTGGATGGTTATCCAAACTTTTTATGCAGGCTTGAACTTTACCTCGCGGAACTTGTTAGATTCGGCCGCGGGAGGAACTTTTATGTCAACTACACTTGGTGCTGCCACAAAGCTTCTTGATGAGATGATGACCAACTATTCCCAATGGCACACCGAACGCGCTCCAACTGGTAGGAAGGTAAACTCTGTCGAGGAGATTTCCTCCCTTAATGAAAAAGTTGACTTGATCATGTCTCTACTTTCGAAGCAATCTACTGTTGATCCTCGTGATGTTCCTTTAAATTCTTTGATTGCTCAAGAACAAGTAGATGTGAACTTTATCTCTAGAAACAATTTTAACAACAATGCTTATAGGAGTAACTTTGGTAACAATCCTAGACCGTTCCCCTCTAACTCTTACGGGAACACTAATGCTTATCCTAGTACCAAGAACTCCAATACTGAACTAGAGATCATGCTTAAAGATTTCATCACTACCAGAAAAGCCTTTAATAAGAGTGTAGAAGAAAAGCTACATAAACTAGATGATCTTTCTTTTAAGGTAGACCACTTAGCCAATGAGGTAAAATTGCTAAAAATTAAAACTTCTCCTCTTGAGGAGAGGGAAGTCACCCATATCAATGCTATTCAAGTGCAAATTAATGAAAACATTAGGATGATGGCTAAACTTAAAGAAAGATGGGCTAGAGAAAGGGAGGAAGAGGATAGAATTAAGAGCCTTCCTACCCACCACACTGTTGCTACTATCCAAGTTGTTGAGGATGTTCAAACTCTTAGTACCCAATGTACTCCTGGTCCCAATGGACCTATTAATGGTGATGCTATGACTATAGAAGCTACCAAACAAGTGAACCTAAAGGACACCACTACCACTTTACTTGATGCTCGTGACCTTGATTTTGATAATTGCACTCTTACCGAAGTTATTGATTTCCTTCACAAGATGTCTAGAGATCCCCGCACTAGCACGCTTAACCTTGCCTTCACAGAGCATATCACTAATGCTCTCATCAAAGCTAGGGAGGAGAAACTTAGAGTAGAAGCCTCCATACCTAGAAAGCTAGAAGATGGTTGGGATCCTATGATAAAAATTAATTTGAATGACTTCTCTTGTTATGCATTATGTGATGTTGGTGCTAGTACCTCTGTTATGCCCAAAAGAATATATGATATGCTTAAATTGAAACCTTATGATTCTTGTTCTTTTGGTGTTCGTCTCGTTGATTCTTCCAGAAAGAAACCTTTGGGGAGGATCGACGATGTTCTTATTGTTGTCAATGATAATTATGTGCCCGTTGATTTTACTATTATGGATATTGAATGTGATCCTTCATGTCCAATTATTTTGGGATGTCTCTTTTTGCGCACCGTTGGTGCTATCATTGACATGAAAGAGGGTAATATAAAATTTCAGTTTCCTCTCAAGAAAGGGATGGAACACTTCCCTCGAAAGAAGATCAAGTTACCTTTTGAGTCTGTTGTATGGGCTAGCTATTCTTTTACTCTTGATAAAACTTGATCTATATGCATTATGCCTAGCTTAAAGGCATAAAAGAAAGCGCTTTTGGGAGGCAGCCCACATGAATAAATTTTTGCTTTTGTTGTGTCTTGATGTTGTTTACTTCTGTAGCATCATCATTGTATCTTTGATTTTCATATTTGTGCCAAGTATAGCCTCTGATTGCTAGAAAGTTCAAAAGTTGTGAGGTGCTGTCCAGGAAACAAATTCTGTCCTTGGATAGAAAAATTCGTATAAAATCACCAGATCATCTTTTTGGTCTGAATTTTTTCGACAGCGTTCTCTATATAATTGTCTTTCGTGCGTCTGTTCTGAGTTTTTTGATTTGAGTTGCAGAAGTATCACGAACAGATTAATTACTACCTGCTGTTCTGTTTTTCACAGATTCTGTCCTGTTTTGCCTTTCCTTCACTTTGCAAATCAAGAACTTGCTTTTTCTTTGCAAAAACCTTTTGGCAATCTTGAGAAACAGTAGAACTTCAAGAATATCTTTATTTCCAGCAAGGTATAATTAGTTTATTAAGGGTACTAACCTCGCTAATCAGATTATGACGAGTTATGTATGAAGGGAGTTTTCAAGTGTGCGAGGGAAGATGATAAAAAAAAGATTCAGGAGTGTCAAGCGCTCAAGCTTGGGGATGCCCCCGTGCACCCCCAAGAAATATTCAAGGAGACTCAAGCGTCTAAGCTTGGGGATGCCCCCGTGCATCCCCTTCTCCATCAAACATTATTAGTTCGTCTTTCGTTCCGCTATATTTTTATCACTTCATGTGTTATGTGCTATGCTTGGAGCGTCTTGCTTTTAGTTTTCTTTTTAGTTTTTCATAACGAGTCGGAACTCAGCATTCTTTATGTGGGAGAGAAACACGCTCCACTTCTACCTAGAACATAACATAGAATTTTCATGTCTATCTATGCTGTGTGTGTTCTTTGTCTTTTAATAGCTACTATCATGCTCTGCTCTTAGTATTCATGCTTATCTTTTCAAAGAGCTTTTGTTTAGTTTGTTGCTTGAACTCTCTTTAATTACCATGCTTACCTTATTAAGAGAGTTTGCTTCCGTTGCATTGGTTAATGTGTCTATGATAAAGATGCTACTTGCATAATGGTGCTTAGTAGTTCAGGTTTTCTTATGGTTAATCTCAAATAGCTGGGGGGGGGGGGTTCCCAATGTGTTATTGGAGTACCAACTTGATTTGTTTGCCTATGATGTGGTATGGTTTAGTAATATATTCCTTCGAGAATTTATTTTGATTGACTTGGCGTATGCTCACGCATATTTAAGACTGTAAAGAAAGTCTGTCAAGCCTTGATGATCTTTTATTTCTGAGTAGTGATATAACTACCATGCCTGATTCAATGTTGCTCCCTTCCAACTTTGCAAATGTTCATGATGTCTTCCATGTGTCTCAGCTTCGCAAATGTTTCAAGGCACCTGAGCGCATGATTCCGTTTGAGGAGATTGATCTTCAACAAGACCTTTCCTACCGAGAGCATCCAGTTGCAATTCTCGAAGAAACTGAACGCAAGACTCGCAACAAGTCCATCAAATTTCTGAAAGTCAAGTGGTCACATCACACCGACCGAGAAGCTACCTGGGAACGAGAAGATCATCTTCGTTCCGAGTACCCTTCCTTTTTCCAGCCCTAGATCTCGGGACGAGATCTTTTTGTAGTAGAGGAGAGTTTGTAATGCCCCGGATGTAGTACTTTCCCTTTTGGGTATATAATAAATCTCCGGCTTCATCTATTTCCATTTCGGGTTCTTTGTCTTTCGGGCTTTCGTCGTTTTGTTGTGTGAGTGTGTGGCATTCATTCATATCATGTAGACATGTGCATTGCATTGCATTTGTGTTGTGGGTTGCATCCGGTTCGTCGTGTTTCTTCCCGTTGTCCGTTTCGCGTTCCGGAGCTCCCTCACGTGTCCGTGACGTCCCGTAGACCTACTTTGTTGTTCGGGCGTTTTTCGTTACCGGTGTGCCGCGAGGTTGTTGTGTGTGTTGTTGTTTTGTTGTGTGCAACCCGCCTCTCAAATCTCGTCTCGTTTGGACTCCGTTGACTTTTCCATCCGTTGTCCGTGTGGGTCCGAAGTGCCTTCGCTTCGTGTCCCGGAAACGCCCCTGTTGCATTCTTTTATCTCCGTCTAGGCCCTTTAAAACTATCCCCGCGATCGGATCCGTCGGATCGCGATCGGAGGGCTCCTAGCGCCCCTAAACTCTCCCTAACCCTAAAATTCTGCTACATATAGACCCCCCTAGTCTATTTGGGCATCCCCTTCTTCTTCCCCTTCTCCACTTTCTTTTTTTTCCTTTTTCTCAGTTCCAATCCCCAAAAATCTCTTCTGGATCCCGAGGAACCAGCCGATCTGGCCAGTTCCTCGATCACCGCCGAGCCGCCCCGACTAATCACTCCGTTCCCGCGAGGTCAACGCCTCCCTCGTCGCGGGGTGGACCGCATCGCCGCGACCGAGCGCTCTCGCCAGGAGATCGCGTCGGGCCCAGGCGACTTCCTCCGTTCGCCCCGCTCGCCAGCTGGCCCAGGCAACGCCGCGCGCCAGCCTCCACAACACCGGGCCGGCCCGTACGCCGTCCTCCCTCCGGGCCCGTACAACCCCCGTCAGCTGGCCGGGACCAGTTCGCCCGAGCGTCGAGCGGGCCGCGCAGCTCCTTCTCCACCGGTGGGCCGCCGCTCCCCTCGCCCAGCCAGGCCGGCCTCCGCCTGGGCCGCCTCTCCGCCACCAGATCCTCGAGCGGGCCGCCGCACCAGCCGGGCCGCCGCATCGCCGCGGCGTGCCAGGCCCCGCACCGGGTGGGCCGCGCGCTCGCCGCTCCGCGGGCCCAGCCGCCAGCCGCCGGATCGGGCCAGATCCGCGCCGCCGGCCCGTCCCTCCGTTCGTTTATTTTTCAGACCCTGAGGTTGAACCCTTTTCCCACCTAAGTCCCCAGATCTGTTAATCTGGAATGCTAACTTTGAACTGCTTTAACTTTGTGCCTGTTGCTCCGTTTTGCGCGTGTAGCATGTCCAGATGTTCGTGGAGTTGTCCTCTACGTTTTACTGTTGTTGTCATGCATGTTAGATGTCATCTTGACACTTGTTTTGCTGTTGCAAGAGTGCAACATGTTATAAACTGCTGTTATGTATTATTTTCATGCCACCTTTGACATGTGATAACTTTTAGCTCGTTTGTCCAAACGATGCAAATGACATGTCCACGTGTTCGTCTTGCCACGAACTACGTGTTGTGTGTGATAGGTTGCATGGTAGATTTATTGTTTCCTTATTATCATCATTGCAAAGTGCCATGTTCACATGTTGTGTTTTCACTTGTTATGAAATGCCATCTTGTTGAGCTCATTGTAATCGGTGTGTTCACCACAATGATGCATGCTTGTGTGTTTCGGGATCACCGTCATATGTTTTTTGATGAGGTGCTTACCCTTTGCCATGTTTAGTTTCGAGGTGACTTAAACATGCTCTTTTACATGCTATGATGATATTGCTGTTTTGGGACTTAGTGAATTTTCACTAAGTCTGAAATCTGTAACGTTCCGATGCCATGTTCGTGTGATGTTGTAGGACAAAGCATGATTGTTTTGGGGTGGATTTTGATTGTTCCTTGTAGTATATATTGTTGTCTTTCCATCCATGTCCTCACATGTCCATTTGAGTGGCTGTAGCATGTTTATCTTTTGCTCTAAAGTTTCAATAAAATTCTGCTGCCAGAATTTTATTTCAAAGTTCAATATGTCCAAGATCATTGCTATTGATCCGTGACTCCGTTGGGGGTGCACTTTGGACCTAGTTGCTGTACTATATATCTAGTTTGTGTTCAAGTCCTTTGCCATGCTTTTTGGGTGCTGTAGAGTAATTATTTTGAGCTCCAAAGATGCCATGTTGCTGTAATTTTCAGTTTTCGCTCAAATCTTGTTTCGGGCATAACTTTTAGCCCGTAACTCCGATTTCAGCGAATCTTATATCAAACTTGGGTGATTTTCTGTGTAGATTAATAATATCAGATTGTTATCTTGTTTTGAGGTGTTTTGCTTGAGTGATGTTTTACGTGCTCCATGTGCATCTTTAGTGCATCCATCATGCATTCATGTTTTTCGAGTGCGCATTGCATCATGTTGATTGGTGCTTGGTGTGTTTGTTTTGTTTAGAGCCGGAAGCTGAGAACGAGTACGAAGTTGAGCACGAGTTTTCCAACGAGGTTGAGCACGAGGACCCTTCTTACGATCCGAACGACGTCTCTTCAGGCAAGATGACCGAACCCCGATAACATAACTATCTTTGCCTTTTGCTAGTAGTCTCGATCTATAGTTTTGCCTCGATGCCCATGTTCTTCTTGTCAGCCTCCTACTTGTAACCAAATGCCATGTTTAACCACCCTACCTATGCAAACCGTTGCTTGGCTAAGTACGCTTCGCTCGGCCCTTCTTATAGCGTTGCTAGTTGCAGGTGAAGTGAAGATGCTTGCTCCATGTTGAAGTTTGGTTGGGTTATATCACACTATCTAAATGCTTAAAATGAAATCATCTATATATATTGGCAAGGGTGGAAGGCTAAGCCTTTTGCTTGGTGATTTGTTCCACTCATGCCGTTAGGATCCGTATAAGCCGGTTTTATGTTCCTTGATTATGCGTTCCTAACACGGTTGGGGTGTATGGGACCCCCTCGATAAACCGCTAAGTGCTAAGTCTTTTCCAGCAAGTCCCAACCTTGGTACTATTTGCCTAAACAACTAAAAACTTTCCGAGGGAGTAATTAACCCGAGGCTTAATTAATTCAACCCCCTGGGCCAGTGCTCGACTTGAGTGTTGGTCCAAACTAGAGCCACTTGCGGATACCACCCGGTTCGCTGGAATCTTCGGTATCTGTACGTACTGCTCATCCGGACGTGTCCTGAGACCTAGATACGCGCGGCTACTATCAGGGTGTCGACACGCCGGGAGGATTTGCTGGATTAGCCTTACCTTAGCTCGGTATATCTTGAGCACGGGATTCCGAGGATACTCGGGTCTTCCCACTTTGGAGTTGTGACTCCACGGATCGTGGGCTTGTAATGGGTCAAGTTGGAACACCCCTGCAGGGTTTGAACTTTCGAAAGCCGTGCCCGCGGTTATGTGTCAGATGGGAGCTTGTTAATTCCGGTTGTAGAAAACTTGACACAATGATACTAATACACTACCAGTGTGTGTTCCGTGACTGTCAATTTCCGAATAGGGATTCGGGAGTTGAACACGGAGGGGTTATGTTTGTGAGCTTGTAGCTAGGATCACTTCGTGATCACTTCTCGCCGATGCCTTCTCTTCTCGCTCTCACTTGCGTAAGCTAGATGCTAGTTGCTGCCGCAGACTTGTTCTTTCTTCAGCCTTTCCCCCACCTAAAGGCTTAAATAGTTCTGTTACCCGGGAACGGGATTGCTGAGTCCTCTGTGGCTCACAGTTACTTCACACACCAGATGCAGGTCCAGCTGTGAGCTATCCAGGTGATGGCACCGAGCTGGATTGGGAGTACGACGAGGAGCGTAGTCGTTACTACGTGCGCTACCCGGAGGATCAGTAGTGGAGTCTCTTACTAGGATTCGATCTGCCTGTGGTTTATTTATCTGAGTTTGGTACTTTGACATTTGGCTTTTGCCCTTAGAGGGTTGTAGTGATCTTAATGTATGATGTTTGAGACTTGTACTGAAATTCTGTGACGTGGCGATTGTAAGCCAACTATTTTCAGTTTACTATCCCCTCTTTTACATGAGTTGTGCAAAGATTACCAAACTTGAGATCATTCTAGGATGGACTTATGCCTTTAAGTCGTGCCTCGACACGTAGGAGGTATAACTCCATCCTGGGCATTACAAGTTGGTATTTAGAGCCTTCTCCGACCTAGGAGCCCCCACTGTTTGATCGAACCGTTGACGGTTGAGTCTAGGCACACACTGAAAACTTTTTGAGTCCTATATTATATCGGAGAGTAGGATTTCTTTGCTTCTCATCCCCTTTTCTCTCTGGTGAGGACTCCTGACGTCTACTCTTGTCTCTCCTATCTTCAAAATTTGCACAAATTTTTTTTTAGGAATCCCGCGAGTATTCTGGGATTGTTTCGATGTTCTTGTGACAATGATATTGTTCCCGATGCCTCCTGTTACCGAGGAGTTGAGCTTCGGGGTATCATTGTAACAAGCATATCGCGACAGTACTAAATACTTAAGACGGCCGACATCGAAAATCTCCCCTATACGGCCAGTGGCAAGATAACCCCGACATCACCCAGTACTCGGGAGGTAGTTCGGGAGTATTGCCATAGCTTGTTATAGTGGATGCTTTTCGAAGGTCCGAGGTACACAGTTTCCGAGAAAGACTGGTTATGTGTTGAAGGATGGATACACCTGGATGTAGGTTAGAGTTGATTGCGCGGTGCTTCCCGTGTATCCCCAACACCTGATTGCATAACTGGAATCTTTCGGAAAACTATAGGTGGGTTTTATCCAGTAGATCGTAGGCATTCTTCCAACGAATGCAGGTTAGTGAGTTCGGGGTTCGACATTGAGTGAAGGGGTTATATGACCGAGGTTACTATCAGGAGTTGCATCTTAAAGGGTCCTTGGCTATGCTGATCCGGGGATTGCAAAACCTTTTCGTAACGCGTTCATATGCTTTCAGCACAAAGATGTTAGAACGAAACTCCTCTCTTGTGTTTGTTCCTTTCCATACCTTGTTGTTTTATTATTTTATCCTTTTGTTCCCTATGTGGCTTCTCGTGAAGACTGATGTTATCATTTAACTGAGAAATTCATTCGTTCCTCTTGTTCGGATGATTTCATTCGTTCTTATTGTTCGAATGATTATTGTGAAGACTTGTTGCACTTCATTCCATTGATTCAGCTTATTCCTTTTGTCAATCAATTGCTGATTTGTGGTCATCTCTTACAGGATGGCTCCGAAAAAGGTTCCGAATGCTAACCCAGAGGTGGAAGAGGTCCCAGAGCATCCTCCTTCCCCTTCTCCTCCGCCTGAGGCTTGGAGAGCAATTATGCAGACTACTGCTCAGAACACTCAGTTGATGATGCAGATGATGCAGCAAATGCAAGCTATGCAAGCTAATCAAGCTAATCAGGGCGTTCCAATGAACCAAGGCAACTTCTTCCAGCAGCACCATGCTACCCTCAACCAGTTCTTGGCCAACAATCCTAAAGCTTTCAGTTACTGTGTCGACCCTCTTGATGCTGAGGATTGGCTGACCGATATCAAGAAGCATTTTGAGTGCAGTAACGTGAAAGAAGATGACTATGTGAAGTTTGCAGCCTTCCAACTGAAAGATCAAGCAGCTGACTGGTGGCAGCAGTACAAAGACTCAAGGCCGGGTCAAGTGATCTCTTGGGAGAATTTCTGCAAGGATTTCCGCTCGCATCACATTCCTACAAGTGTTATCGAGGGTATGCGTGAGCAATTCCGCAACCTCAAGCAGGGCTCCATGACAGTCTATCAGTATAATGTCAAGTTCCAAAACCTCGCTCGTTATGCAAAGCAAGACATTCCTGATGCAAAGAGTAAAATCTATCAGTTCCGTGGAGGTCTCAAAGATGAACTTCAGCTTGCTCTCACTTTGTTCGAGCCAGACGAATTCGATAAGTTCTATAACATGGCTTTGAAACAAGAAGCAGCTCAGCTTAAGATGGAGGCTTCTAAGAAGAGAATTCGAGATGCTGTTCACTCTACCTCATCGTCTCAGTTGGCTGCGAAACAACAGAAATTCTGGCTTCCTCCTCCTCCAGTGATTCGAGCTCCATACAACAACTCCAGCAACTTCAACAACTCCAACAACAAGAACTCTAGTGGTCGTGGTTTCTCCCACCCACCCAACCCAAGCAACCAGTTGAAGAAGCAGTTTCAGTCTCAAGGCTCCAAGTCCAGTGGCTCTCATTTCCGTCCTCTCTCTGAAGTGGTGTGCAACAAGTGTGGCCAGAAGGGTCATTATGCCAACAGATGTCCGAATCCGAAGCGTCTTCCTCCTCCACCGCCTGTGAGTTCAGCTATTGTCAAGCATGATCCAAAGTCTGCCAGGGTCAATCTGATGAATGCAGCACAAGCAGAGGCTTCTTCTGATGTCATTCTGGGTAACCTTCCAGTGAACTCTTTTCCAGCTAAAGTATTGTTTGATTCGGGTGCATCTTTGTCCTTCATTTCAAGACCTTTTGTTGATAAGCATGAATTTGTCACTCAAGTGATGCCGAAGCCGTTGAGCATTATTTCTCCTGGTTTGCAAATGACCTCTCGGGTGCATGTTCCGGATATTTCTATTCGCATGGGTGATTATCGATTTTTGGCTTCTCCGGTGGTTCTTGGTCATTCTGATATTGACCTCATTCTCGGAATGGATTGGCTTTCTCAGCACGATGCTCACATTGATTGCGCTCAAAAGGAAGTCAAATTGACTCATTCTGATGAAGATGTGATTATCTTCGCCTCCAGGGATAATACTATTCGGCTTTTCTCTCTTAATGACAAGGGTGAAATTAATGCCATAGAGAAAATTCCAGTAGTGAACGAATATCAAGACGTCTTTCCAGAAGATCTTCCAGGCATGCCTCCACACCGTCAGGTGGAGTTTGTCATTGAACTCGAGCCGGGCACCGAACCTGCTTGCCGGCGTCCTTACAAGCTCTCTCCGGATGAAATGAAGGAATTGAAGAAGCAGCTTGATAAGCAGGAGAGTATGGGTCTCATCAGACCGAGTACATCTCCGTGGGGCTGTGGTGTCTTATTTGTCAAGAAGAAAGATGGCACGGAGCGTCTCTGTGTTGACTACCGTCCTTTGAACAAGAAGACGATTAAGAACAAGTATCCGCTCCCCAACATCAACGAACTCTTTGAGCAGCTCAAAGGAGCTAAAGTATTCTCTAAGCTTGACCTCCGAATGGGCTATCATCAAATTCGCATTCGCGAGGAAGACATTCCCAAGACGGCCTTCAGAACGAGCTACGGTTCATATGAGTATACCATCATGTCCTTCGGTCTCGCCAATGCTCCTCCTACCTTTTCAAGGATGATGCATTACATCTTCAACCCCTATACTGGCGAATTCGTGCTTGTGTATCTGGATGATATTCTGGTGTTTTCCAAGAATGAAGAAGATCACGAAAAGCACTTGCGTCTGGTTCTTGATCGACTCCGAGAGCATAAATTCTATGCCAAGTTCTCAAAGTGCGAGTTTTGGCTCGATAAGGTTTTGTACCAGGGCCACATCATCTCAGCTGACGGTATTGCGGTTAATCCCGAGAAAGTTGAAGCAATTGTCAACTGGGAAGCTCCTCAGAACGTCAAGCAGCTCCGCAGTTTTCTCGGTCTTGCCAGCTATTGCAGAAGGTTTGTGGAGAACTTCTCCAAGATTGCCAAGCCTCTTTCCAACCTCCTTCAGAAGAATGTCAAATACTTTTGGTCTCCCGAATGTGAAGTGGCTTTCAAAACCCTCAAAGAGAAGCTTGTTTCTGCTCCAGTTCTGACTCCTCCGGATGAAACTAAGCCCTATGAAGTGTTCTGTGACGCTTCTCTTCAAGGTCTCGGTGGTGTGCTTATGCAAGATAAGAAAATTGTGGCATATACTTCTCGGCAGCTCAAGCCTAGTGAGAAGAACTATCCCACACATGATCTCGAGCTAGCAGCTGTGGTACATGCTCTGATTACGTGGAGACATCTGTTGTTGGGCAGAAAGGTCGACATCTTCACTGATCACAAGAGCTTGAAGTACATCTTCACACAGCCGCATCTGAACCTCCGCCAGACTCGTTGGGTCGAGATGATCCAAGAGTACAACCCCAGCATTGAATACACTCCAGGCAAGGCGAATGTGATTGCAGATGCTTTGAGCAGAAAGGCATATTGCAACAGCCTTCTTATCAAGCCATACCAGCCGGAGCTTTGTGAAGCTTTCAGGAAGCTCAACCTTCAAGTTGTTCCGCAGGGTTTTCTTGCAAATCTCCAAATTGCTCCTACCTTGGAAGATCAAGTCCGTGAGGCCCAGCTCAGTGATACCATGGTGAAGAAGGTGAAACATGGGATTGCAAAGGGCACTCCAAAATATAAGTGCTTCCGTGTTGATGAGAGAGATACCTTGTTCTTCGAGGACAGACTCGTTGTTCCCAAAGGTGATCTCAGGAAGCTCATAATGGAAGAAGCTCATGATTCTCTCCTTTCCATTCATCCTGGCAGTTCCAAGATGTATCAAGACCTCAAGCAATCTTACTGGTGGACACGCATGAAAAGGGAAATTGCCCAATTCGTGAATGAATGTGATGTATGCAGAAGAGTGAAAGCAGAACATCAACGTCCAGCCGGTCTTCTCCAACCTCTTCCTATTCCTGAGTGGAAGTTCGACCACATTGAAATGGACTTCGTCACTGGTTTTCCTAAATCCAAGCGAGGCAATGATGCTATCTTTGTGGTGATTGACAAGCTTACCAAAGTTGCTAACTTTCTTCCAGTCAAAGAATCAATCAATGCAGCTCAACTTGCAGAGCTGTACACTTCCAGAATTGTGTCCCTACATGGCATTCCTCAAGTGATATCCTCAGACCGTGGCAGCTTGTTCACATCAAGGTTCTGGGACTCCTTTCAGTCCGCCATGGGCACGAAGATCAGGTTCAGCACTGCCTTTCACCCTCAGACTAGTGGTCAAGTCGAGCGTGTGAATCAGATCCTAGAAGATATGCTCAGAGCCTGTGTCATCTCCTTCGGCATGAAATGGGAAGACTGCCTTCCATTTGCCGAGTTCTCTTACAACAACAGCTTTCAAGCAAGTGCAGGCAAAGCACCGTTTGAAATTCTCTATGGCAGAAAGTGCCGTACCCCTCTCAACTGGTCTGAAACAGGTGAACGTCAACTTCTTGGCAATGATTTGATCTCTGAAGCCGAAGAAATGTGCAAAGTCATACGTGAGAATCTCAAGGCCGCTCAGTCGCGTCAAAAGAGCTACTATGACGGAAAGCATCGTGATTTGGCTTTCGACATCGGTGATCATGTCTATCTCCGAGTGTCTCCGATGAAAGGAACCCAAAGATTCGGTATCAAAGGAAAGCTTGCTCCTAGATACGTCGGGCCTTTCAAGATTCTTGGCAAAAGAGGCGATCTAGCCTATCAGCTCGAGCTCCCTTCCAACTTTGCAAATGTTCATGATGTCTTCCATGTGTCTCAGCTTCGCAAATGTTTCAAGGCACCTGAGCGCATGATTCCGTTTGAGGAGATTGATCTTCAACAAGACCTTTCCTACCGAGAGCATCCAGTTGCAATTCTCGAAGAAACTGAACGCAAGACTCGCAACAAGTCCATCAAATTTCTGAAAGTCAAGTGGTCACATCACACCGACCGAGAAGCTACCTGGGAACGAGAAGATCATCTTCGTTCCGAGTACCCTTCCTTTTTCCAGTCCTAGATCTCGGGACGAGATCTTTTTGTAGTAGAGGAGAGTTTGTAATGCCCCGGATGTAGTACTTTCCCTTTTGGGTATATAATAAATCTCCGGCTTCATCTATTTCCATTTCGGGTTCTTTGTCTTTCGGGCTTTCGTCGTTTTGTTGTGTGAGTGTGTGGCATTCATTCATATCATGTAGACACGTGCATTGCATTGCATTGCATTTGTGTTGTGGGTTGCATCCGGTTCGTCGTGTTTCTTCCCGTTGTCCGTTTCGCGTTCCGGAGCTCCCTCACGTGTCCGTGACGTCCCGTAGGCCTACTTTGTTGTTCGGGCGTTTTTCGTTACCGGTGTGCCGCGAGGTTGTTGTGTGTGTTGTTGTTTTGTTGTGTGCAACCCGCCTCTCAAATCTCGTCTCGTTTGGACTCCGTTGACTTTTCCATCCGTTGTCCGTGTGGGTCCGAAGTGCCTTCGCTTCGTGTCCCGGAAACACCCCTGTTGCATTCTTTTATCTCCGTCTAGGCCCTTTAAAACTATCCCCGCGATCGGATCCGTCGGATCGCGATCGGAGGGCTCCTAGCGCCCCTAAACTCTCCCTAACCCTAAAATTCTGCTACATATAGACCCCCCTAGTCTATTTGGGCATCCCCTTCTTCTTCCCCTTCTCCACTTTCTTTTTTTTTTCCTTTTTCTCAGTTCCAATCCCCAAAAATCTCTTCTGGATCCCGAGGAACCAGCCGATCTGGCCAGTTCCTCGATCACCGCCGAGCCGCCCCGACTAATCACTCCGTTCCCGCGAGGTCAACGCCTCCCTCGTCGCGGGGTGGACCGCATCGCCGCGACCGAGCGCTCTCGCCAGGAGATCGCGTCGGGCCCAGGCGACTTCCTCCGTTCGCCCCGCTCGCCAGCTGGCCCAGGTGACGCCGCGCGCCAGCCTCCACAACACCGGGCCGGCCCGTACGCCGTCCTCCCTCCGGGCCCGTACAACCCCCGTCAGCTGGCCGGGACCAGTTCGCCCGAGCGTCGAGCGGGCCGCGCAGCTCCTTCTCCACCGGTGGGCCGCCGCTCCCCTCGCCCAGCCAGGCCGGCCTCCGCCTGGGCCGCCTCTCCGCCACCAGATCCTCGAGCGGGCCGCCGCACCAGCCGGGCCGCCGCATCGCCTCGGCGCGCCAGGCCCCGCACCGGGTGGGCCGAGCGCTCGCCGCTTCGCGGGCCCAGCCGCCAGCCGCCGGAACGGGCCAGATCCGCGCCGCCGGCCCGTCCCTCCGTTCGTTTTTTTTTCCAGACCCTGAGGTTGAACCCTTTTCCCACCTAAGTCCCCAGATCTGTTAATCTGGAATGCTAACTTTGAACTGCTTTAACTTTGTGCCTGTTGCTCCGTTTTGCGCGTGTAGCATGTCCAGATGTTCGTGGAGTTGTCCTCTACGTTTTACCTGTTGTTGTCATGCATGTTAGATGTCATCTTGACACTTGTTTTGCTGTTGCAAGAGTGCAACATGTTATAAACTGCTGTTATGTATTATTTTCATGCCACCTTTGACATGTGATAACTTTTAGCTCGTTTGTCCAAACGATGCAAATGACATGTCCACGTGTTCGTCTTGCCACGAACTACGTGTTGTGTGTGATAGGTTGCATGGTAGATTTATTGTTTCCTTATTATAATCATTGCAAAGTGCCATGTTCACATGTTGTGTTTTCACTTGTTATGAAATGCCATCTTGTTGAGCTCGTTGTAATCGGTGTGTTCACCACAATGATGCATGCTTGTGTGTTTCGGGATCATCGTCATATGTTTTTTGATGAGGTGCTTACCCTTTGCCATGTTTAGTTTCGAGGTGACTTAAACATGCTCTTTTACATGCTATGATGATATTGCTGTTTTGGGACTTAGTGAATTTTCACTAAGTCTGAAATCTGTAACGTTCCGATGCCATGTTCGTGTGATGTTGTAGGACAAAGCATGATAGTTTTGGGGTGGATTTTGATTGTTCCTTGTAGTATATATTGTTGTCTTTCCATCCATGTCCTCACATGTCCATTTGAGTGGCTGTAGCATGTTTATCTTTTGCTCTAAAGTTTCAATAAAATTCTGCTGCCAGAATTTTATTTCAAAGTTCAATATGTCCAAGATCATTGCTATTGATCCGTGACTCCGTTGGGGGTGCACTTTGGACCTAGTTGCTGTACTATATATCTAGTTTGTGTTCAAGTCCTTTGCCATGCTTTTTGGGTGCTGTAGATTAATTATTTTGAGCTCCAAAGATGCCATGTTGCTGTAATTTTTCAGTTTTCGCTCAAATCTTGTTTCGGGCATAACTTTTAGCCCGTAACTCCGATTTCAGCGAATCTTATATCAAACTTGGGTGATTTTCTGTGTAGATTAATAATATCAGATTGTTATCTTGTTTTGAGGTGTTTTGCTTGAGTGATGTTTTACGTGCTCCATGTGCATCTTTAGTGCATCCATCATGCATTCATGTTTTTCGAGTGCGCATTGCATCATGTTGATTGGTGCTTGGTGTGTTTGTTTTGTTTAGAGCCGGAAGCTGAGAACGAGTACGAAGTTGAGCACGAGTTTTCCAACGAGGTTGAGCACGAGGACCCTTCTTACGATCCGAACGACGTCTCTTCAGGCAAGATGACCGAACCCCGATAACATAACTATCTTTGCCTTTTGCTAGTAGTCTCGATCTATAGTTTTGCCTCGATGCCCATGTTCTTCTTGTCAGCCTCCTACTTGTAACCAAATGCCATGTTTAACCACCCTACCTATGCAAACCGTTGCTTGGCTAAGTACGCTTCGCTCGGCCCTTCTTATAGCGTTGCTAGTTGCAGGTGAAGTGAAGATGCTTGCTCCATGTTGAAGTTTGGTTGGGTTATATCACACTATCTAAATGCTTAAAATGAAATCATCTATATATATTGGCAAGGGTGGAAGGCTAAGCCTTTTGCTTGGTGATTTGTTCCACTCATGCCGTTAGGATCCGTATAAGCCGGTTTTATGTTCCTTGATTATGCGTTCCTAACACGGTTGGGGTGTATGGGACCCCCTCGATAAACCGCTAAGTGCTAAGTCTTTTCCAGCAAGTCCCAACCTTGGTACTATTTGCCTAAACAACTAAAAACTTTCCGAGGGAGTAATTAACCCGAGGCTTAATTAATTCAACCCCCTGGGCCAGTGCTCGACTTGAGTGTTGGTCCAAACTAGAGCCACTTGCGGATACCACCCGGTTCGCTGGAATCTTCGGTATCTGTACGTACTGCTCATCCGGACGTGTCCTGAGACCTAGATACGCGCGGCTACTATCAGGGTGTCGACACGCCGGGAGGATTTGCTGGATTAGCCTTACCTTAGCTCGGTATATCTTGAGCACGGGATTCCGAGGATACTCGGGTCTTCCCACTTTGGAGTTGTGACTCCGCGGATCGTGGGCTTGTAATGGGTCAAGTTGGAACACCCCTGCAGGGTTTGAACTTTCGAAAGCCGTGCCCGCGGTTATGTGTCAGATGGGAGCTTGTTAATTCCGGTTGTAGAAAAATTGACACAATGATACTAATACACTACCAGTGTGTGTTCCGTGACTGTCAATTTCCGAATAGGGATTCGGGAGTTGAACACGGAGGGGTTATGTTTGTGAGCTTGTAGCTAGGATCACTTCGTGATCACTTCTCGCCGATGCCTTCTCTTCTCGCTCTCACTTGCGTAAGCTAGATGCTAGTTGCAGCCGCAGACTTGTTCTTTCTTCAGCCTTTCCCCCACCTAAAGGCTTAAATAGTTCTGTTACCCGGGAACGGGATTGCTGAGTCCTCTGTGGCTCACAGTTACTTCACACACCAGATGCAGGTCCAGCTGTGAGCTATCCAGGTGATGGCACCAAGCTGGATTGGGAGTACGACGAGGAGCGTAGTCGTTACTACGTGCGCTACCCGGACGATCAGTAGTGGAGTCTCTTACTAGGATTCGATCTGCCTGTGGTTTATTTATCTGAGTTTGGTACTTTGACATTTGGCTTTTGCCCTTAGAGGGTTGTAGTGATCTTAATGTATGATGTTTGAGACTTGTACTGAAATTCTGTGACGTGGCGATTGTAAGCCAACTATTTTCAGTTTACTATCCCCTCTTTTACATGAGTTGTGCAAAGATTACCAAACTTGAGATCATTCTAGGATGGACTTATGCCTTTAAGTCGTGCCTCGACACGTAGGAGGTATAACTCCATCCTGGGCATTACAACAGGTGGCATAGAGGTACCCCTTTGTGACACTTGGTTGAAACATATGTAATGCAATGATAACCCTAATTAGGACAAGGTGCGAGCACTATTGGTATTCGATGCATGAGGCTTGCAACTTATAGGATGTCTTATGCATGACACATATGAAGTACTACTATCGTTGACAAAATTGCTTCCATGTTTTCAAAATAAAAAGCTCTAGCACATAACCTTTCTTTTACTTTTATGTTAAAGCACCAACTACTGAGAGCATGATTGTCATTCTGAGTGTAATGTGCATTGTCCCAAAGTAGCATTGTCTTTTGCATGATTGTGATATCGTTTATTCTTATATCATTGTATCTAGTCATCACTTAAACCTTGAAGGTGCCCCTGCATTTATGTTTTGCATCACTAAAGGGGGCAAGCTAGATATCACCTTATCATATTTGCACATCATATTCATTGCAAATCTTTTTGATGTTTCAGTTTCATGTTGTAAAACTTTCAGTCATTTGTGATTTTCTTATGAGGCAACTTAATTACTATAGATTCATTGTCTCAGTAAGCTTTTGTCATATGACTATAAAAAGTCCTATATGGTTAATAGCATGTCACCACATAAATTATTCTTGTTATCATTTACCTACTCGAGGACGAGCAGGAATTAAGCTTGGGGATGTTGATACGTCCAAAACGTATCTATAATTTCTGCTTGCTCCATGCCACTTTTGGGTGATATTGCTATGATATTCATACACTTCCATACACTTTTGATCATATTTGGACTAACTTACTAATCCAGTGCACCCCAGTGCCAGTTTCTGTTTTCGGCTGTTTTTGTATTTCAGGTTTTCACGTTTCGAGGACTGCCTAGAAAAATCCAGAAAAAATATATAAAAAATCAGCGTTCCGGAAATAACACTGCGTCCGAAGGGCAGCCTGGGGGGCCACCAGGGCTCCAGGTGCCCTGGCGGCGCGCCCCCCCTAGGCCGCGCCGGGGGGGCGCCTGGGCCCCCCGAAGCCCGTCCGGTGCCCCCCTTTGGCATATATTTAGAGGGTCCTCCGAAACCCTCAGAGAAGAAACTCTTTTCGCGATCCCATCTCTGTTCCGCCGCCGCCGCCGCTTCCAAGATCGGGAGCACGAGGAGAACTCTTCCCGGCACCTTGTCGGAGGGGAGGATCACCACCGGGAGCTTCTCCACCACCATGGACGCCTCCCGGATGACTCGTGAGTAGTCTCCCTTGGACCATGAGTCCATGACCAGTAGCTATGTGATGTTCTCCTCCCGTTCTTGTGCTTCACTAATTAGTCCTCGTGAGCTGCCCTACATGATCGAGGCACATATGTAATCCTTATGCTGTTGCTATGTTGAGTTTGCTGGGATCCGATGGATTATGAGATTATGTTCAGATTGATCTTGAGTAATATATTTGATTCACCTCTTTTATATTTATGTTCATAAGTAATTCCTTCATGTTCTCCGTTGTTATTTATTGCTTTGGCCGAGTAGTAGGTAGTGACTCCAAGAGGGAACATTATGCTTGATTGTGGGTTCATGCCCCTCGATGACTAGCTTGAGTGACAGAAACATGAGTCTAGGGGATGTGCTGTTGCCACAAAGGGGAAAACAACGGTGCTTGTGCCCGCGGGTGCAAGGATTGTTTACTTTACGCAAAGTTCTTTTAATGCAGTTGTCTGTTGCATTGAGTTTACACTATGGGTGGGACTCGCAACTTAATACCAGCGAGATGTTCTGGATAGATATCTCAAGGTGGATGATTAGTAGTAGGCATTGATGGATTTCGGTCTACTTACTTTGGCGTACCGCCCATGCTTTGAACCTCAACCTTTCTTGCAATGTAGTCAGCATTGGTTTGCGTTCGTGGTCCTGTCAATTGCCCAGCTGTAATTTGTTTACCTCATATAGCTGTTTTATCGTCTTTTGGGAGAGAGACATCACTAGTGAACATCATGAGACTCCGGTCCTTATTACTATCATTGATCACATCCGCTATTTACTTTTCGTTATTATCTACTATTGCAAAACACTATCTATCACTACTATCATTGCTTTTAATCCTTTGTGAACTACAAGGCCGGAGAGATTGACAACCTCTCTGTACTCGTTGGGAGCAAAGTTATTTGTATCTGTGTGCAGGTCCACGTTGATTGCTAATTGCGCCGTTAGCAGTTGACACCTACTTGTTGAACCTAGGAGTCTTTGGGGATTCGATCCTTGGCATCTTTGCTAAGGGAAAACACTTCTACAATACTGCATCTTACACCTTCCACTTGGGGTAACCAACGAGGGGTTCGAGGCCCATCATACACCTTCACGATCCATCCCGATCTAGTACCTAACTTACGACACCTCCGCGTTCAACACACGTTCAGCTCGATGACGTCCTCGCCTTCTTGATGCAGCAAGACGGGCGAAGTAGTAGATGAGTTCCGGCAGCACGACGGCGTGGTGACGGTTGTTGATGAAGAACAATCTCTGGAGGGCTTCACCAAGCACTACAGAAACTAGATGGAGGATAAACTAGAGGGTCGGGGTTGCCGGCACACGGCTTGGTGTATCTTGATGTGTTCCAGGTGCTAGCCCCGCCCCTCTATTTATATGTTGAGCCCTGAGGTCGAAACTTGGAGCAAAAGCCTCCTCAAAATCGGTTTTGCCCGAAAGGCAAGAGTCCCACTCGCACTCCAGGGCCAAACGCCACAATCCTTGGCGTCTGGCCGAGACGCCATGGGCCTCGGCGTCTGGCCCAGACGCCATGGGCCTCGGCGTCTGGCCCAGGGCCAGACGCCAGGGTCTCCGGCGTTTGCCCCCCTGGCCTCCGCAAAACACCTTTTGCACCGACTTAATGCCCTGTGGGCTTGACCCCTTGGCCTAACCATATCATCCTATATATCAATTTTTACCTCTGGACCATTCCGGAGCTCCTCGTCATGTCCGTGATCTCATCCGGGACTCTGAACAACATTCGGTCACCAACATACATAACTCATTCAATACTATATCGTCAACGAAACGTTAAGCGTGCGGACCCTACGGGTTCGAGAACTATGTAGACATGACCGAGACATCTCTCTGGTCAATAACCAATAGCGGAACCTGGCTGCCCATATTGGCTCCTACATATTCTACGAAGATCTTTATCGGTCGAACCGTATAACAACATACGTTGTTCCCTTTGTCATCGGTATGTTACTTGCCCGAGATTCGATCGTCGATATCAGCATACCTAGTTAAATCTCGTTACCAGCAAGTCTCTTTGCTCGTTCCGTAATACATCATCTCCTGACTAACTCATTAGTCGTTTGCTTGCAAGGCTTATTACGATGTGCATTACCAAGAGGGACCAGAGATACCTCTCCGACACTCGGAGTGACAAATCCTAATCTTGATCTATGCCAACACCACAAACACCTTTGGAGACACCTGTAGAGGATCTTTATAATCACCCAGTTACGTTGTGACGTTTGATAGCACAGAAGGTGTTCCTCCGGTATTCGGGAGTTGCATAATCTCATAGTCATAGGAACATGTATAAGTCATGAAGAAAGCAATAGCAATAAAACTAAACGATCAAGTTGTTAAGCTAACGGATGGGTCTTGTCCATCACATCATTCTCCTAATGATGTGACCCCATTGATCAAATGACAACTCATGTCTATGGCTAGGAAACATAACCATCTTTGATCAATGGGCTAGTCTAGTAGAGGCATACCAGGGACACTCTATTTTGTCTATGTATTCACACATGTACTAAGTTTCCAGTTAATACAATTCTAGCATGAATAATAAACATTTATCATGATATAAGGAAATAAATAATAACTTTATTATTGCCTCTAGGGCATATTTCCTTCAAAATGGAGCCTCATGAATCACTTGACAAGCACATTTAGTTCTAACCCACTTCCCATGCATAGGGATTTTGTGAGCAAACAACTTATGAGAGCAAGAATCAACTAGCATAGGAAGGGAAAACGAGCGTAACTTCAAGATTTTAAGCACATATAGAGGAAACTTGATATTATTGCAATATGTAGAAGCATATGATCCTCTCTCATAATAATTTCCAGTAGCATCAAGAATGAATTCAACCATATAACCAGCACATAAAGCATTCTTTTCATGATCTACTTGCATAGAAATTTTACTACTCCCCATAGAAGCAAATTCATTCTCATCAATGGTAGTGGGAGCAAACTCAACAAAATAACTATCATGTGAAGCATAATCCAATTGAAAATTAAAATCATGATGACAAGTTTCATCGTTATCTTTATTCTTTATAGCATACGTGTCATCACAATAATCATCATAAATAGGAGGCATGCTTTCATCATAATACATTTGCGCATCAAAACTTGGGGGACTAAACATATCATCTTCATCAAACATAGCATCCCCAAGCTTGTGGCTTTGCATATCATTAGCATCATGGATATTCAAGGGATTCACACTAACAACATTGCAGTCATGCTCATCATTCAAGTACTTAGTGCCAAACATTTTAATGCATTCTTCTTCTAGTACTTGGGCACAATTGTCCTTTCCATCATTTTTACGAAAGATATTAAACCTCAATTCCATTTTTTTGTAGTTTTCTTTTATAAACTAAACTAGTGATAAAACAAGAAACTAAAAGATTCGATTGCAAGATCTAAAGATATACCTTCAAGCACTCACCTCCCCGGCAACGACGCCAAAGATTTCTTGATGTCTACTACGCAACCTTCTTCTTGTAGACGTTGTTGGGCCTCCAAGTGCAGAGGTTTCTAGGACAGTAGCAAATTTCTCTCAAGTGGATGACCTAAGGTTTATCAATCCGTGGGAGGCATAGGATGAAGATGGTCTCTCTCAAACAACCCTGCAACTGAATAACAAAGAGTCTCTTGTGTCCCCAACACACCCAGTACAAAGGTAAATTGTATAGGTGCACTAGTTCGGCGAAGAGATGGTGATATAGGTGCAATATGGATGGTAGATATAGGTTTTTGTAATCTGAAAATATAAAAACAACAAGGTAACTAATGATAAAAGTGAGCATAAATGGAATTGCAATGCTAGGAAACAAGGCCTAGGGTTCATACTTTTACTAGTGCAAGTTCTCTCAACAATAATAACATAACTGGATCATATAACTATACCTCAACATGCAACAAAGAGTCACTCCAAAGTCACTAATAGCGGAGAACAAACAAAGAGATTATTGTAGGGTACGAATCCACCTCAAAGTTATTCTTTCTGATCGATCTATTCAAGAGACCGTAGTAAAATAACACGAAGCTATTCATTCCGTTCGATCTATCTTGGAGTTCGTACTAGAATAACACCTCAAGATACAAATCAACCAAAATACTAATGTCACCTAGATACTCCGTTGTCACGTCAAGTATCTGTGGGCATGATTATACGATATGCATCACACAATCTCAGATTCATCTATTCAACCAACACAAAGTACTTCAAAGAGTGCCCAAAGTTTCTATCGGAGAGTCAAGACGAAAACGTGTGCCAACCCCTATGCATAGATTCCCAAGGTCATGGAACCCGCAAGTTGATCACCAAAACATACATCAAGTAGATCATGTGATATCCCATTGTCACCATAGATAAGCACATGCAAGGCATACATCAAGTTTTCTCAAATCCTTAAAGACTCAATCCTATAAGACACTACTAGAAAAAAGCTTATTAGTGGCGCACCACTTTTGGGTATTAGTGGCGCACCTCTGGTGCGCCACTATTACCACGCCACTAGTAATGGGTATTAGTGGCGCACCAGAGGTGCGCCATTACTAATCCAGATATCAGTGGCGCACCACCTGGTGCGCCACTACTAAGTATAAGGGTGCGCCACTGATATTTTTTTTAAATTTTTTTTTCAATTTTTTTTTTCAAATTTTATTTCAGAATTGCTACAGGTGCGCCACTGATATTGCTACAGGTGCGCCACTAGTAAAAATTTTTTTTTTCAAATTTTTTTTCAATTTTGGCGGGAATTTTTTTTTCCTTAATCTCGGGTCACTATGGCTTAATCTCGGGTCAATATGGCTTAATCTTGGGTCAAATCGCACTCCGTGGTCAAACTTCCCAGAAGGTCACCCATCCTACACTACTCCAGCCCAAGCACGCTTAACTTCTGAGTTCTATCCAACCCCAGCACCAGCTCACTTAGCAGGCACTTGTTGATATATCTAACATATCAATCCTATTAAACCTTGTTAATGTCTGGGAGTTTGTTCATGTTCATGAGTGTGATGAAATTTTGAAAAAATATTTCAAACTTCCCGGTCATTTTACATATCACATTTTTCAAAAAAACTATTTTTTTTCAAAAAAAACATTTTTTCAAAAAAAAACCATTTTTTCCCAAAAAAACATTTTTTCAAAAAAAAATATTTATTCCAAAAAAAATAGTTTTTCAAAAAAAAAAACTATATTAGTGGCGCACCACACCCACGGTGCGCCACTACTATTTTTGAATTTTTTTGAATTTTTTTGAATGTAGATCTTAAAAGCCCCGTATCTTTTATTCGGTTAGGTTTTTGGGGATTCTAAGAATCTTCAACGGGGTTCCCCCGGTTGAATTCGGATGTAACTTTTCGAGTAGATGCTTTTTCATATAAAAAACTTTTTCATCGGAGTTCGTATGCAAAAGTTATGCCCATTTTACAAATTCTCGAGAGATTTTGCAAAAAAAGTCGAAATTCATGTTTGTAAATTTTGCTAACAACTAGACCACAAATCACATTGGAATCTTATTTTTTTTTATTTTTTTGACATTTCTATCATTTTCTTTTATTTATTTTTTTAACTGAAAAGGCGGTCCACGGGGGGGGGGGGGGGCATTTGGTGAAAATGCGTCCCAGGTTACCAGTGGCGCACCCCTTCACTGGTGCGCCACTAGTAGCCAGGAACACTAGTGGCGCACCAGTGAAGGGGTGCGCCACTGCTATGGTTTTTTTTGGACCACCATGCCCAGCCTTACCAGTGGCGCACCAGGGCAAGGTGCGCCACTACTATCAAAAATAGTAGTGGCGCACCTTGTCCTGGTGCGCCACTGGTAAGCCTGGGCATGGCTGGTTACTGTTCAAAAACATAGTAGTGGCGCACCCCACACCTGGTGCGCCACTAGTAATGTCACTATTAGTGGAGCACCTGTTTGTGGTGCGCCACTGCTATATAGTAGTGGCGCACCACATCTCTGGTGCGCCACTAATAGTGATATTACCTATAGCCTTTTTTCTAGTAGTGAGATAACTTCAAAGGGAAAACTCAATTCATCACAAGAGAGTAGAGGGGGAGAAACATCATAAGATCAAACTATAATAGCAAAGCTCGCGATACATCAAGATCATGCCATCTCAAGAGCACGAGAGAGAGAGAGAGAGATCCAAAACATAGCTACTGGAACATACCCTCAGCCCCGAGGGTGAAATACTCCCTCCTCGTCATGGAGAGTGTCGGGATGATGAAGATGGCCACCGAAGAGGGATTCCCCCCTCCGGCAGGGTGCCGGAAAGGGTCTAGATTGTTTTTCGGTGGCTTCAGAGGCTTGCGGCGGCGGAACTCCCGATCCAGGTTATTTTCTGGAGGTTTCTGTATATATAAGGGGTGTTGGAGTCGAGAACAAGTAAGGGGGGTGCCCGAGGCGGCCACAAGATAGTGGGGCACGCCCAGGGGGTGGGCACGCCCCTGATGACCCACAAGTGTAGGGGATCTATCGTAGTCCTTTCGATAAGTAAGAGTGTCGAACCCAACGAGGAGCAGAAGGAAATGATAGGCAGTTTTTAGTAAGGTATTTTCTGCAAGCACTGAAATTATAGGTAACAGATAGTTTTGTGATAAGATAATTGGTAGCAAGTGACAAACGGTAAAAGTAAATAAGGTGCAGCAAGGTGAACCAATCCATTGTGTAGCAAAGGACAAGCCTGGACAAACTCTTATGCAAGGTAAAGCACTCCCGAGGACATATGGGAATTATCATCGAGCTAGTTTTCATCACGATCATCTGATTCGCGTTCGGTACTTTGATAATTTGGTATGTGGGTGGAGGTGCTTGGGTGCTGCCCTTACTTGGACAAGCCTCCCACTTATGATTAACCTCTAATGCAAGCATCCGCAACTACAAAAGAAGTATTAAGGTAAACCTAACCATAGCCCGAAACATATGGATCCAAATCAGCCCCTTACGAAGCAACACATAAACTAGGGTTTAAGCTTCTATCACTCTAGCAACCCATAATCTACTTATTACTTCCCAATGCCTTCCTCTAGGCCCAAATAATGGTGAAGTGTCATGTAGTCGATGTTCACATGACACCACTACAGGAGAGACAACATACATCTCATCAAAATACCGAACGAAGACCAAATTCAGATGACTACTAATAGCAAGACTTCTCCCATGTCCTCAGGAACAAAAGTAACTACTCACAAGACATAATATTGTTCATGAACAGAGGGGTATTAATATGCATAATGGATCTGAACATATGATCTTCCACCAAATAAACCAACTAGCATCAACTACAAGGAGTAATCAACATAGCAACCCACAGGTACCAATCTGAGGTTTGGTTACAAAGATTGGATACAAGAGATGAACTAGGGTTTGAGAGGAGATGGTGTTGGTGAAGATGTTGATGAAGATAGCCCTCCCCAAGATGGGAGAGTTGTTGGTGATGACGGCGGTGACGATTTCCCCCTCTCGGAGAGAAGTATTCCCGGTAGAACAGCTCTGCCGGAGCCCTAGATTGGTTTCCGCCTCGGTTCCGCTTCGAGACGGCGGCGTCTGGTCCCGAAAGCCTCCTCTTGATTTTTTATAGGTCAAAACA
>LR738713.1:845937695-845975731 GCA_902687465.1 Secale cereale
CCCCCCCCCCCCCCGGCTGTCCTTCGGACGCACGGTAGTTTCCGGAACGCTAATTTTTTATATAATTTTTCTGGAATTTTCCTGGCAGTTCTCATAACGTGAAAACCTGAAATACAAAAACAGCCGAAAACAGAAAGTGGCACTGGGGTGCACTGAGTTAATAGGTTAGTCCAAATATGATCAAAAGTGTATGGAAGTGTATGAATATCATAGCAATATCACCCAAAAGTGGCATGGAGCAAGCAGAAATTATAGATACGTTTTGGACGTATCAGGGGGGCGCGCCCCCCACCCTCGAGGACAGCCGGTGGCCCCTCTCGTGGGTTTCTTTCACCAGATATTTTTTGTATTTTCCGAAACGATGTTCTGTGGAGTTTCAGGGCTTTTGGAGTTGTGCAGAATAGGTTTCCAGAGTTTCCTCCTTTTCCAGCCCAGAATTCCAGCTGCCGGCATTCTCCCTCTTCATGTAAACCTTGTAAAATAAGAGAGAAAAGGCATAAGTATTGTGAAAAAACATGTATGAACAACCCATAATGCAATAAATATCAACTTATAAGCATGATGCAAAATGGACGTATCAACTCCCCCAATCTTAGACCTCGCTTGTCCTCAAGCGAAAGCCAATATCGAAAAATATGTCCACATGTTTAGAGATAGAGGTGTCGATATAAACAAAATACGGACATGAGGGCATCATGATCATTCTCATAACAGCAACTTGTATAAATATAGTCATATGATTATTATGCTGAAGTAACAATTCATCCACAATATCAGGTATGAATCATAAACTTCATTGGAAACTAACAAACTTTGATCTCGGTCATTGAAGCAATTGCAATTTATCGTAATATCGGAAAGAGTCAATATAAGAGCTTTTCAGCAAGCCTACATAATCAACTATCATATAGTCTTTCACAATTGCTCACACTCACGCAATACTTATGTTTATGGAGTTTTAATCGGACACAGAGAAAGATAGGGGCTTATAGTGTTGCCTCCCAACCTTTTACCTCAAGGGTAATGTCAACTGTAATAGGTCATGAAAACTTACATCCAAGTGGGTATATATGTCAGGATCTTTCCAACACAATGTGCTTGCCAAAGGATAAAATGTAAAAAGGAAAGGTGGATTTCACCTTGACACTTATAAGACAGGAATAATAGATAGGCCCTTCGCAGAGGGAAGCAGAGGTTGTCATGTGTTTTTATGGTTGGATGCACAAAGTCTTAGCATAGGAGAACTTCGCTTTATATTGCCACTTGTGATAAGGACGTTTATTATGCAGTCCGGCGCTTTTATTACTTTCATATCACAAGATCGTATAAAGCTAACTTCTCCCACACTAATAAATCATACATATTTTAGCGGATTTGCAACATGACAACTTACTTGGAAGGATCTTCCTCAATCCATAGGTAGGTATACATTAGTGCGAGGATTTTTGGCTAGCATGAGGGGGAAAGGCAAGCTCAACATGTTGGATGATCCATGATAATATACTTTATTTCGGATATAAGAAGACATAATCCATTAGGTTGTTTTCCTTGTCCAACATCAACTCTTTAGCATGTCATACTTTAATGAGTGCTCACAATTATAAAAGATGTCCAAAATAGTATATTTTTATGTGAATCCTCTCTTCTTTTATCACTTCCTATTAATTGCAACGATGACCAAAACTATGTTTGTCACCTCCCAACAACTTTTATTTATCATACTCTTGTATGTGAAGTCATTACTTCCCATAAGATCGATATGATCTCTTTGATACTCTTTATGTTTTCTTTCTTTTTATCATGACCCAAGTGAGGAAATCAAGCCCTTGACTCAACACTAATCTTTATTATATAGCTCACGGAGTCGATTATAAAGGATAAAGCTCACAAAGCAAAAGCTCACGACTAGATCATGCTAACTTTATTCTAATAGATCAAGATACTACCAAAAGGATCGAACTAAGTAAAACGGTAGAGATAGGAGTGATGGTGATACGATACCGAGGTCATTCCCCCAAGCTTGGCAGTTGCCAAGGGGAGTGCCCATACCCATATGATTATGTCTCCTTCTTCGGGGGTGGTGATGATGGATTTGCAAGTAGGGACGGGGGATCCTCATATATCGAGCACAGGAGATCTTCCAGCTTGCGGATAATACCTTTGAGAGCAGCTCCCTAACAATAGCTCCGCACAGAGCAGAAAATCCCGCCTGGGTTCAATCGGTTGGCCATCGTCCACGATTCCTGTGATCATGAACTTTCATTCTAGCACAACCTTTTCTTCGGGCCTCGTCTCGTTACCGAAGTTTGGCTCGATCCAGAAGGCTATAAAAGAAGAAAGAAGAGTTAATATATGTACATACCACAACAATTAATGCATCAATTAGCTAGTCAGCATAGGCTTAATTAATATATATACCTCGCCCGACTTTGCAACAGCTCCCTCCTCCGTTCGGTCACCGGAGCCGCCATCACGGTTCCTTCTTCCACCGGCATTCGGCCACCGGAGCCATCATGATCGTGTCTTTCCTCCTCCATTGTTCGATCACCAAAGCCCTCATCATCCTCTCCTTCCAGACCATCGGTGTCGTTGAGAAACGACAAGACATTACCTCCGACGTACATTATATCCCCCAACACCAGTTCTTGTTCTAAGTCTCTTTGCTCCATAGTTTCTGCAAATATTACAACATGGCAATTAATATATTAGTGGAAAACATAGAGCTAGCTAGCTAATCACAACAAGGAATATTAATTAGTGGCATCGACGCTTCTATGGTTTGGGGTGGCCTCGATAACGCTTCTAGGGTTTGGGGTGGCCTCGACAATGCTCTTTTAACTTGGTAAATTTGTGTGGCCTCGAAAACGCTTCTAGGGTTTGGGGTGGCCTCGACAACGCTCTTTTAATTTGGTAAATTTGGGTGGCCTCGACGCTACTAGGGTTTGGTCGGGCGAGAGGGGGTTGATCGACATCCCCCCTCATGTTGAAGAGTTACCAGAGTTTTATATGAACAAAAAAATACTACCTATCACATGACATGTCCGGCAACCGAACTCGACCACCTCTCTCATGAATGTCCGACGTCCGGACCGCTCTCTCATGAATGTCAAACAAGGGATTTAACAAAATGGCGACATTCTGGATGTGCAGAAAATGGTCCATATTTTTCCTAATTTCATCTACCCTTCTATATGTCATGTTGTCTAGTGTCAAAGGATTCAAGAAAACCATGGCTTCATCATTAGCCGGAAGTAACAGGCGCATAATGGTACGCTGTTGTCCAAAATTGTTTTGGAATGGAGTCCCGGATAGGATAATTAGCTTTTTGGTACGAAGTTCAGCAAGAGACTTTCAAATATCGCTATTTGGAAGGCCTTTGTTGAAATTCGTACAAAAAAGCGAATTATTCTATCTGGAACTCCGTTCCAAAACAACTTTGAAGAGCTTCGTAGCATCATACGCCTGTTACTTCCGGATAATGATGTAGCCTTGTATTTCTTCAATACTTTGACAGACGACGTGACATATAGAAAAATATATATATAGCCGGCCTATTCTGCTAATATTAGCAGTATAACTATTCTGATAACACTTCCGCACTGCATTCATAGCGACCAGTGAACTTCATATTGAAAAAAATGTATGTGTTGTTTTTTCGGTACCTTTTTGGCACTAGTTTTTTAACTGTTTGTTGGAACAATGTGTGTCATATACCGTTGAAAAGCTATGGATTATGCGCTACTTCGCCATGTTGAACACTTTCCGAGATTCCTCACGGTTTAAGTGCAGTTTTAAAAACGGTGCGACCCACAAATAATGGCAGCGAGCATTTTTTCGTGTTTTTTTTCTAAACCGCTCGTCGAAATGAAACATATGATACACCGTTGGAAAGATATCGTCGAGGCGAATCTTTATCATATGTATTATTTTCTCTCATTCGTTGTGGTTTAAGAGCAGTTTCAAATTTACTAAATCGCGGAACAATAATTTTCAAATGTTTTCAATTTTTTGGTACTGTTTTCGCCCTAGTTTTTTAGCCGTTTGTCGGAACGAGGCGTGTAATATACCGTTAAAAATCTACGGACAAGGCGCAACTTTCATATGTTGAAATGTTTTTGAGATTCCTTACGGTTTTTAGTTAATTTTGAAAATCGTGCGGCTGAACACGATATGCAGTGGCCGTTTTTCGCGAATTTTTTTCAAACCGCTCGTCGGAATGATTCCAATGGTACACCATCGAAAAGATATCGACGATGCGCAACTTTTTCATGTAGAACACTCTCTCTAATTCCTTACGGTCTAAGATCAGTTTTGATTTTACTGAAATGCGGACACTCTGTTTTGCGCACCAAAATCGACGCGTGCATTGCATCGGACAGAAAAGCGCACTCCTTCAAACTGAAAACCGCACTGCAGCAGATAGTCAAGTGAACTTCATGATTTTTTTTGTCGGGCGTACACTTTCCCGCACAAGTTTTTGTTGTCTTTTTTTCAACTTTTTTTTCGAATGAGAGTGGACCGCAACACTTCCGAAATTGAACCGCACAAGTTTTTGTTGTCTTTTTTTGAACTTTTTTTTCGAACAAGAGTGCACCGCAACACTTCCGAAAGTGAACCGTAACACTAGCAAAAGTGAACCTCATGAGTTCTTGTTGTCTTTTTTCGTACTTAATTAATAAATTACGCGCGTTGACCAAGCGTGTGGACCGCAGGGACTATGCGTCACGTAGGGACTGAGCGAGTGAACTACAACTAATATAGAAGCGAGCTTTCATTTTGAGACCTTTTTGTTTTTTTGTTTACCAAGTGGACAATAGAGGAGGCTCATAGCATACATAATCTGCACTCTCAACCAGCCAAATCACGGCAATGAACTGCATTTTTTTACAATGAACTAATGAAGTGCACTCTTCAACACCAACAAAATTGAGTAATGGGGCATCCAATAGAACTGCAACACTTCATATTTTTTCCTGCAAAAATGAGTAAAATGAACCTCAATAGCAAACCATAGTGGAGATTGCTTACTGCTACTGTTACCTGTAGCTAATAGAATAGTAAACGATAATTAATATATAAGCCAAGAATCACCTTGAACAATTTGCACCGGAGATCTTCCCCCACGACATAGACCTGGATGCCTTCACCTCGCAATGATTGAATCGCTTTCCCTCTCAAGTGCTTCATGGTATGTATTGATGGGGAACGTAGTATTTTCAATATTTTCCTACGATCACGCAAGATCTATCTACTAGATGCATAGCAACGAGGGGGAGAGTGTGTCTACGTACCCTCGTAGACCGGGAGCGGAAGCGTCTAGTGAAGCGGTTGATGTAGTCGAACTTCTTCGTGATCCAACCGATCAAGTACCGAACGTACGGCACCTCCGCGTTCAGCACACGTTCAGATTGATGACGTCCCACGAGCTCTTGATCCAGTTGAGCTTCACGGGAGAGTTTCGTTAGCACGACGGCGTGCTGACGGATATGATGAAGTTACCGACGCAGGGCTTCGCCTAAGTACTGCAACGGTATAACCGAGGTGTGTTTCTGTGGAGGGGAGCACCGCACACAGTTGGGAGAGATCAACTGATCAACTTGTGTGTGCTAGGGTGCCCCCCTGCCCCCGTATATAAAGGAGCAAGGGGAGGGGCCGGCCAACCCTTCTATGGCACGCCAGGGAGGCAATCCTACTAGGAATAGGATTGCAATCCTATTCCTAGTAGGAGTCCACCAAGAAGGAAGAGGGGGAAAGGAAGGAGAGGGAGAGGTGGCGCCCCCAATCCTAGTCCAACTAGGATTCCCAGGTGGGGCGCCGGCCAGCCTCTATGGGCTGCCTCTCTTCTTTCCTCAAGGCCCACTATGGACCATCCCCCCTCGTGGGGGGTTCCGGTAACCCCCTCCGGCAATCCGGTTAGATCCGAAACTTTTCCGGAACACTTCCGGTGTCCGAATATAGTCGTCCAATATATCAATCTTTATGTCTCGGACATTCCGAGACTCCTCGTCATGTCCGTGAACTCATCCGGGACTCCGAACTACCTTCGGTACATCAAAACTCATATACTCATAATACCGATCGTCATCAAACGTTAAGCGTGCGGACCCTACGGGTTCGAGAACTATGTAGACATGACCGAGACTCATCTCCGGTCAATAACCAATAGCGGAACCTAGATGCTCATATTGGTTCCTACATATTCTACGAAGATCTTTATCGGTCAAACCGCATAACAACATACGTTGTTCCTTTTGTCATCGGTATGTTACTTGCCCGAGATTCGATCATCGGTATCTCTAT
The DNA here is from genome assembly GCA_902687465.1 of Secale cereale. Classification (NCBI taxonomy): domain Eukaryota; kingdom Viridiplantae; phylum Streptophyta; class Magnoliopsida; order Poales; family Poaceae; genus Secale; species Secale cereale. Next base: position 845,943,996 of record LR738713.1, read on the forward strand.
ACCTAGTTCAATCTCGTTACCGGCAAGTCTCTTTACTTGTTCCGTAATACACCATCTCGTGACTAACTCATTAGTCATTTGCTTGCAAGGCTTATTATGATGTGCATTACCAAGAGGGCCTAGAGATACCTATCCGACACTTGGAGTGACAAATCCTAGTCTTGATCTATGCCAACACCACGAATACTTTCGGAGACACCTATAGAGCATCTTTATGATCACCCAGTTACGTTGTGACGTTTGATAGCACACAAGGTGTTCCTACGGTATTCGGGAGTTTCATAATCTCATAGTCATAGGAACATGTATAAGTCATGAAGAAAGCAATAGCAGTAAAACTAAACGATCATAGTGCTAAGCTAACGGATGGGTCTTGTCCATCACATCATTCTCCTAATGATGTGATCCCATTGATGAAATGACAACTCATGTCTATGGCTAGGAAACATAGCCATCTTTGACCAATGAGCTAGTCTAGTAGGGGCATACTAGGGACATACTGTTTTGTCTATGTATTCACACATGTATCAAGTTTCCGGTTAATACAATTCTAGCATGAATAAAAGACATTTATCATGATATAAGGAAATAAAAATAACATCTTTATTATTGCCTCTAGGGCATATTTCCTTCATGTATAAGGCCCGCCACAACTCTTGTGATTCCTTCCTAACACTAGTGGAAAAAGGGCCATTTGTCCCGGTTCATAAGGGCCATTTGTCCCGGTTGGGGTACCGGGACTAAACGGTCGATACAAATGCCCTAGACCATTAGTCTCGGTTCTTATACCAACCGGGACAGATGGGCCTCCACGTGGCCATTGCGGCTTGCCCATGCAGGGGGGCCTTTTGTCCCGGTTGGTAGCACCAACCGGGACAAATAAGCTTCCATGCGTCAGCAGTTCAGAGGCTAGGGTTTTTGTTTTTTTTTCTGAAAGGGGGGGAGGGGGTTTGGGGGGTTTTGTAGGGTTAATTTAGGGGTTTCATATATTGTGTTAGCTAGCTGATAGAGAGAAGTGTCCTCTCTTATCTCCGTGCATGCTCATATAACAATGCATTATCATAATTAATAATAAATCATCATCGTCGTTGTCATAATAAAAAAGTCGTACTCAACATCATTGTCATCTCACAACTTCTACTCGTTGTCATAACAACAAGTCCTACTCATCATCATCATCATAGTCATCTAACAACTTCTTAGCACATGATCATGATTAGCCAGACTTAATTAAGTACACCCTCTCTAAGGTGAAATAGCATAAAACAAGATAGGCCCTTACTCTCCATTATGGAGAATGCAAATTATCCTGTCTCTAATTCTTGGCTTTCGCACAATGTTGCTTCCATGTAGCTCCCTACGATTGACCATACATTTCTTCCAATCTTTGATTGTCATGTCTTCATTGGTTTTAGAAATCCGGTATGGATAGTGATGCGTAGGATGATGACCTGACGAGTACGGTAAAAAGCTCATAACATTAAGGTGACCTTTCTGAAACATCAGATGAGGCACACAATCCGAAGGGATTTTCTGTTGAAAAACATAGTAATAACTTCGTAGTTAGTAATGTAGTTTAGTTTTAGAAGAATTTATGCAAAAGATGATCGGGCACAAATCTTACCATGACATCTCCATGGATGTTACCATAGTTGAACACGTGCACTAGTGGCACATATTGACCATAATGTGCAGGAGTTTTAGAATAGATATTGTAATTCTCAAGATAAGTAAGTAATGAGACAAGACGATCTTTCTTCTGACAAGTTAATTCTGCACCATCAGTGTAGTGGGTTCTGTCTACCATCTTCCGTACATTTCTTGAAGAATGGAAATAAGCTGTCAATTATTTTGAAATAAACAAAATATATTACTTAATAAATATGTTTGAGAAACTCGCATAGAGGTAGAACTGGAAGCGTATCAACAAGGAGCCACATGCCATCGTCATCATCACCAAGGTCAAAGGTGACATACATACCCTCCTGAAAATCATATGCCTTGCACAGTGCTCTCTAGTTCGAGCAACCAAAATGGGTTACGCTCTCCGAATTGTATAGCTTTCCAAGAAAATCATAATCATGATGGGTCCTGAGATGAATTTTCTTTGTCTCCATACTTTCATGATCTTCGAAATCCATATGCTCCAAGACATAGTGTCTTGCATGGCATGGGATAAGCTAGTCGAATTGTAAAAGACGAAAATTACACGTTGAAGAAGCAAAAGTCATGCTTAATTACCAAACAAGACTTGTTGTGTTGCATACTGTCTCAAAATCGAAGGCATCGTCAAGCTTAACACTGAATCATCGACCGTCTACAAGGTGTGGCCTTTCGCACTGACCCCGGTCGTCGCCACACCAGTCGCACGCCGGGATCCTATCGTCATCGTCAGACGACGACATTTCCTACATATTGTAAAACAAGTCATGCCAAAATTAAATGGTTGAAAATATAAACAAAAAAATTTCAAAATATCTTAATTATAGGACTCATATTGACATGGAGATTTTGTTGGACTCCAGTTTGAGCATTCAATAAGCAAAACTAAATCATCTCTTGCGTCCGTACATCGTTGAATATCTTATATTTACTAATTGGAGGCACCATACGAGCCTTCACGTTAATCCTCAAAAACTTAGTTTGTCATCCATCCGATTGTTGAATAAACCCCAAGTCTGAAGATTAGGCTAGTGTCGTTTTGCTTTCTTCAGTTTCGACAGTTTTAGTCAGTTTCGTCAGGTAGGTTCAGGCAGCGAGATTAGCTCGTTTCTGTTAGCGCCTTGATCGAGTCCTGCGCCCCCTCCTGATCGCTCGTGGGATGGCACGAGCACCACGATCGGTGGTGGCGCAATGCAAGGGGCCACGACCCCGTTTTCCTTGTTGGTTCAGAAATAAAAGGAGCCGAAGAAGACCAGAAAAGCTGCAAGTTTACGCAGCAACAAACCTCCATGTTCTTCCTGTTCTCGTTGTTCTTCAGAGAAAGCCAGAGAGATCGAGGCGAGGTGAGGAAGATAGGCTAGAATTTGCCAACAATTGGCATCAGAGCCGTGTTCAGATCCTGGGCATGGCGGGACCAGACGATTCCGGTGGCAGCAAGTCGCCGCGAACTCCGCGGGCACGGGTCTCCGACGGCAACGAGCTTGCCGTGGCTGAGAGGTCCACGGCGCGGATGGCTCGCGACACCGGCAGCGCGGCGTGGCCGCAGCTGACGCGGACGAACTACACCGACTGGGCCGTGCTGATGCAGATCATGATGGAGGGGCGACACCTCTGGGACACCGTCCAGACGGGCACGGCCGAGCGGAGCGAAGATCGCCTGGCGCTCGAGGCAATCCTTCGGGGGGTGCCATCGGAGATGGGGCCTACCCTAGCAGCCAAGGCCACGGCAAAGGATGCATGGGACTCCCTGAAGACGATGCGGCTCGGAGTGGCGCGGGTGCGGGAGGCAAAGCTCGCAAACCTGACCAGGCAGTACGGCGACCTCAAGTTCGCCGACGGCGAATCCGTGGACGAGTTCGCCATGCGCCTCACGACGATGGTGGCACAAATGGCGCAACTAGGTGAGACAATTCCTGAGAAAAGAGTTGTGCGTAAATTCCTGTCGGTGGTGCCCAACAGTTCTCGCAGATCGCTCTGTCAATCGAGACTCTGGTGGATCTCGACACACTCCCCGTCGAGGAACTCACCGGAAGGCTCAAGGCGGCGGAGGAGCGCCACGAGCTGCAGCAGGCCACAGATGGGATGGGGCGGCTTCTCATGACAGAGGAGCAGTGGAACGCCCACCTCAAGACCGGTGATCAGAACGCCGGCGGCTCTGGGTCCGGATCATCGCAGGGCCGATGCCAGAGAGGTCGTGGCCGTGGTCGCGGCGGCGGCGGCGGACGCGGCCGGGGCGCCAGCTCTGGCAAGGGCAATGCAGGCAACGACGACGATCGCGACCGGTGCCACTACTGCAACATCCCGGGACACTGGAAGCGCGACTGTCGCAAGAAGAAGCGCGATGAGGAAGCCAAGGCTCTCCTCGCGCAAGGGAATGGCGGTGACGACGCCGACCCGACACACCTCCTCATGGCACAGGTGTGTGAGCTGTCCGTGGACGTCGGCGACAACGACGATCGTGTCGAGCTGCATGAAGAGCGCGTCGAAGCTCACCTCGGCCTGGCCACGGACGAGCACACCGGCGTGTGGTTCCTGGACACGGGCGCCAGCAATCACATGTCCGGCGAGGAAGGCTCCTTCGGCGAGCTGGACCGCCGCGTCACCGGCACGGTCAAGTTTGGCGATGGATCAGTTGTCTTCATCAAGGGGCGTGGGAGCGTGCTCTTCACCGACCACTCCGGCGGGCACCGCGTGCTGAGCGGAGTGTACTACATCCCGCGGCTCCGGAGCAGCATCATCAGTGTGGGGCAGCTGCATCAAGTCGGGTGCAGATCGGAGATTGAGCATGGCGTCTTCACCCTCTTCGACCCGCAGCGGCGTATCATCGCAAGGGTACGGCGGGCATGCAATCGCTTGTACCCGTATACGCTCCAGCTCGCGCGCCCTGTCTGTCTGGCTGCACGATGCGCCACAGACAAGGCGTGGAAGTAGCATGCCAGGTTCGGGCACCTCAACTTCCAGGCTCTCCGCAAGCTAGCTCAGCAAGGGATGGTCCGAGGCATGCCCGCCATCGACCACGTCGACCAGGTGTGCGACGGGTGCCTCGCCGGCAAGCAGAGGCGGACCTCTTTTCCCACGGAGGCAAACTTCAGAGCACAGGACGCTCTGGAGCTGGTCCATGGCGATCTGTGCGGACCAATCACGCCAGAGAGGTCGTGGCCGCGGTCGCGGCGGCGGCGGCGGACGCGGCCGGGGCGCCAGCTCTGGCAAGGGCAATGCAAGCAACGACGACGATCGCGACCGGTGCCACTACTGCAACATCCCGGGGCACTGGAAGCGCGACTGTCGCAAGAAGAAGCGCGATGAGGAAGCCAAGGCTCTCCTCGCGCAAGGGAATGGCGGTGACGACGCCGACCCGACACACCTCCTCATGGCACAGGTGTGTGAGCTGTCCGTGGACGTCGGCGACAACGGCGATCGTGTCGAGTTGCATGAAGAGCGCGTCGAAGCTCACCTCGGCCTGGCCACGGACGAGCACACCGGCATGTGGTTCCTGGACACGGGCGCCAGCAATCACATGTCCGGCGAGGAAGGCTCCTTCGGCGAGCTGGACCGCCGCGTCACCGGCACGGTCAAGTTTGGCGATGGATCAGTTGTCGACATCAAGGGGCGCGGGAGCGTGCTCTTCACCGACCACTCCGGCGGGCACCGCGTGCTGAGCGGAGTGTACTACATCCCACGGCTCCGGAGCAGCATCATCAGTGTGGGGCAGCTGGATCAAGTCGGGTGCAGATCGGAGATTGAGCATGGCGTCTTCACCCTCTTCGACCCGCAGCGGCGTATCATCGCAAGGGTACGGCGGGCAGGCAATCGCTTGTACCCGTATACGCTCCAGCTCGCGCGCCCTGTCTGTCTGGCTGCACGATGCGCCACAGACGAGGCGTGGAAGTGGCATGCCAGGTTCGGGCACCTCACCTTCCAGGCTCTCCGCAAGCTAGCTCAGCAAGGGATGGTCTGAGGCATGCCCGCCATCGACCACGTCGACCAGGTGTGCAACGGGTGCCTCGCCGGCAAGCAGAGGCGGACCTCTTTTCCCACGGAGGCAAACTTCAGAGCTCAGGACGCTCTGGAGCTGGTCCATGGCGATCTGTGCGGACCAATCACGCCTGCAACAGCTGGAGGGCGTCGCTACTTCCTCCTTCTCGTCGACGACATGTCCAGGTACATGTGGGTAACTGTGCTCAGGTCCAAGGACGAGGCGGCCGGCGCGATCGCGCACTTTCAGGTGCGGGTGGAGACGGAGACAGGGCGCAAGCTGCGTGCCCTGCGGACGGACCGCGGCGGCGAGTTCACGTCCGTCGACTTCACCGACTACTGTGCGGAGCGCGGCGTACAGCGGCAGCTCACAGCACCGTACTCGCCGCAGCAGAACGGCGTTGTGGAGCGGCGAAACCAAACCGTGGTGGCCATGGCTAGGAGCATGATGAAGGCCACGGCCATGCCCGGAGAATTCTGGGGGGAGGCCGTCACCACCGCCGTGTTCGTTCTGAACAGATCGCCGACGCGCTCAGTGATCGGCATGACGCAGTATGAGGCGTGGCACGGCGAGCGGCCAGCAGTGCACTTCCTCCGCACGTTCGGCTGTGTGGTGCACGTGAAGACGGTGAAGCCGCACCAGAGCAAGCTCGACGATCGGTCCACACCGATGGTGTTCGTCGGGTATGAGGAAGGAGGCAAAGCTTATCGAGCGTACAACCCATCATCCAAGCGTGTCCATGTCACCAGGGATGCAGTCTTCGACGAGGCCGCTCGTTGGAACTGGGCGGACACCGCCCATGGAGCTCTGACGGAGCAGAGTGAGTGTTTCACCATTCAGTACCCTGTCTACAAGGTGCAGATTACTCACAACGGCGGCAAGGAGAGACCGGAGCCGCAAACGCCGTCGACGCCGCAGGCCCCAACTGACACTGATGCCCAGTCAGCAGCCGGGTCCGCGGCCACGGCGGCGCGCACGCCCTCGACGGCCGACAGCAGTCAGGCGGCCTCCTCTGCAGAGAGCACTCCTTCAGCGATCACCACTCCAGTGGGCGTGGAGTTTGTCTCTCCGCCCTCAGGGACCCCTGTGCTCGATGCGCACGATCTCGCCCGCACTACACACCGCTTCCGCCGCGTCGCCGATCTCTTCGACGAGCCTGGAAGCCCAGAGCAGTTCTCTGAGAAGCTGCTGATCGCCTCTACTGAAGAACCGAACACCTTCAGAGAAGCGGAGCGTGATCCTAGCTGGCGACGGGCGATGCTTGAGGAGATGGGGTCCATCGAGGAGAACGGAACGTGGGAACTGGCGGATCTTCCCACCAGCCACCACGCCATCGGCGTCAAATGGGTTTTTCGCGTGAAGAGGGACGCCGCCGGGAACGTCGTCAGGCACAAGGCCCGGCTCGTCGCGAAAGGTTTCGCACAGCGGCAGGGGATCGACTTCGACGAGGTCTTCGCTCCAGTGGCTCGACTGGAGTCAGTGCGCGTTCTGCTCGCACTCGCCGCGCACGAGGGGTGGGCGATCCATCACATGGACGTAAAGTCGGCGTTCCTCAACGGCGACCTGGCGGAAGAGGTGTACGTCCAGCAGTCGCCGGGGTTCGTCGCCGCTGGCCAGGAGCACAAGGTGCTTCGACTGCGGAAGGCGTTGTACGGCCTGTATCAGGCCCCGAGAGCTTGGAACGCCAAGCTTGACGCGACTCTTGTCGCCATGGGCTTCCGCCGCTGCAACTCCGAGCACGCCGTCTACGCACGTGGGTCAGGCCACGAGCTCCTTCTTCTGGGGGTGTACGTGGACGACCTGGTGATCACCGGAGCAGACACGCGGGAGATCGACAACTTCAAGACGGAGATGAAGGGCACGTTCATGATGAGCGATCTCGGGCTGCTCTCGTACTACCTTGGCATCGAGGTGCGCCAGGAGGCTGGCGGAGTGATCATCGCTCAGAGCGCGTATGCCGACAAGATCGTGGAGAGGGCTGGACTGACGGGCTGCAACCCGAGTCCAACTCCCATGGAAGCGCGCCTGAAGTTGAGCAAGGGCAGCACGGCGGCTTCGACCGACGCAACAGAGTACAGGAGCTTGGTGGGGACGCTGCGCTACCTCACACACACAAGGCCGGACATCACCTATGCTGTCGGGTATGTGAGCAGATTCATGGAGGCACCTACTGTCGAACACCTGACGGCGGTGAAGCACATCATCAGATATGTCGCGGGAACACGCAGCCTAGGCTGCCACTTCCCTCGGCGAGGAGCTGGAGGAGCCAGTCTCTTCGGTTACAGCGACAGCGACATGGCCGGCGACATCGACGACCGCAAGAGCACGACCGGGGCGCTGTTCTTCATCGGAGAAAGCCCCGTCATATGGCTGTCGCAGAAGCAGAAAGTGGTGGCCCTTTCATCTTGCGAGGCAGAGTTCATAGCGGCCACCACTGCCGCCTGTCAGGGGGTGTGGGCGTCCAGGTTGCTTGCGGAGATCACCGGCTACAAGATGCAGGTACCCACACTCCTGGTGGACAACAAGTCCGCCATTGCACTCTGCAAAAACCCCGTCCTGCACGACAAGAGCAAGCACATCGACTTGCGCTACCATTTCATCAGAGAATGCGAGGAGGAAGGGAAAATGGAGGTTGATTACATCAGAACTGAAGAACAGCTGGCTGACATTCTGACGAAGCCTTTGGGACGGATCAGATTCATTCAGCTGCGGGAGAAGATTGGGATGAAGAAAATAATGTAGGCAGACTAGGGTTTAGGGGGTGATTGTTGAATAAACCCCAAGTCTGAAGATTAGGCTAGTGTCGTTTTGCTTTCTTCAGTTTCGACAGTTTTAGTCAGTTTCATCAGGTAGGTTCAGGCAGCGAGATTAGCTCGTTTCTGTTAGCGCCTTGATCGAGTCCTGCGTCCCCTCCTGATCGCTCGTGGGATGGCACGAGCACCACGATCGGTGGTGGCGCAATGCAAGGGGCCACGACCCCGTTTTCCTTGTTGGTTCAGAAATAAAAGGAGCCGAAGAAGACCAGAAAAGCTGCAAGTTTTACGCAGCAACAAACCTCCCTGTTCTTCCTGTTCTCGTTGTTCTTCAGAGAAAGCCAGAGAGATCGAGGCGAGGTGAGGAAGATAGGCTAGAATTTGCCAACACCGATCTCCGTATAAACTATTTATAACCGTCTGATGAAATACCAGGAGTCCTGGCCTATTGGGCCACGTGATGACAGAAATAATAAAGGAATATCTTCCACGCTACCTGAAAACAACATCTCCCGTTCTAAAAAAACAGCTCCCTCGCAGATTTCTCCCGACACCGACGCATCATCCACAAAACCCTAGCGATGATTTTCCACATCAGGTCCTCCTCCTCCTCCTTCACATCTCCAGTCTTAAAACGATCCAACGGGCCACTTCCAGATCCCCTTGGAAGTCGGTCTTCCAATCTTGGCTGAGGAGAAGGTGTTTCAATCCACTAAGATACCATGGCCCGACCAAACCACAATCTGTGATGAACATATGCAGTGGAGAAGGAGGTGCTACGATGAATCAGAAAGGACAACCACCATTGTTGTTGTGTTGGTGAAGCTGCAGAGTTAGAGAACTACGTGGATGTGATCTGTAATTATCTTCCCCACCTTGATGCCTTGACCTGGCCGGGCTAAGTTGAGTCGGGAACCATCAGCCCGTGATTGATTCGTGCCATGCCAACGCAAGGATGACAGTGTTGCTGCCTCAGTGGCCAATCTTCACCATGTAGATTTTGCATCTATGCGGCGATGACGGCCAAAGTTTGCACCATACCAGATGCTCACTTCATATGCAGCCATCGGCCTTATTAGTTTTAGAGTAAATTACGGGTTTTACCCCCTATTTTGACATTTTTGACAATAATTACCCAATTTAGCAGGATTTCATCCGTTTTACCACATTTAGCAAAATTGTTGCCATATTTTACCCTGTTTAATATTTTGTGAGCATTCTGACCGGCAGCTCCAATTATGTTGTCCCAATTTAACCTGTTTAATATTTTTGGAGTTGGTGGTATTCTCCTATGATTTTAAAAAACAGACCATTCTCCTATTATTTGCAACAGATCATGGTAATACAATGCGAAAAATTTGTGTTATTACAACTACTTTTGCCTATTTGTTCCTTGGGTCATGATGTCAATTCATCTCCTGATCATGCTCTTTTGTCAAATAGATTGTATTTATGCTTCACACTACTGTCAAAAGTGATTAGCATCATCTTGTCCTCCATGGATTCAAGCAGCTGTCACAAACCATAAAACTCATCCTCCATCTCTGCGCCTTACAACCACTGGAGGATATCACCCCAAGTGAATTGATTTCAGAGCAATTCTGGCAATGGTTCAGCAAACTGAACAAGTAAAAGAATTTCGTCAATATTCAAAATGTTGAAAAAAACATTAAATCAATGTACCTCAGTTGCAGAAGGGTGCCATGTAATATAAACATATGATCTCCTAATAAACATCTTAATTATAAGCACAACCTGATGGGGTCCTTACTATGTCGCCAAACTAGGAAGAAGAACTGAGTACAACCTGACGGGGTCACGTACATGATTTGTTTTTGAAGTATACCAAATTCAGAGGACTACGCCGACGGCTAGCTTGACAGAGCCATCGGATTCCACGGGGTCGTTTCTTGCCTTGATTTTCCAGCCATACAACCATGCTTGAGGAGGTACGAAATCGCACGGCCGGCCCCCAGCACCCTTTGCCGCCGCCGTCGTCGTCGCCACTACCGGACAATACTTAATCCTAGGTTCGAGCGAGCCTGACGGGTGCGTGCGGTTGGAAGCCTGGACGATGCAATCGATTGGGTACTAACAACACAAGCGAGAACGGCTGGAGGCGAGCATGACGCGTGGCCGACTCGGGCGTTGTGCGTTGGACGCAACGCGAGCGAGCTCCATTGGGCTGGTCCTGGTCGAGAGAAGCTGCGAGGACCTGTTCAGCAAGGAGAAATAATAGGTAAAAAACAAGTCGATGTGGCATGCCAGCTGGACCTAACAATTGGGTCCTATGCTCAAAAAAAATTAAACATGGTAAATTGTGGCAGAACTTTTGCTAAATGAGGTAAAACAGATGAAATCTCACTAAATGGGGTAATTAGTGTCAAAAATGTCAAAATAGGGGGTTAAAACTAGAATTTACTCTTAGTTTTACTACACAGCTCCAAGACCAATCTCAGGTATCCTAGGTAATGTCCCAACAGCGTGCTCTCCTATCCCTTATTAAGTTCGTCTAATGTTTTGATCCCCGCAAAAAAAAAAAATTTGTTTCGTTCCCATAATCAATAGGCTCCTCAGCGTCATGCAAGTTCTGCTTCTGCACGTCCGCAGCTGCAGCAGCCAAAAGACTGCACCATCGGCAACATCAACGTGTCTGCCGTAGTGCTGGACGGCAGCCATCCCTCTAGGCCTCTACGTACTTGGCTGATCTGGCAGTAATTTCAGTGATTTATTCTATGCAATTCACTGTCCTCTTTCCAAGTAATCAGATATGTAAGCTTCTCATAAGTTACCGACTGATCATATTACCGGCCGGCTGCGTCCACCCAGGTTGAGCACGACTGACCATGTTTAGTTTTCGTTCATCATGCTCGATTGATGTACACCGTACACCCATCCGCCTCCTCCTCCTCCAAGAAAGAAAGTTTAGCGTTCCTGCCTCTCGCCGGCGCCGGCGCAGGTCCGCCTCGTCTTCAGTGGCCTTAGGGCCATGGAGGCGCGGTGGATCCTGGCAAGGGCCGGCGGGAGGGCTCCGTTTTTAGTCGATTTTTTCAATCTTGCTAGGGTTTGTGTCCTACTCAGGAAGACGAGACGGCGGCGGCTCCCTGAAGATGGAATAAAGGTCTCCCCGCCTAGCCCCCGTTCCGCCGGTGCGTCTAGCATCGTTGGTGGGCGTGTGGAGGTGTGTCTCCGGCAGATCTATCTTTGGTGGATTTGTTCGGATCTCGTCGTTGTTCGTCTACGTTCGTGTGTCTTCGGTTTGGATCCTTCCGGTCTACGTTATTTTTCATCGGCGACGGTTGCTGTTCTGGGGTGCTGGTCCTATTGGGCCTTAGCACGACGACTTCCCGACTGTCTACTACAACAAGGTGTGCCCGACTCCGGCGATGGAGGGGTGATGACGGCGGCGCGCCTTCGGCTCGCTTCAGTGCTTGTAGTCGTCGCTAGGTGGTCTACGAATCTAGATGTAATTTTTATTTCTTGTGTTCGTTGTACTGCCATGATTGAAGATGAATAGATTGGAAGTTTTCTCGCAAAAAAAAAAGTTATATTTACCAGGGATTCTGTATGTAGTCGTGTGAGCGACTGAGCAGGTGCCTTTATGATATATATATAAGGTGTGCGGTGCATGTGTGAATCATTACTATGCTCATTAAGATTAAAAAAAGTTATTCAATCTTGATATATCTAGCTTTGTCTCAATTGCAGTTCTCCACTAAGATGAGCTTATTTGCAGAGTCTATGCAAATACGTACATATCAAGATAACTGTTGTTTGGTATTTGCAGCACACAAATAATTATAGTTATTTCAATTTTAATGAGCACATATGTTAAGTTCACATAATCTGGATGTCTAGCAGCATAGTTATATATAGGACATGCATATAAAAAGAGGATAGAGTCAATAATTATGAACTGAAGGTCATATATATTTGATCTGTCACGGTTTGTTTTTTCACTGATTTCATTTCGATAATGTATATGCAGAGGCGTGCCAGTTTTTTGGGTGACTAACCAGAGCCCATCGAAGTACAGAGAACGGGCAAAAGCTTCAATATGTATGGTCTAATAAATTGCTATGCCTCAGCACACATTAACATGGGAAATAAAACATATGAAAAAATATACCTTGACCGATCAAATATAACCTTTGTCTAGGAAAAGCTAGGATATTCTTACTGACCATTTAATTTTGTGGCACAATGGTGATTAATCAGAGCACACTAAACGTACAGAGAACATGCAAAAAGTTCCAACATTTATGGTCTAAAATTGCCATGCCTATGCAACATTAAGGAAATAAAACAAACTTTGACCGGTCAAATATTTAGTGAACCCTCTGTATATTCGCGACAAGTTTAAAATTTTCACTGCTTTTATTTCCTTAACGCGGATATCTCACCTTTCATGTGTATGTCCATGGGCTCACGTTATGATTTTTTTGGGTGGCCTAACATTGTTCTTCCCTCTCATGTTGCCACAAGCCACCGACTTTTATTAGGTAGCTTCACATTTGAACTTACTTTCTATATATATGTACATGAATGACCAATACTGACATCAACCACCTTCATATATAGGTTACAAATTAATTTCTGTGAAATCCAAATTCGAATTTCAAGCCCAATGATTCAGAACCCTCATTTGTATTGGCAAAATCTGACATACCATTATTATTTGTCAAATCATATTTTCCCTAGGATAGCAGCAGATTTAAGAAAATGAATGTTGACAAAAGTTGACAACCAGCTATCAACTTACTAATATTTTCATAGTCATATGTCTGCATGTATATATGGTTAAAAAAATAGATAGCATGTTGTTTGTTATCGGCATAGGCAAAGAATATACGTACTGTGTTTAGTCGGTCATCATAGATCTTAATGAAATTGTTCTTTTGTAGATATATAGTCAATTCAATATTTCTTTATGCCCTGCGCATGTATTTTTGTCTGTGAACTATGGAATTGGGGCTTTACTGAAAGATTTTACTCACAGTAGCTTCAAGATTTCTGTTTATGAATCATGAGTTTGCTTCAAATGAAAGATTTAGTTTCACTTCATGTTAGCTCACAGTATCTTCATGCATGCACCATCTTATGTAAATTAATTTGTTGTAGCTGAAACAATATGGGACCACATATATAAAAAGTAGTCTGAATGTGCACTTTATGTTAATGCCCTTATAAAACTTCCTACCTATTTGCTTTCTTTGCATGTGATAATTGCGCTTTTCCCAGTCGAGTCAATATTAAAAGTGTTCACAAACATTCGGCAGAAATAATGCTACTATTTTTATGTCTATGTTATGTATTATGTATTTTGTTGTCTTCTCTTATCAGTATGTATATTATAACCCGGGAAGAAATATTTCTATTGAAATAGAAATATTTGATAAAAGAGATCAATTTTTTTATGCTATGTGCACCAACAGATGAGAAAAGAAAAAAGTATAGCCACACCGGCCATCTTTCTTATGGGTGAGAAAAGACAAAAACAATTGGGAGATGAGAGACCAAACGGCTGGAGGAAGAAAGTATAGCACACAGCAGTTTGTTGCTATTTTCTTTATTTCGTGCATATGGGTGGGTCCCATGATACCAGGCAACAGTATGATCCTATTTATCTTTCTTTACTGCACAGGTGAGCCCCAAGAATACATCTATATTTTCCATACAGCTAAGTAATAGGGCAAGGAGACTACACGCCTGTGCACATACACGTTACACAAGTACATATTGAAAAGTGAACGCCTAAGAAGACAAACGTGTATCGAAATTCCTAAAACTATTTGCGATTATAAGTTATGGTAATTATGTTTTAGTTAGACATCAAGTAAACGGGTCGTGCACTCATTAATCTTCTTCTTAACATTGGAGTTTTTAAGCAATAAATTGTGTTTATTTAATTTATTCTAAATAGGTGTGGTGTTAATACGTTGGATAAATAAATACATTTGTTTCTCCAAAAAAGTTCCTATAAAAAGGCCATATTGTATAGATTTAGATAGCAAAATAACTAGCCCGTGCAGTTGCACGGGTTGTTGACTAGTTATCACTAATACATCTCGAATAGTATAATACATATAGCATCACTAATTAACACAGCTAAAACCCTAGCGAACGACGGGTATCGGCGCGGGCAGTGGACATCCAAAGAGAAGGAACCATCACAAGATCATAGCTCTAGTGAGATCCCTGAAAAACCTGCCAGGTATTGTCGAACCTTCCCTCCAACGCAACCATGTAGCGACGGACGTGCTCGTCCTCCTCGCTGACACGGTGACGTACAACCTCCGCGGGGTCCTCAAGCCTCCGCACCTTCACTGGCCCACGCGCCCGCCAACAAAGAAGGTTCGGGTCAACAATGGGTTGGCTCCTCACCAAGTTGCGCCCCCCGGAAGGAAGCACCTCCCAGTACCAGCCCGGCGGAGCCCAGTCCCGAACAATTGCAGGCCACCGATCAAGCAGGCCTCCATTGAGTCGACGACGAGTATGAGGGATATGCATCGTCGACGTCGATGCGGGAATAATTGTTTGAATAAAAAGAATAAACTAGTTCTATTAATTCAAATAGTTCAACTAATAAGCACTTACTATATATAAAAATGAACTAGTCTTACTAAAAATAAACTAGTTCTTACTAAAAAAAACTACATTCTATCACTAAAACTATTAAAAAAATATAAAAACAGAAAATTCATCTAACATTTTTATAACTAAAACTAAAATTACATCATTACATCATCATATATCATCGAATAAAATTACATCATCATCATATATATACATCTAAAAAAGTTTTCATATATCACCATATATCATCATCATTTAGAACAAAAAAGCCGAATGATTATCCTCCATCTCATCTCATCTCATTTCATACAAAAAAGCTGCAAGCTTCAGTGGCTGCAGCGGCAGCGGCAGCGGCGACATGGACGGCGTCGAGGAGCTCTCGGGGATGACGGATAGAGGACGCGAGGGACGACGGGGCAAGGGGGAATCGGGTCAGCAGCTCACCTCGAAGCTGTAGGGATGGTTAGCGGGATCGGGGACGCGCCGGAGTGGCCAAATCGACGGAGAAGGGCGCCGGAGTCGAAGCTTGAAGGCGATGGAGAGCGTCCGTGCTCGCGTGGGTTGGGGCGACGGTGATGGCGATGACGGACGCGGCAACGGTGACGGCGACGACGGGGGCGGCAGGTGGCGTCGTGGCAGCCTGGCGGCGATGGGGCAGGGCGCGGC
Organism: Secale cereale; assembly: GCA_902687465.1. Taxonomy (NCBI): domain Eukaryota; kingdom Viridiplantae; phylum Streptophyta; class Magnoliopsida; order Poales; family Poaceae; genus Secale; species Secale cereale. The sequence continues at coordinate 845,959,629 of LR738713.1, forward strand.
AACGGCGACAGCGACGAGGAGCGGCCTGGCGGCGTCGGGGGAGAATGGGAGCAGTTGGGGAAATTTTTCCACGTGTTGGCTTATATAGCCACACCTTTAGTCCCGGTTTGTGGCATAAACCGGGACGAATGGCCCCCTTTGGTCCCGGTTTGTGCCACCAACCGAGACCAAAGGTCTGTTTTGGCCAGGCGAAAGGGCGGGAAGCACAACCCATTGGTCCCGGTTGGTGGCACCAACCGGGACCAAAGGCCCCGTGCTGCCCCGCGGCAAAAAACTTTAGTCCCACCTCACTAGTTGAGAGGGGCTAGGAGTGGTTTATAAGACCTGCTGCCTCTGCCCTCTCGAGCTCCTCTCCTTTGCAGGCTTACGGGCCTAACATGACATTGCTATGCCTGTGGGCCTACTGGGCCTTCTGCGGGCCTGAATCATGTACCATGGTTGGGTTTCTAGTCGTATTCAGGCCGTGGTGGCCCAGTAGGTGGCACATTTTTTTCTTGTTTTTTGTTTTTTGCATTGTTTATTTTCTTTTGTTTTTTGCTTTATTTTTTAGTTCTTTTGCTTTTAGGTAATAAAAATTATAAACTTCCTGTTAGTGCCATTAGTTTTACAATTTGAATAATTTAAATTTGAATTTTTTGAGATTTGTGTGAATTCTTTATGATAATTTCTTTTTTCTATTAAAGTTTCCAATACAATACTAGAGGTTTATAAAAGTTTTTTGAGTTGATTCCTTTTTCTATTGGAGTTTTATAAAAGCTTTTTAGTTGATTCTTTTTGCTATTGAAGGATATTATAGTTTTGTTTTAGTTGCTCGAGGTATCAGGGTTTCAGACGAAAACTCATCTGTTACAAAGGGATTTCATTTTTTTGAACTTATTTGAACTACAGACTTTTCTGTGTTCAAAATGCACCATTCAAATCCACATCATCAATTTTCAACCATTTCTGACTTCATTTGTTATTTTTTATGCATTTACTGAATTTTTTGAGCTATAAGACCCTGAAATTGAAAAGAATTTCAAATGAACTCTGAAAAGGTTGAAAGTTAGCATGGTATCATCATTTCACCCACATAGCATGTGCAAAAAAGTAGAGAGGGTTACGGCAAAAACTGGATGCACTTCATGTAGAAAATGGACTATCTGTTTCGAGGTATCAGGGTTTGAGACGAAAACTCTTTTGTTTCAAAGGGATTTCATTTTTTTTAAATTATTTGAACTATAGACTTTTTCTGTGTTCAAAATGCATGATTCAAAGCCACATCATCAACTTTCAACCATTTCTGACTTCATTTGTTATTTTTCATGCATTTACTGAATTTTTTGAGCTATAAGACCGTGACATTGAAAAGCATTTCAAATGAACTCTGATAAGGTTGAAAGTTGGCATGGTGTCATCATTTCACTCACATAGCATGTGCAAAAACGTAGAGAGGGTTACGGCAAAAACTGGATGCACTTCGTGTACAAAATGGACTATCTGTTTCGAGGTATTAGGGTTTCAAACAAAAACTCATCTGTTACAAAGGGATTTCATTTTTTTTGAACTTATTTGAACTACAGACTTTTTCTGTGTTCATAAATGCACCATTCAAAGCCACATCATCAATTTTCAACCATTTCTGACTTTATTTGTCGTTTTTCATGCATTTACTGGATTTTTTGAGCTATAAGACCCTGAAATTGAAAACCATTTCAAATGAACTCTGAAAAGGTTGAAAGTTGGCATGGTATCATAATTTCACCCACATAGCATGTGCAAAAAAGTAGAGAAGGTTATGGCAAAAACTAGATGCACTTCGTGTACAAAACGGACAATCTCTTTCGAGGTATCATGGTTTCATACGGAAACTCGTATGTTACAAATGGATTTCATTTCTTCACATGTAACTGCAGTGATATTCTAGATCAAAGGCATCATCATAATAGTTGTACAGAGAAAATCTTCACTTTTTCTTCGCTTGTGTCCTTTGCTTATTGCTCTGTAACCATGGATAATCTTCATCATTTATCAGGGTGCTTGGGTCAGCCTTGACTTTGAAGGGGGGGATTTTCATGAAACTTTTCATAATCTTCGGAAATGTGTGTCTTGCCCTCCATTCCCATGATATATAATTAAGTGTGTCAAAAACCATTATAGAACATCATGTATATATAAGTGATCAAATTAATATAAGTTCATCATCACATTAAATTCAAAGTACATGCATAGCTCTCCAGAGCATCTAATTAAACCATACATTGAAACTATGCAGAACATTTCATCGCAACAACAAATGCGATCATAATTGCAACGAAGGTAACAATTGATCCAACGGCATAATGATACCAAGCCTCGGTATGAATGACATATTTTCTAATCTTTCTTATCATCAAGCGCATGGCATCCATCTTGATCTTATGATCATCGACGGCATCCGCAACATGCAACTCCAATAGCATCTTCTCCTCCTCATTTTTTTTAGTTTTTCCTTCAAGTAATTGTTTTCTTCTTCAACTAAATTTAACCTCTTCACAATAGGGTCCATCTTGATCTTGTGATCATCGACGACTTCCGCAACATGCAACTCCAATTCCATCTTCTCCTCCTCCAGTTTTTCCAATTTTTTCTTCAAGTAAATGTTTTCCTTTTCAACTAAATTTAACCTCTCCACAAGAGGGTCGGTTGGAATTTCCGGTTCAACTACCTCCTAGATATATAAAAACATCTATGTCACGTTGGTCGGCATAATTGTCATAAACACTTAAACGCATAGTTATAAATTAAAGATAATATACCACATCCGAATCGTAGACAGGACGAGGGCCGACATGGGCGGATATCAAAACCATCGCACTATATAATAACAAGCAATAATAAAAGTAAGAAAATTAGACAAATATCTAGCCAAAGCAATAATAACAAGCAATAATAAAAGTAAGAAAAGCATAGACAGAACAAGAGGCTCACCATGGTGGTGCCGGTGACGAGATCGGCGGGGGTGATCGACGGCGGTGAAGACGGGGACCGGACGTGACAGACCGCTAAACCTAGACAAATCTCGGAGAAAATGGAGCTTGGAGTTCGAGCTTCGAGAGGAGAAAAGCTTTACTACTGTGGCTCGGGCATTTCATCGAACACCTCATGTGCATAGGAGGTGAGCTAGAGCATCACAAAGCTCCCCCCTCGCCGGCTAGAAAAAACAGAGCAGTGGAGTGGTGGGCGACGGGGTATATATAGGCAAGCGATTGGTCCCGGTTCGTGGCTGGAACCGGGACTAAAGGACCCCTTCTGTCCCGGTTCCAGTCATGAACTGGGACAAATGGGTCCAGAAGAACCGGGACAGATGCCCCACAAGGCCTGGCCGCCCCCCTGGGCGCACGAACCGGGACCCAGGACGTATGCCCCCATGTGTTCCGGTTCGTAAGTGAACCGTGACTAATGGGCTGGCCAGGCCCGAACCAAAGCCCTGTTTTCTACTAGTGTAATAAGATCATTTGTTTTCTCCCCGTGCTTAGGACGTCTTTTTACATGACTATACAAAGTCAACCTGAATGCTTATGAGTAATTTATAAATAAAGAAGGTTGAGCAAAATATATTTCTAGTGTTCATGCAAGCAAGCTCACGGCGGTCAAGACCTCGGACGCCCTTATGTTGTCAACTTCAGTAAGATAATACGCTGCCACAGCAATACACATAGAAATTTAGGGGGTTGAGTTAAGGGAGAGCAAGTATCCAGCATTATGTCTTATTATACCCATGGAACCTGCACTACCTATGACATATCAGAATTTTGATCATAAACCTACTATCATATTTGTTGCAGTACTATCCACATTTGGTTTTACAACAATCTTCAGAGATATACTAGCAATCATGTTAAAGAAACAATCTTCAGAGATATACTAACAATGTTCAATCGTGCAAGAAAACTGCAAATGCCGGAGACCTTGGGAGCTGCCATCCACGTGCCGCGGACTGCACACGCATATGCACCGCACTGCACGGACGAGCCAACAAACCGCACGGAGGGAGGTCGCTGTCCGAACTGCACGATCTAAGGAACTACAAAAAATGCAACGAACTATGGCAGCGAGCACCGAACTGAACTCATCGGTGCCACTGGAAAGCACATCTGACCCCGAGCCTCGTGCCACTGGACTGCAAGCATGCTCGCTGGTGGAGTAGACATCCAGCCGCACCGCACTGATGCCAAAAGAGAACTGTAGTGTTTTGCCCAAGGAGAGGAAAGGGAGCCGGCCGCCGGACCGAGCGGGGAGGTGCCGCGCGCACCATCGGGGCAGGGCACGGGCGCGAGGCGGCGCATTGACGGCGAGCTTGGGGCAGGGAAGGGGCACGGCGATGGCATGGACACAGCGAGCTCGGGGTAGGGCAGGGGCTAGGGCGTCGACGGCGATCATTGGCAGGGGCGGGGCGGCGGTGCATCGACGGCGAGGTCGGGGTAGGGCGAGGGGAGCGGCGGCAAGCATGGGCAGCCTGGCGGCGTCGATGAGCCCAGCGTCGTCGGGGGCATCTGGTAGATGAAAACTGATTTTTTTTTTCTAAATGTTTGCTATATATACATGAAGCATTGGTCCTAGTTCGTGGCACAAACCGGGACCAATGCACCCCTTTAGTCCAGGTTGGTGCCACCAACCGGGACCAAAGATCAGTTTTCAGCAGCCCAAAGGACGGGAAACAGGGGCCTTTGGTCCCGGTTGATGGCACCAACCGGGACTAAAGGGGGGCATTGGTCCCGGTTGGTGCCATGAACCGTTACTAATGCACCCCTTTTGTCCCGGTTGGTGCCACCAACCGGGACCAAAGGCCTTGGGCTGGCACAATGCGGTGGGATGTTTAGTCCCACCTCGCTAGCTAAGAGAGCTCGAGAGTGGTTTATAAGCGCTGCTGTACCAACCCTCTCAAGCTCCTCTCAACTGTAGGCTTTCGAGCCTAATCTGTCACTCCTTTGCTTGTGGGCCTATTGGGCCTGCTGCGGGCCTGAATCCTGGCCCAACAAGCTGGTTGGGTTTCTAGTCATATTTAGGCCGTGGTGGCCAAGTAGGTGGAATTTTTAAAAAAAATCCAGTTTTTTTGCACTAATTCGCTTCCTTATCTTTTCTTTTTCCCAGTTTGGTAGACACGTCCTTCACATAGAAAACCTACGCCGCATCATTGGCTAGGACGAATGGTTCGTATGTGTACCCAAGATTGTTCAGATTCACTGTTATCACTCCGTACTATGGGTCTACCTGTACCCCGCCTCTTGACAGATTGACCCATTTGCACTGAAACAAAGGGACCTTAAAATCATGTCCATAGTCAAGTTCCCATATGTCCTCTATGAAACCATAATATTTGTCCTTTCCCCTCTTGGTTGCTGCATCAAAGCGGACACCGCTATTTTGGTTCGTGCTCTTATGATCTTAGGCGATCGTGTAAAATGTATCCCCGTTTATCTCGTACCCTTTGTAAGTCAGTACAGTCGAAGATGGTCCCCTGGCCAACGAGTATAGCTCATCAGAAACAGTGTTGTCACCCATGAGACGTGTTTGCAACCAACTGCCGAAAGTGTTGATGTGTTCACATGTAATCTAGTCGTCACACTGCCCGGGGTGTTTGGAGCGCAAAATATTCTTGTCTTCCACTAGTAGAAAACAGGGCATTGGTCCAGCCCATTAGCCCCGGTTCAATCTAGAACCGGGACCAATGGGGGTACTGGACCCGGTTCGTTAGCCCAGGGGGCCGGCCGGGCCACGTGGGCCATTGGTCCCGGTTCGTCTGGACCTATTGGTCCCGGTTGGAGCTAAAAACCGGGACCAATGGCTCTTGCTCCTGGCCCACCACTATTGGTCCCGGTTTGTTTTATGAACCGGGACCAAAGGCACCCCTTTAGCCCCGGTTTGTAGAACCAACCGGGACCAGTGAGTTGCCTATATAAACCCCCTCACTCAAGAGCAGAGCTCACTGCTCTGTTTTTTTCTGGTCGAGGGGGAGAGGGGTTAGTGGTGCTCTAGCTCACCTCCTATGCACACAACGTGTTCGGTGGAATGCCCGAGCCACACTAGTTAAGCTTTTCTCCTCTCGAAGCTCTATTTTCTCCGAGATTTGTCTAGGTTTAGCGGTCCGTCACGTCCCGTCCCCGTCTTCGCCGCCGTCGATCGCCCCCGCCGATCTCGTCACCGGCACCACCGTGGTGAGCCTCTTGTTATGTCCATGCTTTTCTTACTTTTATTATTGCTTTAGATAGATATTTGTCTAATTTTCTTACGTTTATTATTGCTTGTTATTATATAGTGCGATGGTTTTGATATCCGCCCACGTGGGCCCTCGTCCGGTCTACGATTCGGATGTGGTATATTATCTTTAATTTATAACTATTTGTTTTAGTGCTTATGATAGATATGCCGACCAACCTGACATGCATAGATGTTTTATTATGTCTAGGAGGTAGTTGAACCGGAAATTCGAACCGACCCTCTTGTGGAGAGGTTAAATTTAGTTGAAGAGGAAAACATTTCGTTAAAGAAAAAATTGGAAAAAATGGAGGAGGAGAAGATGGAATTGGAGTTGCATGTTGCGGAAGTTATCGATGATCACAAGATCAAGATGGACCCTATTGTCGAGAGGTTAAATTTAGTTGAAGAAGAAAACAAATTCTTGAAGGAAAAAATAAAAAAAATTGTGGACGAGAAGATGATATTGGAGTTGCATGTTGCGGATGTCGTCGATGATCACAAGATCAAGATGGATGCAATGCGGTTGAAGATTAAAAAGATTAGAAAATATGCCATTAATACTGAGGCTTGGTATCATTATACCGTTGGATCAATTGTTACCTTGGTTGCGATTATGATAGCATTTGTTTTCGCGTTGAAATGTTTTACATAGTTTCGATGTGTATGGAGAGCTATATGTTGTTAGATGAGAACTATATATGTATGTACTTTGGTTTTAATGTGATGATGAACTTTTATCCATTTGGTCACTTAATTATCTATTTATGATGTTTTGTAATGGTTTTTGACACACTTAATTATATATAAATGCACGCAGATGAACCGCCAATGGATGTACGGTGACAGACACACCTCCGAGTACATTAAGGGCGTGCGTGAGTTTCTAAATGCGGCAGAGGCAAACAAGCAGAATGGTTTTATGTGTTGTCCATGCACTAAATGTGTGAATACGATGTCTTACTCTAACCGAAAAATCCTTCACTCCCACCTGCTTTACAAGGGTTTCATGCAACACTATAATGTTTGGACGAGGCACGGAGAAATAGGGGTTATGATGGAAGACGGCGAAGAAGAAGAGTACGATGACAACTATGTGCCCCCTGAATACGGTGATGCTGCAATGGGGGGAGCTGGTGAAGATCAAGAGGAACCAGACGATGTGCCCAATGATGCTGCAACGGGTGAAGCTGCTGAAGATCAAGAGGAACCAACTGATGATCTTCGCCGGGTCATTGTCGATGCAAGGACACAATGCGAAAGTCAAAAGGAGAAGCTGAAGTTCGATCGCATGTTAGAGGATCACAAAAAAGGGTTGTACCCCAATTGCGAAGATGGCAACACAAAGCTCGGTACCGTACTGGAATTGCTGCAGTGGAAGGCAGAGAATGCTGTGACTGACAAAGGATTTGAGAAGCTACTGAAAATATTGAAGAAGAAGCTTCCGAAGGATAACGAATTGCCCGACAGTACATACGCAGCAAAGAAGGTCGTATGCCCTCTAGGATTGGAGGTGCAGAAGATACATGCATGCCCTAATGACTGCATCCTCTACCGCGGTGCATACAACGATCTGAACGCATGCCCGGTATGCGGTGCATTGCGGTATAAGATCAGATGAGATGACCCTGGTGATGTTGATGGCGAGCCCGCCAGGAAGAGGGTTCCTGCGAAGGTGATGTGGTATGCTCCTATAATACCACGGTTGAAACGTTTGTTTAGAAACAGAGAGCATGCCAAGTTGATGCGATGGCACAGTGAGGACCGTAAGAAAGACGGGAAGTTGAGAGCACCCGCTGACGGGTCGCAATGGAGAAAAATCGATAGAAAGTACTGGGAGGAGTTTGCAAAGGACGCAAGGAACGTATGGTTTGCTCTAAGCGCGGATGGCATTAATCCTTTCGGGGAGCAGAGCAGCAATCACAGCACCTGGCCCGTGACTCTATGTATGTATAACCTTCCTCCTTGGATGTGCATGAAGCGGAAGTTCATTATGATGCCAGTTCTCATCCAAGGCCCTAAGCAACCCGGCAACGACATTGATGTGTACCTAAGGCCATTAGTTGAAGAACTTTTACAGCTGTGGAATGGAAACGGTGTACGTGCGTGGGATGAGCACAAACAGGAGGAATTTGACCTAAAGGCGTTGCTGTTCGTGACCATCAACGATTGGCCCGCTCTCAGTAACCTTTCAGGACAGACAAACAAAGGATACCACGCATGCACACACTGTTTAGATGACACTGAAAGTATATACCTGGACAAGTGCAGGAAGAATGTGTACCTAGGCCATCGTCGATTTCTTCCGACCAACCATCAATGTCGAAAGAAAGGCAAGCATTTCAAAGGCGAGGCAGATCACCGGAAGAAGCCCGCCATGCGTACCGGTGATCACGTACTTGCTATGGTCAATGATTTACACGTAATCTTCGGAAAGGGCCCCGGCGCACTAGCTGTTCCGAATGACGATGAGGGACACGCACCCATGTGGAAGAAGAAATCTATATTTTGGGACCTACCCTACTGGAAAGACCTAGAGGTCCGCTCTTCAATCGACGTGATGCACGTGACGAAGAACCTTTGCGTGAACCTGCTAGGCTTCTTGGGCGTGTATGGAAAGACAAAAGATACAGCTGAGGCACGGGAGGACCTGCAACGTTTGCACGAAAAAGACGGCATCCCTCCGAAGCAGTATGAAGGTCCTGCCAGCTATGCTCTTACGAAAGAAGAGAAAGAAATCTTCTTTGAATGCCTTCTCAGTATGAAGGTCCCGACTGGCTTCTCGTCGAATATAAAGGGAATAATAAATATGGCAGAGAAAAAGTTCCAGAACCTAAAGTCTTATGACTGCCATGTGATTATGACGCAACTGCTTCCGGTTGCATTGAGGGGGCTTCTACCGGAAAACGTCCGATTAGCCATTGTGAAACTATGTGCATTCCTCAATGCAATCTCTCAGAAGGTGATCGATCCAGAAATCGTACCAAGGCTAAGGAGTGATGTGGCGCAATGTCTTGTCAGTTTCGAGCTTGTGTTCCCACCATCCTTCTTCAATATCATGACACACGTCCTAGTTCATCTAGTCGACGAGATTGTCATTCTGGGGCCCGTATTTCTACACAATATGTTCCCCTTTGAGAGGTTCATGGGAGTCCTAAAGAAATATGTCCGTAACCGCGCCAGACCAGAAGGAAGCATCTCCATGGGCCATCAAACAGAGGATGTCATCGGGTTTTGTGTTGACTTCATTCCTGGCCTTAATAAGATAGGTCTCCCTAAATCGCGGTACGAGGGCAGACTGACTGGAAAATGCACGCTTGGAAGGGACTCAATAATATGCAGGGACGGTTATTCTTGGTCTCAAGCACACTACACAGTTCTACAGAACTCTACATTGGTGACCCCGTATGTCGATGAACACAAGAACAGTCTGCGCTCCAAACACCCGGAGCAGTGCGACGACTGGATTACACGTGAACACATCAGGACTTTCAGCAGTTGGTTGGAAACACGTCTCAGAGGTGACAACACTGTTTGTGATGAGTTGTACTTGTTGTCCAGGGGACCATCTTCGACTGTATTGATTTACAAAGGATACGAGATAAATGGGAATACATTTTACACGATTGTCCAAGATCAAAAGAGCACCAACCAAAACAGCGGTGTCCGCTTTGATGCAACAACCGAGAGGGGAAATGACACATATTATGGTTACATAGTGGACATATGGGAACTTGACTACGGACATGATTTTAAGGTCCCTTTGTTTAAGTGTAAATGGGTCAATCTGTCAGGAGGCGGGGTACAGGTAGACCCACAGTACGGAATGACAACAGTGGATCTGAAAAATCTTGGATACACTGACGAACCATTCGTCCTAGCCAATGATGTGGCACAGGTTATCTATGTGAAGGACATGTCTACCAGACCGAGAAAAAGAAAAGATAAGGAAGCGAATACATCATACGATGAGCCAAAGCGCCACATAGTTCTTTCAGGAAAAAGGGACATCCTGGGAGTGGAGGGCAAGACAGACATGTCTGAAGATTATGAAAAGTTTCATGAAATTCCTCCCTTCAAAGTCAAGGCTGACCCAAGCATCCTGATAAACGATGAAGATTATCCATGGTTACGGCGCAATAAGCAAATGACACAAGCGAAGAAAAAGTGAAGAGTTATTTCCGCAACTATTATGATGATACCATGCCAACTTTGTAACAAACGAGTATGATACCATTGTCCGTTTGTACTATTCAAATTTCAATACTACTTGCACTAACAAAACAAAACAAACTTGAAAAATAAATAACAACAATAAGTATTTTGTTGTAAGTATAAACAAAATAAAATAAATAAAGCAACAAAGAAAATAAATAAAGAAAGTAAAATAAATAAAGCAACTCTAAATACAGCAAAAAACAACTTAGAAATAAACAAAGAAAATAAAATAAATAAAGCAACTCTAAATACAGCAAAAAACAACTTAGAAATAAATAGCAACAATAAGTATTTTGTTGTAATTAAGTATAAACAAAATAAAATAAATAAAGCAACAAAGAAAATAAATAAAGGAAGTAAAATAAATAAAGCAACTCTAAATACAGCAAAAAACAACTTAGAAATAAACAAAGAAAATAAAATAAATAAAGCAACTCTAAATACAGCAAAAAACAACTTAGAAATAAATAAAGCAAAAAAGGAAAAAAAAAATTGGGCGCTGCCCAGTGAGCCTGCAAGGCCTATAGCACAGGATCCACCTGTAATATAAGGCCCAGCAAGCTCACAGGGCAGCACGCAGAGTTAGGCCCAGAAGCCTGCATTTGAGAGGAGCTCGAGATGGTGGGAGCAGCAGCCCTTATAAACCACTCTCGAGCTCCCTCAGCTAGCGAGGTGGGACTAAACATCCCACCGCACCCGCGCCAGCACAGGGCCTTTGTGTTGGAAATATGCCCTAGAGGCAATAATAAAAGAGTTATTATTATATTTCCTTGTTCATGATAATCGTTTATTATCCATGCTATGATTGTATTGATTGGAAACTTAAATACATGTGTGGATAAATAAACAAACTTTGTGTCCCTAGTGAGCCTCTTCAGGACTAGCTCGTTGATCAAAGATGACCGCGGTTTCCAGGTCATAGACATGAGTTGTCATTTGATAACGGGATCACATCATTAGGAGAATGATGTGATGGACGAGACCCAAACGTTAAACATAGCTTTTGATCGTGTCAGTTATCGCTATAGTTTTCTGCATGTCAAGTATAAGTTCCTATGACCATGAGATCATGTAACTCACTGACACCGTAGGAGTGCCTTGTGTGTGCCAGACGTCGCAACGTAACTGGGTGACTATAAAGGTACTCTACAGGTATCTCCGAAGGTGTCTGTTGAGTTGACATGGATCGAGACTGGGATTTGTCACTCCGTGTGACGGAGAGGTATCTCCGGGCCCACTCGGTAATACGTCATCTCAATGAGCTCAAAGTGACTAAGTAGTTGGTCATGGGATTATGTATTACGGAACGAGTAAAGAGACTTGCCGGTAACGAGATTGAACTAGGTATGGAGATACCGACGATCGAAACTCGGGCAAGCAACATACTGACGAGACAAAGGGAACTGTATACGGGATTGCCTGAATCCTTGACATCGTGGTTCATCCGATGAGATCATCGAGGAACGTGTGGGAACCAATATGGGTATCCAGATCCCGCTATTGGTTATTGACCTGGGAGTGTCTCGGTCATGTCTGCATAGTTTCCGAACCCGCAGGGTCTACACACTTAAGGTTCGGTGACGCTAGGGTTGTTAGTGAGAACAGTGCATGGTTACCGAAGGTTGTTCGGAGTCCCGGATGAGATCCCGGACGTGACGAGGGTCTCCGGAATGGTCCGGGGACGAAGATTGATATATAGGATGAGAGTGATCGGAGTCCGGAAGTGTTCCGGGGAGCATCGGGGAGTCGTCGGATGACCGAAAGAGGTTTCGGGGGGTCCCGGCAAGTGTTGCGGGCCCTATGGGCCATAAGAGGGAGACGCAACAGCCCTCATAGGGCTGTGCGCCCCCCCTTGGGCCCTCTCCACGTGCGCCAAGGGGGCTGGGCCCCCCTAGGGCTGCCGCACCCCCTAGTCTTGGGGGGCAAGGCGCTTGGGGGGGAAACCCTAGCCCTGGCCGCAGCCCTGGCCGCCGCTCCCCCCCTTGGCCGGCCCCATCTGCCTTGGCCGCCGCCCCCTAGGGGAACCCTAGGGGCGCCCCCTCCCCTCTCTCCCCCCTATATAAAGAGAGGCAGAGGGAGGGCAGCCACACACGTTCGTGCCTCGGCGCTGCCCTCCCTCTCCCACGAACATCTTCGTCTATTCCGCAGTGCTTGGCGAAGCCCTGCTGGAATTCCTCCACCACCATCTCCACCACGCCGTCGTGCTGCTGGGTTTCTCCGTCAACTTCTCCTCCCCCCTTGCTGGATCAAGAAGGAGGAGACGTCCCCGAGCTGTACGTGTGAAGAACGCGGAGGCACCGTCCGTTCGGTGCTAGGATCTTCGGCGATCTGAATCGCGGCGAGTACGACTCCATCAACCGCGTTCTTGAACGCTTCCGCTTAGCGATCTACAAGGGTATGTGGATCCAACTCTCCCCTCGTAGATGCATCTCCTAGATTGATCTTGGTGAGCGTAGGAAAATTTTTTGTTTCCCATGCAACGTTCCCCATCAGTGGCATCATGAGCTAGGTTCTTGCGTAGATGCTTTCACGAGTAGAACACAAAGGGGTTTTGTGGGCGTTGATGTTTAGATTGCTTCCCTCCTTGGTCTTTCTTGATTCAGCGGTATTATGGGATGAAGCGGCCCGGACCAACTTTACATGTCCACGTACATGAGACCGGTTCCATCGACAGACATGCGACTTTTGTTACATAAGATGGCTGGCGGGTGTCTGTCTCTCCTATCTTAGTTGAATCGGAATAGACAAAGGCGGTCCTTGTAGAAGGTTAAATAGCAACTTAAATATCACCGTTGTGGCTTTGCGTAGGTAAGAAGCGTTCTTGCTAGATACCCATAGCAGCCACGTAAAACATGCAACAACAAATTAGAGGACGTCTAACTTGTTTTTGCAGGGTATGTATGTGATATGATATGGCCAATGACATGATGAGATATATTTGATGTATGAGATGATCATGTTGTAATAGTTAATATCGACTTGCATGTCGATGTATACGGCAACCGGAAGGAGCCATAGGGTTGTCTTTAATTTTTGTATGACCTGCGTGTCAATCATTAAGCGCTATGTAATGCTTTACTTTATCGCTAAACGGTAGCAATAGTAGTAAGAGCATGGTGGGCGCGCGACAACCCCGATGGCGACACGATGATGGAGATCATGATGATGGGGATCATGGTGTTGCGCCGGTGACGATGGAGATCATGCCGGTGCTTTGGAGATGGAGATCAAAAGCACGAGTTGATGGCCATATCATGTCACTTATGATTTGCATGTGATGTTAATCCTTTTATGCATCTTATTTTGCTTAGGACGACGGTAGCATTATAAGATGATCCCTCACTAAAATTTCAAGATAAAATTGTGTTCCCCCCGAGTGTGCGCCGTTGCGAAGGTTCGTCGTTTCGAAGCACCACGTGATGATCGGGTGTGATAGACTCTACGTTCGCATACAACGGGTGCAAGCCAGTTTTGCACATGCAGAACACTCGGGTTAGACTTGACGAGCCTAGCATGTACAGACATGGCCTCGGAACACGGAAGACCGAAAGGTCGAGCATGAGTCATATTGTAATGCCCAGGATGGAATTATACCTCCTACGTGTCGAGGCACGACTTAAAGGCATAAGTCCATCCTAGAATGATCTCAAGTTTGGTAATCTTTGCACAACTCATGTAGAAGAGGGATAGTAAACTTAAAATAGTTGGCTTACAATCGCCACATCACAGAATAACAATACAAGTCTCAAACATCATTCAATAAGATCACTACAACCCTCTAAGGGCAAAATCCAAATGTCAAAGTACCAAACTCAGATAAATAAACAACCACAGGCGGATCGAATCCTAGTAAGAGTCTCCACTACTGATCGTCCGGGTAGCGCACGTAGTAACGACTACGCTCCTCGTCGTACTCCCAATCCAGCTCGGTGCCATCACCTGGATAGCTCACGGCTGGACCTGCAGCTGGTGTGTGAAGTAACTGTGAGTCACAGAGGACTCAGCAATCCCGTTCCCGGGTAACAGAACTATCAAAGCCTTTTAGGAGAGGAAAGGCTGAAGAAAGAAGTGAGGTGAAGGATCATCAAAGAGTCTGCAGCAGCAACTAGCATCTAGCTTACGCAAGTGAGAGCGAGAAGAGAAGGCAACGCGAGAAGTGATCACGAAGTGATCCTAGCTACAAGCTCACAAACATAACCCCTCCTTGTTCAACTCCCGAATCCCTATTCGGAAATTGACAGTCACGGAACACACGCTGGTAGTGTATTAGTATCAATGTGTCAAGTTTTCTACAACCGGAATTAACAAGCTCCCATCTGCCACATAACCGCGGGCACGGCTTTCGAAAGTTCAAACCCTGCAGGGGTGTTCCAACTTGACCCATTACAAGCCCACGATCCGCGGAGTCGCAACTCCAAAGTGGGAAGACCCGAGTATTCTCGGAATCCCGTGCTCAAGATATACCGAGCTAAGGTAAGGCTAATCCAGCAAATCCTCCCGGCGTGTCGACACCCTGATAGTAGCCGCGCGTATCTAGGTCTCAGGACACGACTGGATGGGCGATTCTACGGGTGGATACCAAATACCTCGGGTTGCCCCAAGGCGGCCCCGCAGACTCCCCGTTTCGGACCAACACTCATGTGGAGCACTGGCCCGGGGTTGTTGATTAAGAAAGAGGGTTAATTACTCCCTTATGCAAGTTTAGTTTGTTATTAGGCAAAAAGTACCAATGTTGGGATTTGCTGGAAAAGACTTAGCACATAGCGGTTTATCGAGGGGGTCCCATACACCCCAACCGTGTTAGGAACGCATAATCAAGGAACATAAAACCGGCTTATACGGATCCTAACGGCATGAGTGGAACAAAACACCAAGCAAAAGGCTTAGCCTTCCACCCTTGCCAATATATATGTGATTTCAGTTAAAGCATTTATATAGTGTGATATAACCCAACCAAACTTCAACATGGAGCAAGCATCTTCACTTCACCTGCAACTAGCAACGCTATAAGAAGGGCTGAGCGAAGCGTACTTAGCCAAGCAACGGTTTGCATAGGTAGGGTGGTTAAACATGGCAATTGGTTACAAGTAGGAGGCTGACAAGAAGAACATGGGCATCGAGGCAAAACTATAGATCGAGACTACTAGCAAAAGACAAAGATAGTAATGTTATCGGGGTTCGGTCATCTTGCCTGAAGAGAAGAAGTTCGGATCGAAAGAAGGGTCCTCTTGCTCAAACTCGTTGGAAAACTCGTGCTCAACCTCGTTGGAAAACTCGTGCTCAACCTCCGGGTCTAAACAAGACAAACACACCAAGCACCAATCAACACGATGCAATGCGCACCCGAAAAACATGTATGCATGATGGATGCACTAGTGATGCACATGGAGCACGGAAAACATCACTCAAGCAAAACACCTCAAAACAAGATAACAACCTGATATTATTAATCTACACTGAAAATCACCCAAGTTTGATATAAAGTTCGCTGAAATCGGAGTTACGGGCTAAAAGTTATGCCCGAAACAAGATTTGAGCGAAAACTGCAAATTACAGCAACATAGCATCTTGGGAGCTCAAAATAATTAATCTACAGCACCCAAAAAGCATGGCAAAGGACTTGAACACAATCTAGATATAATGTACAGCAACTAGGTCCAAAGTGCACC
>LR738713.1:845975741-845996740 GCA_902687465.1 Secale cereale
CCAACGGAGTCACGGATCAATAGCAATGATCTTGGACATATTGAACTTTGAAATAAAATTCTGGCAGCAGAATTTTATTGAAAGTTTGGAGCAAAAGATAAGCATGCTACAGCCACTCAAATGGACATGTGAGGACATGGATGGAAAGACAACAATATATACTTCATGGAACAATCAAAATCCACCCCAAAACTATCATGCTTTGTCCTACAACATCACACGAACATGGCATCGGAACGTTACAGGTTTCAGACTTAGTGAAATTTCACTAAGTCCCAAAACAGCAACATCATCATAGCAACAAAAAGAGCATGTTTAAGACACCTCGGAACTAAACATGGCAAAGGGTAAGCACCTCATCAAAGTACATATGACGGTGATCCCGAAACACACAAGCATGCATCATTGTGGTGAACACACCGATTGCAACGAGCTCAACAACATGGCATTTCATAACAAGTAAAAACACAACATTTGAACATGGCATCTTGCAACGAAGATAACAAGGAAACAATACATCTACCATGCAACCTATCACAAGCAACACGTAGTTCGTGACGAGACGAACACGTGGACATGTCATTTGCATCGTTTGGACAAACGAGCTAAAAGATATCACAAGTCAAAGGTGGCACAAAAATATCACACAACAGCAGTTTATATCATCATACACTCTTGCAACAGCAAAACAAGGCCCTAGATGATCTCTAACATGCATGACATCAACAGGTAAAACGTAGAGGACAACTCCACGAACATCTGGACATATCACACGCACAAATCGGAGCACCACAGTAAAAGTTACAGCAGTGCAAAGTAGGCATCTCAGATTAACAGATCTGGGGTCTTAGGGAAAAAAAAAACAACCTCAGGGATTAGATCTGGAGATGAACAGTACGGCCCGGTACTGTGCGGATGAACAGTAGAAGGCCTGGAGGCCCGATGCGGCGGCGGCCTGCGGCCCGGCGGGCGAAGCGGCGGCTGGAGGCGGGGCCCGGTCGGCGCGGGGGCGCGGCCCGGCCGGGGAGGGAGCCCACGATCCGCTCGGCGCGGTGGCGAAGGAGCGGCCCCGCGGTGGGCCGCCTGGCGACTGGGCCTCTGGCTGCGGGGCAAGGCGAGGCGGCCTGTGGAGGGAGCCCGGCGCGCGGCGCGAGCGCCTGGAGCCGGCCAAGTGGTCCTGGCAAGTACGGGCCGCAGTCGACCGAGAACCTGGCGCGGCCTGGCTCCAGTCGAAGGAGGCGCCAGCTGGCGGACGAAGCGAGCCCAGCGCTCGGATGCGAAGACGCGCCGGTCGGCGTTGACTTGGGTGGCCCGAGCCAGTAGGATTGCGGCGGCGGAAGATCGAAGGATCCGATGGATCCCGAGGAGCAGTGCGATTGGATCTGAGAAGATTTTTGGATCTGGAGTAAAAAAGAAAAAAAAAGAAGGGGAGAGAGGAGGAAGAAGGAGGGGTTGCTCCAAATAGACTAGGGGGCCTATATGTAGCAGATTTAGACTAGGGTTTGGAGACTAGTGTTGTTTAGGAGCCCTCCGATCGTGATCCAACGGATCCGATCGCGAGGATGATTTAAAAGGACCAGACGGATATAAAAGAGAGCAGTGGGGGTATTTCCGGGACACGAAGTAAGGGCACTTCGGACCCACACGAACAACGGAGGGAAAAGTCAACGGAGTCCAAACGAGACGAGATTTGAGAGGCGGGTTGCACACAACAAAACAACAACACACAACACAACCTCACGGCACACCGGTAACGAAAAACGCCCGAACAACAAAGAAGGCCTACGGGACGTCACGGACACGTGAGGGAGCTCCGGAACACGAAACGGACAACGGGAAGAAACGCCACGAACCGGATGCAACCCACAACACAAACAAAATGCAATGCACATGTCTACATGAAAGAATGAAAGCCACACACTCACACAACAAAAAGACGAAAGCCCGAAAGACAAAGAACCCGAAAAGGAATTAGATGAAGCCGGAGATATATTATAAGCCCAAAAGGGAAAGTATTACATCCGGGGCATTACAAACTCTCCTCTACTACAAAAAGATCTCGTCCCGAGATCTAGGACTGGAAAAAGGAAGGGTAGTCGGAACGAAGATGATCTTCTCGTTCCCAGGTAGCTTCTCGGTCTGTGTGATGTGACCACTTGACTTTCAGAAACTTGATGGTCTTGTTGCGAGTCTTGCGTTCAGTTTCTTCGAGAATTGCAACAGGATGCTCTCGGTAGGAAAGGTCTTGTTGAAGATCAATCTCCTCAAACGGAATCATTCGCTCAGGTGCTTTGAAGCATTTGCGAAGCTGAGACACATGGAAGACATCATGAACATTTGCAAAGTTGGAAGGGAGCTCGAGCTGATAGGCTAGATCGCCTCTTTTGCCAAGAATTCTGAAAGGCCCGACGTATCTAGGAGCAAGCTTTCCTTTGATACCGAACCTTTGGGTTCCTTTCATCGGAGAAACTCGGAGATAGACATGATCACCGATGTCGAAAGCCAAATCACGATGCTTTCCGTCATAGTAACTCTTCTGACGCGACTGAGCGGCCTTGAGATTCTCACGTATGACTTTGCACATTTCTTCGGCTTCAGAGATCAAATCATTGCCAAGAAGTTGACGTTCGCCTGTTTCAGACCAGTTGAGAGGGGTACGGCACTTTCTGCCATAGAGAATTTCAAACGGTGCTTTGCCTGCACTTGCTTGAAAGCTGTTGTTGTAAGAGAATTCTGCAAATGGAAGACAGTCCTCCCATTTCATGCCGAAGGAGATGACACAGGCTCTGAGCATATCTTCAAGGATCTGATTCACACGCTCGACTTGACCACTAGTCTGAGGGTGAAAGGCAGTGCTGAACCTGATCTTCGTGCCCATGGCGGACTGAAAGGAGTCCCAGAACTTTGATGTGAACAAGCTGCCACGGTCTGAGGAAATCACTTGAGGAATGCCATGTAGGGACACAATTCTGGAAGTGTACAGCTCTGCAAGTTGAGCTGCATTGATTGATTCCTTGACTGGAAGAAAGTGAGCAACTTTGGTAAGCTTGTCAATCACCACAAAGATAGCATCATTTCCTCGCTTGGATTTAGGAAAACCAGTGACGAAGTCCATTTCAATGTGGTCGAACTTCCACTCAGGAATAGGAAGAGGTTGGAGAAGACCGGCTGGACGTTGATGTTCTGCTTTCACTCTTCTGCATACATCACATTCATTCACGAATTGGGCAATTTCCCTTTTCATGCGTGTCCACCAGTAAGACTGCTTGAGGTCTTGATACATCTTGGAACTGCCAGGATGAATGGAAAGGAGAGAGTCATGAGCTTCTTCCATTATGAGCTTCCTGAGATCACCTTTGGGAACAACGAGTCTGTCCTCGAAGAACAAGGTATCTCTCTCATCAACACGGAAGCACTTATATTTTGGAGTGCCCTTTGCAATGCCATGTTTCACCTTCTTCACCATGGTGTCACTGAGCTGGGCCTCACGGACTTGATCTTCCAAGGTAGGAGCAATTTGGAGATTTGCAAGAAAACCCTGCGGAACAACCTGAAGGTTGAGCTTCCTGAAAGCTTCACAAAGCTCAGGCTGGTGTGGCTTGATAAGAAGGCTGTTGCAATATGCCTTTCTGCTCAAAGCATCTGCAATCACATTCGCCTTGCCTGGAGTGTACTCAATGCTGGGGTTGTACTCTTGAATCATCTCGACCCAACGAGTCTGGCGGAGGTTCAGATGCGGCTGCGTGAAGATGTACTTCAAGCTCTTGTGATCAGTGAAGATGTCGACCTTTCTGCCCAACAACAGATGTCTCCACGTAATCAGAGCATGTACCACAGCTGCTAGCTCGAGATCATGTGTGGGATAGTTCTTCTCAGCTGGCTTGAGCTGACGTGAAGTGTATGCCACAATTCTCTTCTCTTGCATAAGCACACCACCAAGGCCTTGAAGAGAAGCGTCACAGAACACTTCATAGGGCTTGGATTCATCCGGAGGAATCAGAACTGGAGCTGAGACAAGCTTCTCTTTGAGTGTTTTGAAAGCCACTTCACACTCGGGAGACCAAAAGTATTTGACATTCTTCTGAAGGAGGTTGGAAAGAGGCTTGGCAATCTTGGAGAAGTTCTCCACAAACCTTCTGCAATAGCTGGCAAGACCCAGAAAACTGCGGAGCTGCTTGACGTTCTGAGGAGCTTCCCAGTTGACAATTGCTTCAACTTTCTCGGGATTAACTGCAATACCGTCAGCTGAGATAATGTGGCCCAGGTAGAGAACCTTATCGAGCCAAAACTCGCACTTTGAGAATTTGGCATAGAATTTATGCTCTCGGAGTCGATCAAGAACCAGACGCAAGTGCTTTTCGTGATCTTCTTCATTCTTGGAAAACACCAAAATATCATCCAGATACACTAGCACAAACTCGCCTGTATAGGGGTTGAAGATGTAATGCATCATCCTTGAAAAGGTAGGAGGAGCATTGGCGAGGCCGAAGGACATGACGGTATACTCATATGAACCGTAGCTCGTTCTGAACGCCGTCTTGGGAATGTCTTCCTCGCGAATGCGAATTTGATGATAGCCCATTCGGAGGTCAAGCTTAGAGAATACTTTAGCTCCTTTGAGCTGCTCAAAGAGTTCATTGATGTTGGGGAGCGGATACTTGTTCTTAATCGTCTTCTTGTTCAGTGGCCGGTAGTCAACACAGAGACGCTCCGTGCCATCTTTCTTCTTGACAAATAAGACACCACAGCCCCACGGAGATGTACTCGGTCTGATAAGACCCATACGCTCCTGTTCATCCAACTGTTTCTTCAATTCCTTCAATTCATCTGAAGAGAGCTTGTATGGACGCCGACAAACAGGTTCGGTGCCCGGCTCGAGTTCAATGACAAACTCCACCTGACGGTGTGGAGGCATTCCTGGAAGTTCTTCTGGAAAGACGTCTTGATATTCATTCACCACTGGAATTTGCTCTATGGCATTAATTTCACCCTTATCATTAAGAGAGAAAAGCTGAATAGTATTATCCCTGGAGGCGAAGATAATCACATCTTCATCAGAATGAGTCAATTTGACTTCCTTTTGAGCACAATCAATGTGAGCATCGTGCTGAGAAAGCCAATCCATTCCGAGAATGAGGTCGATGTCAGAATGCCCAAGAATCACCGGTTTAGCCAGAAAACGATAGTCTCCCATGCGAATAGAAACATCCGGAGCATAAACACTAGAAGTCATAATCTTGCCCGGAGAAACAACTTGCAACTTCTGAGGCAAATTTGTAGTGGCAATACTGTGCTTGGATGCAAATGGTTGAGACATGAAAGAGCATGATGCACCCGAATCAAATAACACTTTAGCTGGAAAAGAGTTCACTGGAAGGTTACCCAGAATGACATCAGAAGAAGCCTCCGCTTGTGCTGCATTCATCAGATTGACCCTGGCAGCCTTTGGATCATGCCTGACAATAGCTGAACTCACAGGTGGTGGAGGAGGAAGACGCTTCGGATTCGGACATCTGTTGGCATAGTGACCCTTCTGGCCACACTTGTTGCACACCACTTCAGAGAGAGGACGGAAATGAGAGCCACTGGACTTGGAGCCTTGAGACTGAAACTGCTTCTTCGACTGGTTGCTTGGGTTGGGTGGGTGGGAGAAACCACGACCACTAGAGTTCTTGTTGTTGGAGTTGTTGAAGTTGCTGGAGTTGTTGTATGGAGCTCGAATCATTGGAGGAGGAGGAAGCCAGAATTTCTGTTGTTTCGCAGCCAACTGAGACGATGAGGTAGAGTGAACAACATCTCGAATTCTCTTCTTAGAAGCCTCCATCTTAAGCTGAGCTGCTTCTTGTTTCAAAGCCATATTATAGAACTTATCGAATTCGTCTGGCTCGAACAGAGTGAGAGCAAGCTGAAGTTCATCTTTGAGACCTCCACGGAACTGATAGATTTTACTCTTTGCATCAGGAATGTCTTGCTTTGCATAGCGAGCGAGGTTTTGGAACTTGACATTATACTGATAGACTGTCATGGAGCCCTGCTTGAGGTTGCGGAATTGCTCACGCATACCCTCGATAACACTTGTAGGAATGTGATGCGAGCGGAAATCCTTGCAGAAATTCTCCCATGAGATCACTTGACCCGGCCTTGAGTCTTTGTACTGCTGCCACCAGTCAGCTGCTTGATCTTTCAGTTGGAAGGCTGAAAACTTCACATAGTCATCTTCTTTCACGTTACTGCACTCAAAATGCTTCTTGATATCGGTTAGCCAATCTTCAGCATCAAGAGGGTCGACACAGTAACTGAAAGCTTTAGGATTGTTGGCCAAGAACTGGTTGAGGGTAGCATGGTGCTGCTGGAAGAAGTTGCCTTGGTTCATTGGAACGCCCTGATTAGCTTGATTAGCTTGCATAGCCTGCATTTGCTGCATCATCTGCATCATCAACTGAGTGTTCTGAGCAGTAGTCTGCATAATTGCTCTCCAAGCCTCAGGCGGAGGAGGAGGTGAAGGAGGATGCTCTGGGACCTCTTCCACCTCTGGGTTGGCATTCGGAACCTTTTTCGGAGCCATCCTGTAAGAGATGACCACGAATCAGCAATTGATTGACAAAAGGAATAAGCTGAATCAATGGAATGAATTGCAACAAGTCTTCACAATAATCATTCGAACAATAAGAACGAATGAAATTTCTTAGTTAATTGATAACATCAGTCTTCACGAGAAGCCACATAGGGATCAAAAGGATAAAATGAAAAAACAACAAGGTACGGAAAGGAACAAACACAAGAGAGGAGTTTCGTTCTAACATCTTTGTGCTGAAAGCATATGAACGCGTTACGAAAAGGTTTTGCAATCCCCGGATCAGCATAGCCAAGGACCCTTTAAGATGCAACTCCTGATAGTAACCTCGGTCATATAACCTCTTCACTCAATGTCGAACCCCGAACTCACTAACCTGCATTCGTTGGAAGAATGCCTACGATCTACTGGATAAAACCCACCTATAGCTTTCCGAAAGATTCCAGTTATGCAATCAGGTGTTGGGGATACACGGGAAGCACCGCGCAATCAACTCTAACCTACATCCAGGTGTATCCATCCTTCAACACATAACCAGTCTTTCTCGGAAACTGTGTACCTCGGACCTTCGAAAAGCATCCACTATAACAAGCTATGGCAATACTCCCGAACTACCTCCCCAGTACTGGGTGATGTCGGGGTTATCGTGCCACTGGCCGTATAGGGGAGATTTTCGATGTCGGCCGTCTTAAGTATTTAGTACTGTCGCGATATGCTTGTTACAGTGATACCCCGAAGCTCAACTCCTCGGTAACAGGAGGCATCGGGAACAATATCCTTGTCACAAGAACATCGAAACAATCCCAGAATACTCGCGGGATTCCTAAAAAAAAAAAAAAAATTGTGCAAATTTTGAAGATAGGAGAGACAAGAGTAGACGTCAGGAGTCCTCACCAGAGAGAAAGGGGATGAGAAGCAAAGAATCCTACTCTCCGATATAATATAGGACTCAAAAAATTTTCAGTGTGTGCCTAGACTCAACCGTCAACGGTTCGATCAAACAGTGGGGGCTCCTAGGTCGGAGAAGGCTCTGAATACCAACTTGTAATGCCCAGGATGGAATTATACCTCCTACGTGTCGAGGCACGACTTAAAGGCATAAGTCCATCCTAGAATGATCTCAAGTTTGGTAATCTTTGCACAACTCATGTAGAAGAGGGATAGTAAACTTAAAATAGTTGGCTTACAATCGCCACATCACAGAATAACAATACAAGTCTCAAACATCATTCAATAAGATCACTACAACCCTCTAAGGGCAAAATCCAAATGTCAAAGTACCAAACTCAGATAAATAAACAACCACAGGCGGATCGAATCCTAGTAAGAGTCTCCACTACTGATCGTCCGGGTAGCGCACGTAGTAACGACTACGCTCCTCGTCGTACTCCCAATCCAGCTCGGTGCCATCACCTGGATAGCTCACGGCTGGACCTGCAGCTGGTGTGTGAAGTAACTGTGAGTCACAGAGGACTCAGCAATCCCGTTCCCGGGTAACAGAACTATCAAAGCCTTTTAGGAGAGGAAAGGCTGAAGAAAGAAGTGAGGTGAAGGATCATCAAAGAGTCTGCAGCAGCAACTAGCATCTAGCTTACGCAAGTGAGAGCGAGAAGAGAAGGCAACGCGAGAAGTGATCACGAAGTGATCCTAGCTACAAGCTCACAAACATAACCCCTCCGTGTTCAACTCCCGAATCCCTATTCGGAAATTGACAGTCACGGAACACACGCTGGTAGTGTATTAGTATCAATGTGTCAAGTTATCTACAACCGGAATTAACAAGCTCCCATCTGCCACATAACCGCGGGCACGGCTTTCGAAAGTTCAAACCCTGCAGGGGTGTTCCAACTTGACCCATTACAAGCCCACGATCCGCGGAGTCGCAACTCCAAAGTGGGAAGACCCGAGTATCCTCGGAATCCCGTGCTCAAGTTAAACCGAACTAAGGTAAGGCTAATCCAGCAAATCCTCCCGGCGTGTCGACACCCTGATCGTAGCCGCGCGTATCTAGGTCTCAGGACACGTCCGGATGGGTGAAGCTACGGGTGTATGCCAGATACCTCGAGTTGCCTCAAGGCGGCCCCGCAGGCTCCCCGTTTCGGACCAACACTCATGTGGAGCACTGGCCCGGGGTTGTTGATTAAGAAAGAGGGTTAATTACTCCCTTATGCATGTTTAGTTGGTTATTAGGCAAATAGTACCAATGTTGGGATTTGCTGGAAAAGACTTAGCACATAGCGGTTTATCGAGGGGGTCCCATACACCCCAACCGTGTTAGGAACGCATAATCAAGGAACATAAAACCGGCTTATACGGATCCTAACGGCATGAGTGGAACAAAACACCAAGCAAAAGGCTTAGCCTTCCACCCTTGCCAATATATAGGTGATTTCAATTAAAACATTTATATAGTGTGATATAACCCAACCAAACTTCAACATGGAGCAAGCATCTTCACTTCACCTGCAACTAGCAACGCTATAAGAAGGGCTGAGCGAAGCGTACTTAGCCAAGCAACGGTTTGCATAGGTAGGGTTGGTTAAACATGGCAATTGGTTACAAGTAGGAGGCTGACAAGAAGAACATGGGCATCGAGGCAAAACTATAGATCGAGACTACTAGCAATAGGCAAAGATAGTAATGTTATCGGGGTTCGGTCATCTTGCCTGAAGAGAAGTCGTTCGGATCGTAAGAAGGGTCCTCGGAATCCTCTTCTTAGAAGCCTCCATCTTAAGCTGAGCTGCTTCTTGTTTCAAAGCCATGTTATAGAACTTATCGAATTCGTCTGGCTCGAACAAAGTGAGAGCAAGCTGAAGTTCATCTTTGAGACCTCCACGGAACTGATAGATTTTACTCTTTGCATCAGGAATGTCTTGCTTTGCATAGCGAGCGAGGTTTTGGAACTTGACATTATACTGATAGACTGACATGGAGCCCTGCTTGAGGTTGCGGAATTGCTCACGCATACCCTCGATAACACTTGTAGGAATGTGATGCGAGCGGAAATCCTTGCAGAAATTCTCCCAAGAGATCACTTGACCCGGCCTTGAGTCTTTGTACTGCTGCCACCAGTCAGCTGCTTGATCTTTCAGTTGGAAGGCTGCAAACTTCACATAGTCATCTTCTTTCACGTTACTGCACTCAAAATGCTTCTTTATGTCGGTCAGCCAATCCTCAGCATCAAGAGGGTCGACACAGTAACTGAAAGCTTTAGGATTGTTAGCCAGGAACTGGTTGAGAGTAGCATGGTGCTGCTGGAAGAAGTTGCCTTGGTTCATTGGAATGCCCTGATTAGCTTGATTAGCTTGATTAGCTTGCATCATCTGCATCATCTGCATCATCAACTGAGTGTTCTGAGCAGTAGTCTGCATAATAGCTCTCCAAGCCTCAGGCGGAGGAGGAGGTGAAGGAGGATGCTCTGTGACCTCTTCCACCTCTGGGTTGGCATTCGGAACCTTTTTCGGAGCCATCCTGTAAGAGATGACCACGAATCAGCAATTGATTGACAAAAGAAATAAGCTGAATCAATGGAATGAATTGCAACAAGTCTTCACAATAATCATTCGAACAATAAGAACGAATGAAATCATCCGAACAAGAGGTACGAATGAATTTCTTAGTTAATTGATAACATCAGTCTTCACGAGAAGCCACATAGGGATCAAAAGGATAAATAATAAAAACAACAAGGTACAGACGGAAACAAACACAAGAGAGGAGTTTCGTTCTAACATCTTTGTGCTGAAAGCATATGAACGCGTTACGAAAAGGTTTTGCAATCCCCGGATCAGCATAGCCAAGGACCCTTTAAGATGCAACTCCTGATAGTAACCTCGGTCATATAACTCCTTCACTCAATGTCGAACCCCGAACTCACTAACCTGCATTCGTTGGAAGAATGCCTACGATCTACTGGATAAAACCCACCTATAGCTTTCCGAAAGATTCCAGTTATGCAATCAGGTGTTGGGGATACACGGGAAGCACCGCGCAATCAACTCTAACCTACATCCAGGTGTATCCATCCTTCAACACATAACCAGTCTTTCTCGGAAACTGTGTACCTCGGACCTTCGAAAAGCATCCACTATAACAAGCTATGGCAATACTCCCGAACTACCTCCCCAGTACTGGGTGATGTCGGGGTTATCGTGCCACTGGCCGTATAGGGGAGATTTTCGATGTCGGCCGTCTTAAGTATTTAGTACTGTTGCGATATGCTTGTTGCAGTGATACCCCGAAGCTCAACTCCTCGGTAACAGGAGGCATCAGGAACAATATCCTTGTCACAAGAACATCGAAACAATCCCAGAATACTCGCGGGATTCCTAAAAAAAAAATTTGTGCAAATTTTGAATATAGGAGAGACAAGAGTAGACGTCAGGAGTCCTCACCAGAGAGAAAGGGGATGAGAAGCAAAGAATCCTACTCTCCGATATAATATAGGACTCAAAAAGTTTTCAGTGTGTGCCTAGACTCAACCGTCAACGGTTCGATCAAACAGTGGGGGCTCCTAGGTCGGAGAAGGCTCTGAATACCAACTTGTAATGCCCAGGATGGAATTATACCTCCTACGTGTCGAGGCACGACTTAAAGGCATAAGTCCATCCTAGAATGATCTCAAGTTTGGTAATCTTTGCACAACTCATGTAGAAGAGGGATAGTAAACTTAAAATAGTTGGCTTACAATCGCCACATCACAGAATAACAATACAAGTCTCAAACATCATTCAATAAGATCACTACAACCCTCTAAGGGCAAAATCCAAATGTCAAAGTACCAAACTCAGATAAATAAACAACCACAGGCGGATCGAATCCTAGTAAGAGTCTCCACTACTGATCGTCCGGGTAGCGCACGTAGTAACGACTACGCTCCTCGTCGTACTCCCAATCCAGCTCGGTGCCATCACCTGGATAGCTCACGGCTGGACCTGCAGCTGGTGTGTGAAGTAACTGTGAGTCACAGAGGACTCAGCAATCCCGTTCCCGGGTAACAGAACTATCAAAGCCTTTTAGGAGAGGAAAGGCTGAAGAAAGAAGTGAGGTGAAGGATCATCAAAGAGTCTGCAGCAGCAACTAGCATCTAGCTTACGCAAGTGAGAGCGAGAAGAGAAGGCAACGCGAGAAGTGATCACGAAGTGATCCTAGCTACAAGCTCACAAACATAACCCCTCCGTGTTCAACTCCCGAATCCCTATTCGGAAATTGACAGTCACGGAACACACGCTGGTAGTGTATTAGTATCAATGTGTCAAGTTTTCTACAACCGGAATTAACAAGCTCCCATCTGCCACATAACCGCGGGCACGGCTTTCGAAAGTTCAAACCCTGCAGGGGTGTTCCAACTTGACCCATTACAAGCCCACGATCCGCGGAGTCGCAACTCCAAAGTGGGAAGACCCGAGTATTCTCGGAATCCCGTGCTCAAGATATACCGAGCTAAGGTAAGGCTAATCCAGCAAATCCTCCCGGCGTGTCGACACCCTGATAGTAGCCGCGCGTATCTAGGTCTCAGGACACGACCGGATGGGCGATTCTACGGGTGGATACCAAATACCTCGGGTTGCCCCAAGGCGGCCCCGCAGACTCCCCGTTTCGGACCAACACTCATGTGGAGCACTGGCCCGGGGTTGTTGATTAAGAAAGAGGGTTAATTACTCCCTTATGCAAGTTTAGTTTGTTATTAGGCAAAAAGTACCAATGTTGGGATTTGCTGGAAAAGACTTAGCACATAGCGGTTTATCGAGGGGGTCCCATACACCCCAACCGTGTTAGGAACGCATAATCAAGGAACATAAAACCGGCTTATACGGATCCTAACGGCATGAGTGGAACAAAACACCAAGCAAAAGGCTTAGCCTTCCACCCTTGCCAATATATATGTGATTTCAGTTAAAGCATTTATATAGTGTGATATAACCCAACCAAACTTCAACATGGAGCAAGCATCTTCACTTCACCTGCAACTAGCAACGCTATAAGAAGGGCTGAGCGAAGCGTACTTAGCCAAGCAACGGTTTGCATAGGTAGGGTGGTTAAACATGGCAATTGGTTACAAGTAGGAGGCTGACAAGAAGAACATGGGCATCGAGGCAAAACTATAGATCGAGACTACTAGCAAAAGACAAAGATAGTAATGTTATCGGGGTTCGGTCATCTTGCCTGAAGAGAAGAAGTTCGGATCGAAAGAAGGGTCCTCTTGCTCAAACTCGTTGGAAAACTCGTGCTCAACCTCGTTGGAAAACTCGTGCTCAACCTCCGGGTCTAAACAAGACAAACACACCAAGCACCAATCAACACGATGCAATGCGCACCCGAAAAACATGTATGCATGATGGATGCACTAGTGATGCACATGGAGCACGGAAAACATCACTCAAGCAAAACACCTCAAAACAAGATAACAACCTGATATTATTAATCTACACTGAAAATCACCCAAGTTTGATATAAAGTTCGCTGAAATCGGAGTTACGGGCTAAAAGTTATGCCCGAAACAAGATTTGAGCGAAAACTGCAAATTACAGCAACATAGCATCTTGGGAGCTCAAAATAATTAATCTACAGCACCCAAAAAGCATGGCAAAGGACTTGAACACAATCTAGATATAATGTACAGCAACTAGGTCCAAAGTGCACCACCAACGGAGTCACGGATCAATAGCAATGATCTTGGACATATTGAACTTTGAAATAAAATTCTGGCAGCAGAATTTTATTGAAAGTTTGGAGCAAAAGATAAGCATGCTACAGCCACTCAAATGGACATGTGAGGACATGGATGGAAAGACAACAATATATACTTCATGGAACAATCAAAATCCACCCCAAAACTATCATGCTTTGTCCTACAACATCACACGAACATGGCATCGGAACGTTACAGGTTTCAGACTTAGTGAAATTTCACTAAGTCCCAAAACAGCAACATCATCATAGCAACAAAAAGAGCATGTTTAAGACACCTCGGAACTAAACATGGCAAAGGGTAAGCACCTCATCAAAGTACATATGACGGTGATCCCGAAACACACAAGCATGCATCATTGTGGTGAACACACCGATTGCAACGAGCTCAACAACATGGCATTTCATAACAAGTAAAAACACAACATTTGAACATGGCATCTTGCAACGAAGATAACAAGGAAACAATACATCTACCATGCAACCTATCTCAAGCAACACGTAGTTCGTGACGAGACGAACACGTGGACATGTCATTTGCATCGTTTGGACAAACGAGCTAAAAGATATCACAAGTCAAAGGTGGCACAAAAATATCACACAACAGCAGTTTATATCATCATACACTCTTGCAACAGCAAAACAAGGCCCTAG
Source organism: Secale cereale (assembly GCA_902687465.1). Lineage (NCBI taxonomy): Eukaryota > Viridiplantae > Streptophyta > Magnoliopsida > Poales > Poaceae > Secale > Secale cereale. Next base: position 845,989,660 of record LR738713.1, read on the forward strand.
ATGATCTCTAACATGCATGACATCAACAGGTAAAACGTAGAGGACAACTCCACGAACATCTGGACATATCACACGCACAAATCGGAGCACCACAGTAAAAGTTACAGCAGTGCAAAGTAGGCATCTCAGATTAACAGATCTAGGGTCTTAGGGAAAAAAAAACAACCTCAGGGATTAGATCTGGAGATGAACAGTACGGCCCGGTACTGTGCGGATGAACAGTAGAAGGCCTGGAGGCCCGATGCGGCGGCGGCCTGCGGCCCGGCGGGCGAAGCGGCAGCTGGAGGCGGGGCCCGGTCGGCGCGGGGGCGCGGCCCGGCCGGGGAGGGAGCCCACGATCCGCGCGGCGCGGTGGCGAAGGAGCGGCCCCGCGGTGGGCCGCCTGGCGACTGGGCCTCTGGCTGCGGGGCAAGGCGAGGCGGCCTGTGGAGGGAGCCCGGCGCGCGGCGCGAGCGCCTGGAGCCGGCCAAGTGGTCCTGGCAAGTACGGGCCGCGGTCGACCGAGAACCTGGCGCGGCCTGGCTCCAGTCGAAGGAGGCGCCAGCTGGCGGACGAAGCGAGCCCAGCGCTCGGATGCGAAGACGCGCCGGTCGGCGTTGACTTGGGTGGCCCGAGCCAGTAGGATTGCGGCGGCGGAAGATCGAAGGATCCGATGGATCCCGAGGAGCAGTGCGATTGGATCTGAGAAGATTTTTGGATCTGGAGTAAAAAAGAAAAAAAAAGAAGGGGAGAGAGGAGGAAGAAGGAGGGGTTGCTCCAAATAGACTAGGGGGCCTATATGTAGCAGATTTAGACTAGGGTTTGGAGACTAGTGTTGTTTAGGAGCCCTCCGATCGTGATCCAACGGATCCGATCGCGGGGATGATTTAAAAGGGCCAGACGGATATAAAAGAGAGCAGTGGGGGTATTTCCGGGACACGAAGTAAGGGCACTTCGGACCCACACGAACAACGGAGGGAAAAGTCAACGGAGTCCAAACGAGACGAGATTTGAGAGGCGGGTTGCACACAACAAAACAACAACACACAACACAACCTCACGGCACACCGGTAACGAAAAACGCCCGAACAACAAAGAAGGCCTACGGGACGTCACGGACACGTGAGGGAGCTCCGGAACACGAAACGGACAACGGGAAGAAACGCCACGAACCGGATGCAACCCACAACACAAACAAAATGCAATGCACATGTCTACATGAAAGAATGAAAGCCACACACTCACACAACAAAAAGACGAAAGCCCGAAAGACAAAGAACCCGAAAAGGAATTAGATGAAGCCGGAGATATATTATAAGCCCAAAAGGGAAAGTATTACATCCGGGGCATTACACATATAGTAGATATGATCAACATGAAGATGTTCACCATTGACACCACCTCATCTCATGTGATGATCGGACTTGGGTTGGTGGATTTGGATCATGTCACGCTCGGATGACCAGAGGGATGTCAATTTGAGTGGGAGTTATAAGTAATTTGATTAGTTAAAAACTCACTTATCATGAACAATAGTCTAAGATGTCTTTGCAAATCTTTTGTTGTAGATGGCTCGCGCAGTAGCTCCCCTGAATTTTAATGCGTTCCTAGAGAAAACTAAGCTGAAAGATGATGGGAGCAACTTTGTGGACTGGCTCCGCAATCTGAGGATCATCCTCACAGCTGCCCAAAAGGTTTATGTCCTAAATGCACCGCTAGGTGAACCCCCCGCTCCGGCCTCTATGGACGTTATGAACGCCTGGCAGTCGCGTTCGGATGACTACTCAGTAGTGCAGTGTGCCATGTTGTATAGCTTGGAAGGAGGACTTCAAAGGCGTTTTGAACGTCATGGAGCATATGAGATGTTCCAGGAGTTGAAGTTCATCTTTGAAAAGAATGCCAAGATCGAGAGGTATGAGACCACCGATAAATTCTTTGCTTGCAAGATGGAGGAGAATTCGTCTGTCAGTGAGCACTTACTGAAGATGTCTGGGTACTATACCCGCATAGCTGATCTGGGACTTGTGTTCCCGGAGGAGGCTATCATTGACAGAATTCTCCAGTCACTCCCACCTAGCTACAAGAGCTTCGTGCAGCAGTATAACATGCAAGGGATGAACAAATCCATCGCCGAGCTGTTTTCAATGCTGAAAGTCGCTGAGGCAGACATCCAGAAGGAGTATCAAGTGTTGATGGTGAATAAAACTACCAGTTTCAAGAAAAATGGCAAGGGCAAGAAGGGTAACTCTAAGAAGGGTGGCAAGGCAGTTGCTCATCCAGTGAAGAAACCCAAGGCTGCGCCCAAGCCAGAGACTGAGTGTTTCTATTGCAAGGGGAATGGCCACTGGAAGCGGAACTGCCCCAAGTATCAGGCAGACAAGAAGGGTGCCAACAACAACCACAAGCAAGGTATATGTGATATACATGTTATTGATGTGTACCTTACCAACTCTCGTTGTAGTGCCTGGGTATTTGATACCGGTTCGGTTGCTCACATTTGCAACTCTAAACAGGAACTACGGAATAAACGGAGGCTGGCGAAGGACGAAGTGACGATGCGCGTGGGGAATGGTTCCAAGGTTGATGTGATCGCCGTCGGCACGCTCGCTCTTCGATTACCATCGGGATTAGTTATGAACCTGAATAATTGTTATTTAGTGCCTGCGTTGAGCATGAACATTATATCTGGATCTTGTTTAATGCGAGACGGTTACTCATTTAAATCAGAGAATAAAGGTTGTTCTATTTATATGGGTAATATCTTTTATGGTCATGCACCCGAAGTAGGGGGTTTATTCTTATTGAATCTCGATAGTGATGATACACATGTTCATAACATTGATGCCAAAAGATGTAGAGTTGATAACAATTGTACCACTTTCTTGTGGCATTGCCGTCTGGGTCATATCGGCGTGAAACGCATGAGGAAGCTCCATGCTGATGGACTTTTGGAGTCTCTTGATTTTGAATCACTTGACACATGCGAGCCGTGCCTCATGGGCAAGATGACTAAGACCCCATTTTCAGGAACAATGGAACGGGCAAGTGACTTATTGGAAATCATACATACTGATGTGTGTGGCCCGATGAGTGTCACGGCGCGCGGTGGATATCGTTATTTTCTCACCTTCACTGACGACTTAAGTAGATATGGGTATATTTACTTAATGAAGCATAAGTCTGAAACGTTTGAAAAGTTCAAGCAATTTCAGAATGAAGTTGAGAATCATCGTAACAAAAGGATCAAGTTCCTACGATCTAATCGAGGGGGAGAGTATCTGAGTTATGAGTTTGGCAATCACTTAAGAAAATGTGGAATTGTTTCACAGTTGACGCCACCTGGAACACCACAGCGTAATGGTGTGTCCGAACGTCGTAATCGAACCCTATTAGATATGGTGCGTTCTATGATGTCTCTTGCCGATTTGCCACTATCGTTTTGGGGATATGCGTTAGAGACAGCTGCATTCACTTTAAATAGGGCTCCATCTAAGTCCGTTGAGACAACACCGTATGAGCTATGGTTTGGTAAGAAACCTAAGTTGTCTTTTCTCAAAGTTTGGGGTTGCGATGCTTATGTCAAAAGGCTTCAGCCAGAAAAGCTCGAACCCAAAGCGGACAAATGTGTCTTCATAGGATACCCAAAAGAATCGGTTGGGTACACCTTCTATCTCAGATCCGAGGGCAAAGTGTTTGTCGCTAAGAACGGGTCCTTTCTCGAGAAAGAGTTTCTCTCGAAAGAATTGAGTGGGAGGAAGGTAGAACTTGATGAGGTTATTGAACCTCTGCTTCAACCAGAGAGTAGCGCAGCACAGAAAGATGTTTTTGTGGAGCCTGCAGCGGTTGAAGAGAAAGCCAATGATGATGATCAAGAAGCTTCTGATCAAGTTGCTACCGAACCTCGTAGGTTGACAAGGGTACGCACTGCACCTGAGTGGTATGGTAACCCTGTCTTGGAGGTCATGTTGTTGGACAACAGTGAACCTACGAGCTATGGAGAAGCGATGGTGGGCCCGGATTCCGACAAATGGTTAGAGGCCATGAAATCCGAGATGGGATCCATGTATGAAAACAAAGTATGGACTTTGGAAGTATTACCTGAAGGGCGGAAGGCCATTCAGAATAAATGGATTTTTAAGAGGAAGACGGACGCTGACGGCAATGTCACCGTGTATAAAGCTCGGCTTGTGGCAAAGGGTTTTTCACAAGTTCAAGGAGTTGACTACGATGAGACTTTCTCACCCGTAGCGATGCTTAAATCCGTCCGAATCATGTTAGCAATAGCTGTGTATTTCGATTATGAAATTTGGCAGATGGATGTCAAAACGGCGTTCCTTAATGGTTTTCTTAAGGAAGAGTTGTATATGATACAACCGGAAGGTTTTGTCGATCCAGAGAATGCTGACAAAGTTTGCAAACTCCAGCGTTCCATTTATGGGCTGGTGCAAGCATCTCGGAGTTGGAATCTTCGCTTTGATGAGGTGATCAAAGCGTTTGGGTTTGTACAAGTTTACGGAGAAGCTTGTATTTACAAGAAAGTGAGTGGGAGCTCTATAGCATTTCTGATATTATATGTGGATGACATATTGCTAATTGGAAACAATATAGAACTTTTGGATAGCGTGAAGGGGTATTTGAACAAGAGTTTTTCGATGAAGGACCTCGGTGAAGCTGCTTTCATATTGGGCATCAAAATCTATAGAGATAGATCGAGACGCTTGATAGGACTTTCACAAAGTACATACCTTGATAAAGTTTTGAAGAAGTTCAAAATGGATCAATCCAAGAAGGGGTTCTTGCCGGTATTGCAAGGTACAAAGTTGAGTAAGACTCAATGCCCAGTGACTGCGGAAGATAGAGAAAAGATGAGTGTCGTCCCCTATGCTTCAGCCATAGGCTCTATCATGTATGCAATGCTGTGCACAAGACCAGATGTCAGCCTTGCCATAAGTATGGCCGGAAGGTTTCAAAGTAATCCTGGTATGGATCACTGGACAGCGGTCAAGAATATCCTAAAGTACCTGAAAAGGACTAAGGAGATGTTTCTCGTTTATGGAGGTGATCAAGAGCTCGTCGTAAAGGGTTACGTCGATGCAAGTTTTGACACTGATCCGGATGACTCTAAGTCTCAAACCGGATACGTGTATATTCTCAACGGGGGAGCGATAAGCTGGTGCAGTTCCAAGCAAAGCGTGGTAGCCGATTCTACATGCGAAGCGGAGTACATAGCTGCCTTGGAGGCGGCAAAGGAAGGTGTCTGGATGAAGGAGTTCATGACAGATCTTGGAGTTGTGCCTAGTGCATTGAACCCAATGACTCTGTTTTGTGACAACACTGGTGCCATTGCTCTGGCCAAGGAACCAAGGTTTCACAAGAGGACCAGACACATAAAGCGACGCTTCAATTCCATCCGCGATTCAGTCAAGGAGGAGGACATAAGTATTTGCAAAGTACACACGGATTTGAATGTTGCAGATCCGTTGACTAAGCCTCTTCCACGGGCTAAGCATGATCAACACCAAGACTCTATGGGTGTTAGATTCATTACCTTGTAATGCTAGATTATTGACTCTAGTGCAAGTGGGAGACTGTTGGAAATATGCCCTAGAGGCAATAATAAAAGAGTTATTATTATATTTCCTTGTTCATGATAATCGTTTATTATCCATGCTATGATTGTATTGATTGGAAACTTAAATACATGTGTGGATAAATAGACAAACTTTGTGTCCCTAGTGAGCCTCTTCAGGACTAGCTCGTTGATCAAAGATGACCGCGGTTTCCAGGTCATAGACATGAGTTGTCATTTGATAACGGGATCACATCATTAGGAAATGATGTGATGGACGAGACCCAAACGTTAAACATAGCTTTTGATCGTGTCAGTTATCGCTATAGTTTTCTGCATGTCAAGTATAAGTTCCTATGACCATGAGATCATGTAACTCACTGACACCGTAGGAGTGCCTTGTGTGTGCCAGACGTCGCAACGTAACTGGGTGACTATAAAGGTACTCTACAGGTATCTCCGAAGGTGTCTGTTGAGTTGACATGGATCGAGACTGGGATTTGTCACTCCGTGTGACGGAGAGGTATCTCCGGGCCCACTCGGTAATACGTCATCTCAATGAGCTCAAAGTGACTAAGTAGTTGGTCACGGGATTATGTATTACGGAACGAGTAAAGAGACTTGCCGGTAACGAGATTGAACTAGGTATGGAGATACCGACGATCGAACCTCGGGCAAGCAACATACCGACGAGACAAAGGGAACTGTATACGGGATTGCCTGAATCCTTGACATCGTGGTTCATCCGATGAGATCATCGAGGAACGTGTGGGAACCAATATGGGTATCCAGATCCCGCTATTGGTTATTGACCTGGGAGTGTCTCGGTCATGTCTGCATAGTTTCCGAACCCGCAGGGTCTACACACTTAAGGTTCGGTGACGCTAGGGTTGTTAGTGAGAACAGTGCATGGTTACCGAAGGTTGTTCGGAGTCCCGGATGAGATCCCGGACGTGACGAGGGTCTCCGGAATGGTCCGGGGACGAAGATTGATATATAGGATGAGAGTGATCGGAGTCCGGAAGTGTTCCGGGGAGCATCGGGGTGTCGTCGGATGACCGAAAGAGGTTTCGGGGGGTCCCGGCAAGTGTTGCGGGCCCTATGGGCCATAAGAGGGAGACGCAACAGCCCTCATAGGGCTGTGCGCCCCCCCTTGGGCCCTCTCCACCTGCGCCAAGGGGGCTGGGCCCCCCTAGGGCTGCCGCACCCCCTAGTCTTGGGGGGCAAGGCGCCTGGGGGGGAAACCCTAGCCCTGGCCGCAGCCCTGGCCGCCGCTCCCCCCCTTGGCCGGCCCCATCTGCCTTGGCCGCCGCCCCCTAGGGGGAACCCTAGGGGCGCCCCCTCCCCTCTCTCCCCCCTATATAAAGAGAGGCAGAGGGAGGGCAGCCACACACGTTCGTGCCTCGGCGCTGCCCTCCCTCTCCCACGAACATCTTCGTCTATTCCGCAGTGCTTGGCGAAGCCCTGCTGGAATTCCTCCACCACCATCTCCACCACGCCGTCGTGCTGCTGGGTTTCTCCGTCAACTTCTCC
>LR738713.1:845997169-846010787 GCA_902687465.1 Secale cereale
AACCGGGACTAATGCCCCTCCTATATAACCAGGACTTGCGAAATTTTGGGCAGTTTCTTTCTTCCCCGCCCCGACGCCTCCCTCGATCTGCTCTCCTTCCCCGTCGCCGTCGCCGTCGCCCCCGTCGCCCCGTCGCCGTCGCCGTCGCCCCCGTCGCCGTCGCCGTCGCCCCCGACGCCGCCTCGTCGCCCCGCCCCGCGCCGTCGCCCCGCCCCGCGCCGTCGCCGCGCTCCGGCCGGCCCGTCGCCCCGCGCCGCCGCGCGCCCCGCCCCGCCGCCGTCGCGCCGCCGTGCCCCGACGCCGCCTCGTCGCCGTCCCGCCCCGCCGCCGTCGCGCCGCCCAGCCCTGCCGATGTGAGGGGCTCTTTTTTTATGTTTAATATTGCTGTATATATATATATATAGTTGTTGTGTATATATGTATAAATTGCAGTATATTTATGTGTATTTTTTTTATGTTTATATAAATTGCAGTATATATAGTTGCTGTATTTATATGTATGTGTATATCTTTTTTTTCTTAGGAATTTGCTAAATATATATGTTAAATATATATTTATGTGTATATAAATATATTTTTTCTTAGGAAGTTGCTGTATATATGTGATGTGTGTATATGTGATGTATATATATGTGTATGTGGCTATATAGTTTTTTGTTTATATATGCTAAATATATATAGAAAGTTTTATATATATATGCAAAAGTTACAAATTTAGAAAAAGAAGGATAGGAAAGAAGAAAATAAGAAAGAGGAAAGAAAGAAGAAGAGGAGAGGAAGAAGAGGAGAAATAAATAAGAAGAAGAAAAAAAAGAAAAAGAAGGATAGGAAAGAAGAAAATAAGAAAGAGGAAAGAAAGAAGAAGAAGGAGAGGAAGAAGAGGAGAAATAAATAAGAAGAAGAAGAAAAAGAAAAAAAGAGGAGAAGAAGAAAGGAATAGAGGAGAAGAAGAGAAATTTTCTCTTCTTCTCCTCTATTCCTTTCTTCTTCTCCTTTTTTTTTCTTTTTTTTCTTCGATCTTCTCCTCTAGCGATTCCTTTTTTCTTCTTCTTCCTCTTTTTTTATCGGATATGTCTATGTCGATATACACCCTCTCCCCGATAACTTCGACATTAGGGGGGGCCGGGGTCGAGGGTCGTCGAGGGACCGAGGCCGAAGGTCGAGGGGTCGAGGGTCGTCGAGGGACCGATCGAGAGGCCGAAGGGCGAGGGGTCGAGAGGTTGCCTAGCAATCGGGGGTCTAGGGTTGTGGATCGCCGAGCAGTCGGGGGTCAAAGTATTGAAGAATTCCATGACTTCATCATTTGCCAGAAGTAACCGGGGCATTTTGGTACAAAGTTATGCAAAGATATTCTGGAACGGAGTTCCTGATAGAATAATCCGTCTTTTGTTACGAATTATCCTATCGGGGACTCCGTTCCAAAATAACTTTGGAGAGCTTCGTACCATCATGCTACTGTTACTTTCGCCTAATGATGAAGTATTGGTTTTGTTGAATCCTTTGACACTCGACAAAATGTGACATGAGGGGGTCTAGGGTTGTGGATCGCCGAGAAGTCGGGGGTCGAGGGGTCGAGAGAGGTTGCCTAGCTAGTGTCAAAGTATTGAATAATTCCATGACTTCATCATTTGCCAGAAGTAACCGGGGCATGTTGGTACGAAGTTATGCAAAGATGTTCTGGAACGGAGTTCCTGATAGGATAATCCGTCTTTTGTTACGGATTATCTTATCTGGGACTTCGTTCCAAAACAACTTTGGAGAGCTTCGTACCATCATGCTACTGTTACTTTCGCCTAATGATGAAGTATTGGTTTTGTTGAATCCTTTGACACTATAGCTAGACAAAATGTGACATGAGGGGGTCTAGGGTTTGTGGATCGCCGAGCAGTCGGGGGTCGAGGGGTCGAGAGAGGTTGCCTAGCTAGCTAGTGTCAAAGTATTGAAAAATTCCATGACTTCATCATTTGCCAGAAGTAACCGGGGCATGTTGGTACGAAGTTATGCAAAGATGTTTTGGAACGGAGTTCCTGATAGGTTAATCCGTCTTTTGTTACGGATTATCTTATCTGGGACTCCGTTCCAAAACAACTTTGGAGAGCTTCGTACCATCATTCTACTGTTACTTTTGCCTAATGATGAAGTATTGGTTTTGTTGAATCCTTTGACACTAGCTAGACAAAATGTGACATGAGGGGGTCTAGGGTTTGTGGATCGCCGAGCAGTCGGGGGTCGAGGGGTCGAGAGAGGTTGCCTAGCTAGTGTCAAAGTATTGAAAAATTCCATGACTTCATCATTTGCCAGAAGTAACCGGGGCATGTTGGTACGAAGTTATGCAAAGATGTTTTGGAACGGAGTTCCTGATAGGATAATCCGTCTTTTGTTACGGATTATCTTATCTGGGACTTCGTTCCAAAACAACTTTGGAGAGCTTCGTACCATCATGCTACTGTTACTTTCGCCTAATGATGAAGTATTGGTTCTGTTGAATCCTTTGACACTATAGCTAGACAAAATGTGACATGAGGGGGTCTAGGGTTTGTGGATCGCCGAGCAGTCGGGGGTCGAGGGGTCGAGAGAGGTTGCCTAGCTAGTGTCAAAGTATTGAAAAATTCCATGACTTCATCATTTGCCAGAAGTAACCGGGGCATGTTGGTACGAAGTTATGCAAAGATGTTTTGGAACGGAGTTCCTGATAGGTTAATCCGTCTTTTGTTACGGATTATCTTATCTGGGACTCCGTTCCAAAACAACTTTGGAGAGCTTCGTACCATCATTCTACTGTTACTTTCGCCTAATGATGAAGTATTGGTTTTGTTGAATCCTTTGACACTAGCTAGACAAAATGTGACATGAGGGGGTCTAGGGTTTGTGGATCGCCAAGCAGTCGAGGGTTGAAGCTAGTTCTACGTTTGCCATTAATATATCCATCTGTCATGTTTGAATAATAATTGGCATGTTGTAAATATTTGTAGAAACAATGGACGACAACATCCGAGACCTAGCACAAGAAGCGATGTTGATGGACATAATCGCAGACGGACAAAATGCCGTCAGGTCGTTTCTCAACGACACCGATGAGCAGGTCGAACAAGAGCTGCGGCTGGAAGATCTAGGCTATGATATTGATGAATTCGGTGACCCAATGCACATGGAAGAAGTAGACCGTGAGGACGGCTCCGGTGACCCAATGCCGGTGCAAGAAGGAGACCGTGATGCTGGCTCCGGTGACCGAACCGAGTCCGGCCAGGAGGTATATATGTTAGTTTAGCATGTGCTGACTAGCTGTTAATTGATTCATTCATTAACTCTCGTCTTTGTTCCTTTTCTAGCCCTCCGGATCGAGCAAATCTTCGGTAAAGAGACGAGGAGCGAAGAAAAAGTTGAGGCCGGATGAAAAGTTTGAGATCTCAGAAATCTCGCGCTCCGGCGAGCCGATTGCACCCATCCGCACAAAGAACGCATTTGTTAATCAGTGCGGGGTTCTGGTTAGGGACAAGATCCCGATCAGCATCCATCAATGGTTAAAGCCGGCTGCAAAAGACGCTCAGGTGACTTATGTCACTGATATGCAGAAAGAAGATCTTTGGACTGAGCTGAAGTCAAACTTCGTCCTACCGCGAGAGGTTGATCCGGCGAAGCCAGTTATAGAGGACTTAATCAAGTCTTATGCACTTTCGAAGATGGCAGACCAATTCAGGGCATGGAAGAAAAAACTGAATACGTTTGTCAGAGAGAAATCGACTCCAGAATTCGTGGGCATATATGAGAAGATCAAAGATGACTGGCCCGCATTTGTGGCCCATAAGAAGTCGGAAAAGAGTCAGAAGATGTCGGAGACAAACCGGATAAATGCTGCAAAGAAGATGCATCACCATCGCACGGGGTCGGGCGGCTACCTCGTAGCCCGGCCTAAGTGGGCCAGGACTGAGAATGATCTGCTTCAGAAAGGGATCGAACCAGAGACAATGCACTGGCCAGAACGTTGCCGGACTTGGTTCTTCGGGGCTGGCGGATCCTTGGACCCTGTAACAGGGTGGTGCATTTGGACGGACAAGCAATTGGAAACACCACTCAGGAAGATGCGGCAGTATATCAAAGCAGCGCATGCAGGGACGTTCATCCCCGACAGAGAGAACGACGAGCTGACAATGGCCCTCGGGAATCCTGAGCACCCTGGACGGACACGAGGCACGCCAGGCTCCCTTCCGTGGCGTGCTGGGTTTCCGGACGCAGGAGGCTACAAATGCCACGACAGGAGGAAGAAAATGGAGATGACCGAAATCCAGGCGCTGCGGGCCAGAATACAAGCGATAGAGGAACGGGAAGCAGATCGGGAGAAAAGAATTGCCGAAGCTACCCCGCCATCTCAGCGGAGAAGCAGCGTGGCTTCCACCGAGCTGCTTCAGCCAGAGCTTGCCTTGACGGCTACTGCCAGGAATCCTGTGGATGCTATCACGCAGGCACAAAATTGCCACCTTATGGCACAGTGGATGAATCTGAAGGTCAAGGCGGCTGCTGGCTCTGTTTATCCTTCTGGACCAGACGACACTTTTCACTGCCGGCCGATTCCAGAAGGATATGCTAGGGTGATGGTTGACGAAATAACGGAGGGATTTGAGGAGCTCCAGCTTGACCACCCTACCGGTGAAGGGGAGACTCGGCTGGGTTCTTCACTGAAGACTCCATGCCTATGGCGGAAGGACCTAATCAACATTCTGAACTGGACGCCTCCGCCTCCTCCTCCTCCTCCGACGAGTCAGGGCACTCCGCCTCCTCCACCGCCTCCTCCTCCGGCGAGTGACCATCAGGGCACTCCGGCTCCTTCTCCGGCGAGTGACCATCAGGGCACTCCAGCTCCTTCTCCGGCGCGTGGCGGCACACCGCCTCCTTCGCCGCCGGCGCGTGGCGGCACTCCGCCTCCTTCGCCGCCGGCGCGCCCGAGCAGACAGCCAGCTCCTCCTTCGCCTAATCAGCAAGGGCGGAAGAGACCTGCCGCCGCTCCGGCTGCTCCTGCTCCGGCGCCTAAGCAAGTAAAAAAGACAGTCGCTTCGTCTGGTCCGGCGACGTCTACCAGTACAGCTAGAGGCGGGAGGCGATGCAGATTCGGTCCTTCTCTCACGCCTCTAGAGAAGTTACCGTACGAGAGGTCCGACGAGGAAAACACGAAGATCACTGAAGGCGAAGTGAAGGACTTTTTTGAAGGGTTGAAAGCACAGAGACATCCACCTCCGGAGGAGAAGATAGATGCGGTGAAAGCAAAGCGCACTCTTGCTGCCCTGAAGCAACCAGCGAAAAGTAAGCCGAAGGGCAACTATGACCGCATTATTCAAAAGACATTTCAAGATGCCAAGCAGTCCGGAAGTACAAAAAGTGATCAGAGGTTAGCAGAAGGGCGAGCTGGGAAACAAATTGCCCAGCTCGGCGAACAAGCGAACCAATCGTGCCCCCCGCTCAAGGTGTCTAGCGACATGGTCGCTAATGATCCGAGGATGGTGCCCGGTTATACCAATCTTGCAGATTACGCGTCCGACGATGTCCACTATGATTTCATGGAAGTGCAGATGCAAAGATACGAGTACGGGAAGCCTCTCGTCAAAAATGAAAGATCTCTATCAACGAATATGCGAAGATTGCATGATTGGTACTTGAAAATCTGCATAGAGTCTGGGGGGAGGAATAACTTGTATTTGACAGTTAAACCGGAGCATGACCTCGTTGGAATTGACCTGTTGCCTGTTCCATTTGAGGAGTTCTATCAGTTTTTCAATCAATTGGCCCTCGATAAAGCAACGGTCACCTGCTACTGTCTGTAAGTAGTACTACTTCTGTCATTAAGTCTCTCTATATAGCTGATCTTCATTGCATGTATTTATAATTATCCTCACTATATTATGCAGATTGAAGATCGTCGAATTGAAGAAAAGACAAGTAGGTGATATTGGGTTTATTAACACATACCTCATAGATGCAACCGAGGTTAAATTGCGTCCCGACGATACCGAGACCAACTTGCTACGATCGTTGGTGGTAAATGAAAACAAAGATATAATACTCTTTCCTTACAACTTCAAGTGAGTGTTAATGTCTTGTGCATATTTGGTTTCCCTTATATATCAGTCAAGGTTATAGTGATGTAATTGATGATCTCATGCATTCGTGCGCAGCTTCCACTATATTCTCTTAGAGATTAAGCTTGAGAAGGGAGTAGTAACTGTCTTCGACTCTAAACGTAAAGATCCCGAGGAGTATGCAGACATGACTCAAATGCTAGCCAGGTAAGTTAAATCGATCAATATTATCCACCATGCATATATATATATCAGCAACTTCATTTCTAATATCAACTAATTGTTTTCTTTGTCTGGCAGGGCTTGGAAAAAATTCACCAAAAAAGCTCCGGGACTGCCGAAGAAGCTACAATTTAGATACCCGAAAGTAAGTACTATATAGTAGCATGTTCCGCGCGCGCATCTCCTATATCTTGATTCAAGCGCTAGTTTCATCAATACCAATTTGGCATTCTTGCTTATGATCAGTTTGACTGAGCTCTATTTCTTGTAAAGTGGTTGTGGCAGGAACCCGGGAATGATTATTGTGGATACTACATTTGCGAGTCCATCCGCCACACGACCTGTGAGCGGGGCTACACTGATGAACAATTTGAAGTGCGTAAGCAATCAATAATATTCACAAATTTATAGCATCATTTCATGTATTGACCCCCTACTTCAAATTAGATGTTTCAGATGCGGGATGAACTCCTAACACCAGATCGTCTGCGAGCAATTCAAGAGGAATTGGCGGCATTCTTCCTTGAACACGTGATCGCTGAAGACGGAGAATACTATATGGACCATGCATCCATGTGTTAGGAGATTATTTTTGTAAGAGATAATTATTGTATATATGTGCCCGGTAGTGTCGGATAGATATACGAGAACTTGTTGTTCGACCAATCTCTCGGAGAAGGAGAGGTGGTCGATATTACTTCTCTCTGTATGCATATATATATATATGTTGATTATACGAGATCTTCTGTTCCTTCGTTTGCTTAGTAGCTAGCTAGCAGCTAGCTAGCTAGCTAGCGTGACTCTAGTCCTCTCTATATACGTATGTGTAGTATGTAGCGTCGACCAAGCACGGACATAAGAGAGAACACTTCTCTCTATTAATTAGCTAGCTAACACAATATATGAAACACCTAAATTAACCCCCAAAACCTAAAACCCCCCTCCCCTTTCAAAAAAAAAAACAAAAACCACAGCCACAGAAATGCTGACGCGTGGATGCCTTTTGGTCCCGGTTGGTACCACCAACCGGGACTAAAGCCCCTCCTGCCTGGACTCGGTGCACAGGCCACGTGGACACCCTTTTGCCCCGGTTCTGGATTGAACCGGGACTAAAGGGTCAGAGCATTAGTACCGACCTTCTTGTCCCGGTTCCAGAACCGGGGCTAAAAGGCCCAAATGAACCGGGGCTAAAGACCCTTTATCTACTAGTGAAAGAATTGCCGAAGCTTCCCCCAAAGCTACCCCGCCATCTCAGCGGAGAAGCAGCGTGGCTTCCACCGAGCTGCTTCAGCCAGAGCTTGCCTTGACGGCTACTGCCAGGAATCCTGTGGATGCTATCACGCAGGCACAAAATTGCCACCTTATGGCACAGTGGATGAATCTGAAGGTCAAGGCGGCTGCTGGCTCTGTTTATCCTTCTGGACCAGACGACACTTTTCACTGCCGGCCGATTCCAGAAGGATATGCTAGGGTGATGGTCGACGAAATAACGGAGGGATTTGAGGAGCTCCAGCTTGACCACCCTACCGGTGAAGGGGAGACTCGGCTGGGTTCTTCACTGAAGACTCCATGCCTATGGCGGAAGGACCTAATCAACATTCTGAACTGGACGCCTCCGCCTCCTCCTCCTCCTCCGACGAGTCAGGGCACTCCGCCTCCTCCACCGCCTCCTCCTCCGGCGAGTGACCATCAGGGCACTCCGGCTCCTTCTCCGGCGCGTGGCGGCACACCGCCTCCTTCGCCGCCGGCGCGTGGCGGCACTCCGCCTCCTTCGCCGCCGGCGCGCCCGAGCAGACAGCCAGCTCCTCCTTCGCCTAATCAGCAAGGGCGGAAGAGACATGGTCGCTAATGATCCGAGGATGGTGCCCGGTTATACCAATCTTGCAGATTACGCGTCCGACGATGTCCACTATGATTTCATGGAAGTGCAGATGCAAAGATACGAGTACGGGAAGCCTCTCGTCAAAAATGAAAGATCTCTATCAACGAATATGCGAAGATTGCATGATTGGTACTTGAAAATCTGCAGAGAGTCTGGGGGGAGGAATAACTTGTATTTGACAGTTAAACCGGAGCATGACCTCGTTGGAATTGACCTGTTGCCTGTTCCATTTGAGGAGTTCTATCAATTTTTCAATCAATTGGCCCTCGATAAAACAACGATCACCTGCTACTGTCTGTAAGTAGTACTACTTCTGTCATTAAGTCTCTCTATATAGCTGATCTTCATTGCATGTATTTATAATTATCCTCACTATATTATGCAGATTGAAGATCGTCGAATTGAAGAAAATACAAGTAGGTGATATTGGGTTTATTAACACATACCTCATAGATGCAACCGAGGTTAAATTGCGTCCCGGCGATACCGAGACCAACTTGCTACGATCGTTGGTGGTAAATGAAAACAAAGATATAATACTCTTTCCTTACAACTTCAAGTGAGTGTTAATGTCTTGTGCATATTTGGTTTCCCTTATATATATCAGTCAAGTTTATAGTGATGTAATGATCTCATGCATTCGTGCGCAGCTTCCACTATATTCTCTTAGAGATTAAGCTTGAGAAGGGAATAGTAACTGTCTTCGACTCTAAACGTAAAGATCCCGAGGAGTATGCGGACATGACTCAAATGCTAGCCAGGTAAGTTAAATCGATCAATATTATCCACCATGCATATATATCAGCAACTTCATTTCTGATATCAACTAATTGTTTCCTTTGTCTGGCAGGGCTTGGAAAAAATTCATCAAAAAAGCTCCGGGACTGCCGAAGAAGCTACAATTTAGATACCCGAAAGTAAGTACTATATAGTAGCATGTTCCGCGCGCGCATCTCCTATATCTTGATTCAAGCGCTAGTTTCATCAATACCAATTTGGCATTCTTGCTTATCAGTTTGATTGAGCTCTATTTCTTGTAAAGTGGTTGTGGCAGGAACCCGGGAATGATTATTATGGATACTACATTTGCGAGTCCATCCGCCACACGACCTGTGAGCGGGGCTACACTGATGAACAATTTGAAGTGCGTAAGCAATCAATAATATTCACAAATTTATAGCATCATTTCATGTATTGACCCCCTACTTCAAATTAGATGTTTCGGATGCGGGATGAACTCCTAACACCAGATCGTCTGCGAGCAATTCAAGAGGAATTGGCGGCATTCTTCCTTGAACACGTGATCGCTGAAGACGGAGAATACTATGTGGACCATGCATCCATGTGTTAGGAGATTATTTTTGTAAGAGATAATTATTGTATATATGTGCCCGGTAGTGTCGGGATAGACGATATACGAGAACTTGTTGTTCGACCAATCTCTCGGAGAAGGAGAGGTGGTCGATATTACTTCTCTCTGTATGCATATATATATATATGTTGATTATATATACGAGATCTTCTGTTCCTTCGTTTGCTTAGTATAGCTAGCAGCTAGCTAGCTAGCTAGCGTGACTCTAGTCCTCTCCATATACGTATGTGTAGTATGTAGCGTCGACCAAGCACGGACATAAGAGAGAACACTTCTCTCTATTAATTAGCTAGCTAACACAATATATGAAACACCTAAATTAACCCCCAAAACCTAAAACCCCCCCTCCCCTATCAGAAAAAAAAACAAAAACCACAGCCACAGAAATGCTGACACGTGGATGCCTTTTAGTCCCGGTTGGTACCACCAACCGGGACTAAAGCCCCTCCTGCCTGGACTCGGTGCACAGGCCACGTGGACACCCTTTTGCCCCGGTTCTGGATTGAACCGGGACTAAAGGGTCAGAGCATTAGTACCGACCCTCTTGCCCCGGTTCCAGAACCGGGGCTAAAAGGCCAAATGAACCGGGGCTAAATACCCTTTATCTACTAGTGTTCATTGACATACGGGGTCACCAAGGTAGAATTCTGTAAAACTGTGTAGTGTGCCTGAGACCAAGAATGCCCGTCCCTACATATTATTGAGTCGGCTCCTAGCGTGCCTTTTCCAATAAGTCTCCCCTCATACCGTGATTTAGGGAGACCCATCTTCTTAAGGTTAGGAATGAAGTCAAGACAAAGCCCAATGACCTCCTCTGTTTGATGGCCTATGGAGATGCTTCCTTCTGGCCTAGCATGGCTACGAACATATTTCTTTAAGACTCCCATGAACCTCTCAAAGTGGAACATATTGTGTAGAAATACAGGGCCCAGAATGGCAATCTTGTCGACTAGATGAACTACGACGTGTTTCATGATATTGAAGAAGGATGGTGGGAACACCAGCTCGAAACTGACAAGACATTGCTCCAAATCACTCCTTAACCTTGGTTGGATTTCTGGATCGATCATCTTCTGAGAGATTGCATTAAGGAATGCACATAGCTTCACAATGGCTAATCGAACGTTTTCCTGTAGAAGCCCCCTCAATGCAACCGAAAGTAGTTGTGTCATAATCACGTGGCAGTCATGAGACTTTAGGTTCTGGAACTTTTTCTCTGCCATATTTATTATTCCCTTTATCACTACTAGGGAAAACCCTAGTAGTAGTGCGGGTTTTGAGGCTATCAGCAGCGCGGGCAGCCGCGCTACTAATAAGGCGCTACTGCTAACTGTTAGTAGTAGCGCGGTTTGTGCCCGTGCTACTACTATTGACTATATCAGCAGCGCTTTCCCATAACACGCTACTATTAGTTAGCTGTAGAGCTTTCCTAGCCCCGCACTACTGCTATCTGTTTCTTCCTACCCAGTTTCAGTTCCAATAAACTGCAATTTCCGGATACTAGGTAGTACGAGATGTCAATTTCATAAAGCATTATAGGTATTAGGTAGTACTACCTCCGTTCCAAATTTGAACTAAAGCCATGACGAGTAATTTGGAACGGAGGGAGTACTAGATAACAATTTCATATATAGTCAACATGCATCCTCAAGCAGTACAAGGTGATATCGACGACGATCATCATATGTAGTTCTAGATGATATCGACGATGATCATCATATGTAGTTCTACATGATATCGACGACGATCATCGTATGTAGTTCTAGATGATATAGCCACACTCACATATGTAGTTCTAGATGATGTCGACGACGATCATCATCCTGAAGCCTGGGCGGTGGGTGTTCCTGATAGTAATTAGGATGGCCTGTCCAACACGAAGATTCTTGCCAATGAGGAATCTCTTCCACCCAACCGAGTTTAAGTGTGTGCGACCGTCTGTGTCCATGTGGTAAGTACAGGTGGTGACGGAGCCCCTTGCGGTAAGGCGTAGTCCAGCTGAGCCTTCTTCATCAGGCTCGATACCACAACTCACACATAGGTTCTTTGGCAATTTCTGAATAAGAAAAACATATCAATTAATAAATAGCCTCGTACATACTCTTGCAAATATATTTCTATTAAGTATAGATTTCTACACTATCAAAATACACAGTACTACGCATTTACTAATTAGGCATGAGTTCTACTAATAAGTATATATGGATTATCTACACTATTAATAGTTCCTTGGATACTACACTAATAAGCATGTGATCAGACTCTACACTAAAGCATATCATCGACTAGATTCCACAAAGCATATCATTGGACTCTACACTAAGCATATCATCGGATTCACTAAGCATATCATCAAATTACTACAGTCAGTATAACATACCATTTCATGCAGATCGACCATGGTACTTGTCAGGCGGGTCACGAATGGCACCCCGACAAAGTCATCACGTGGCGGAATTATGTCCCATAGGTTGCACACCTCCTCCTCGCTTAGCCTCATTCTTTGAGCTACGATGGCTTCATGAAGTGGGTTCTCATCATCTTCATCGAGTGGGTCCTCATTATCTTCATCATCTTTGTCATCTTCATCATCTTCGTCATCTTCATCATCTTGCACCAGGTTGATATAAATGACAACCAGCTTGGGTCTTTCTACTCTGAAGGAGAAGCTGATCAACTCACCACCAGTAAGACGCATGCGGGCGAGGAAACGGGCCCATCCATCTCCTCCAATCTGCGACATATTGCGTCCTTTCTCGACCTCCATAGCGTACGGCCCCCAGGAGCCTCAACTGTCACAGTGTCTCCTGTCAGCTTGTTGAATTTCAACCTCACATTGCATGGGATGATCTATGTAAAAAAAGAAAAATGACACAATGCAGTAATGTCAACACTAAAAATAAAATAGTTGTTACATTTCATATAATTTCTTACCGCCGCATGACGAAAACTCGGCTGGAAGTAGATGGTGAACAGCTTGCCAATTGCAAGGCTGCTGGCGCACCTTGACTTGCACAATCAACATGGTGGTGGTGGTGGTGGCGCCATTTTCCTAAAGCAATATGAGCAAGAATTAACGATCCACTTCATAGGAAAGAAAAACTGTAGCATGTGATATTTTTTGTTTCTTCTTCAGTTATATTTTCATAGTGGAACCCGATCCCAAAAAGTAAGCAACAAGTTCTCAATTAACTTACTAACACCTTCTATAATAGAACCAACGGCTAGCAGGCAAATGCCAAATCATCCAACAAGACTCACAGCCAACAAGTTCTCAATTAGCTTACTGACACCTTCAAGAATATCTGTAGATGAAGAGATTCTTCTGCGAGAAGCAATTTGATGGACAATTATAATCCTAAGATCTAGTAACATATAAGATGACAAGGTATCACCTACGAAAGCATTTCAATGGCACCTATTACCGAAAAAACTATTTGGCCCCTACCAAAGGTATAATCCTAAGATCTGTATTAAGTTATCTACCAAATCAAGGTACCACCTACCAAGACACATTTCATCTAATTTGGCCCCTATTGCCTAAGATAATTGATTAAAAAACAAGTGGCAAATTTAATTGGGATTAACTTAGCACTTGCAAACTAAATACTTGTATCAAAACCAATATCTAGCAGATCACGGTACCACCTACCAAAGCATTTCAACTAAATTGGCACCTACATTTTGTAACAAATAACTAATTACAGAAGAAAAAAAGCATCTAGTTATCCATGTGAAATTCGTAAGCCCTCGCTGCATCTAGGTAGGGCAGCCCTGGGGGGCGCTGTCGAGGAGGGGGGATGGCATGGTGACCTCGGTCGGGGGTGCTGACGAGGGGAAGGCCGGTGAATTTCATACGAGAGGGGGCGATGACAGCGGTCGGCGAGGGGATCGAGGGCGGTCAGTCAAAGGCGCCCGGCCAGAGCTCGTGGGCGGCGACAGAGTGGGCGGCGAGAGGGTAGAGGAGCAGCGAAGGGGCGGCGAGAGGGGCGAGGAGCATTACCTGCAGCGACGGTGGTGGAGGAGAAACCCTAACCGCGGCTGCAGGCGTCGGGCGGAGGGGGACGGTTGAGA
>LR738713.1:846010842-846075176 GCA_902687465.1 Secale cereale
GGGGGGGGGGGCGTGTTTTGGTTTGCTGTAGCAGTAGCGCGGGTACAGGGAGCGCGCTACTGCTAAGCCCAATATCAGTAGCGCTTTGTCCTGAAAAAACGATTATGCTAAGTCCAAGTATGTAAAAACATAAAAAATATACATTGATCATTATTGATTTTTTTTGTAGAATCTAAATAGTCAACATGAATCCTCACCGTACATGTATAAGTACATGTGAAGATTCATATTGCAGCCACAAATCCTACACATATAGTTCATTGAAGACCAAGTGCTCGAGATAGTTTGAGAAATAACATATTTAAGGTGGTAAACACCTTGTTCGCTTAGCAGTATGGTACTAAACTTAATTAGTTGCAGGGGATGATACTTAGCAGCAACGAGTTTTGAAGAAAAACGCTGCTACTAAGTACTTTAGCAGTAGCGTGTCCAGTGGAAGGGCACTACTACTATATCTAGCCTGGAGGCAATGCCGTGACAATTATAGTAGTAGCGCTCATTTCACCTAGAGCGCTACTGCTACTAGGATATTAGTAGCGCGGTTTTCTGAAGCTCGCTACTGCTAATTAGCAGTAGCGTTTGTTTTTAAGCCACACTGCTGCTAAGATTCTGTGTCTAAGGTTTTCCCTAGTAGTGTATATTCGACGAGAAGTCAGACGTGACCTTCATACTGAGCAGGCATTCAAAGAAAATTTCCTTCTCTTCTTTGGTAAGAGCGTAGTTGGTAGGACCTTTATACTTCTTTGGAGGCATGCCATCTTTTTCGTGCACACGTTGCTGGTCCTCCCGTGCCTCTGGTGTATCTTTTGTCTTCCCATACACGCCCAAGAAGCCTAGCAGGTTCACGCAAAGATTCTTCGTCACGTGCATCATGTCGATTGCAAAGCGGACCTCTAGGTCTTTCCAATAGGGTAGGTCCCAAGATATATATTTCTTCTTCCACATGGGTGTGCGTCCCTCAGCGTCATTCGGAACAGATAGTCCGCCGGGACCCTTTCTGAAGATTATTTGTAAATCATTGACCATAGCAATTATGTGATGACCAGTACGAAGGGCGGGCTTCTTCCGGTGATCTGAATCGCCTTTGAAATGCTTGCCTTTCTTTCGACATTGATGGTTGTTCGGAAGAAATCGACGATGCCCCAAGTACACACTCTTCCTGCATTTGTCCAAATATATACTTTCGGTGTCGTCTAAACAGTGCGTGCATGCGTGGTATCCATTGTTTGTTTGTCCTGAAAGGTTACTGAGAGCAGGTCAATCATTGATGGTTACAAACAACAACGCATGTAGGTCAAATTCCTCCTGGTTGTCCTCATCCCACACACGTACACCTTGTCCATTACACAGCTGTAAAAGTTCTTCAACTAATGGCCTTAGGTACACATAAATGTCGTTGTCGGGTTGCTTAGGGCCTTGGATGAGCACTGGCATCATAATGAACTTCCGCTTCATGCACAACCAAAGAGGACGGTTATAGATACATAGAGTCACGGGCCAGGTGCTATGATTCCTGCTCTGCTCCCCAAAAGGGTTAATGCCATCCATGCTTAAACCAAACCATATGTTCCTTACGTCACCTGCATACTCATTCCAGTACTTTCTCTCGATTTTTCTCCATTGCGACCCGTCGGCGGGTGCTCTCAACTTCCCGTTTTTCTTACGGTCTTCTTTGTGCCATTGCATCAACGTGGCATGCTCTTTGTTTCTGAACAGACGTTTCAACCGTGGTATTATAGGAGCATACCACATCACCTTGGCATGAACCCTCTTCCTGGGGCGCTCGCCGTCAACATCACCAGGGTCATCTCTTCTGATCATATACCGCAATGCATCGCATATCGGGCATGCGTTCAATTCCTCGTACGAACCGTGGTAGAGGATGCAGTCATTAGGGCATGCATGTATCTTCTGCACCTCCAATCCTAGAGGGCATATAACTTTCTTTGCTCCGTTCGTACTGTCGGCCAATTCGTTATCTTTTGGAAGCTTCTTCTTCAATATTTTCAGTAGCTTCTCAAATCCGTGTTAGATACACCATTGTCTGCCTCCCACTGCAGCAATTCCAGTGTGGTACCGAGCTTTGTGTTGCCATCTTCGCAATTTGGGTACAACCCTTTTTTGTGATCCTGTAACATGCGATCGAACTTCAACTTCTCCTTTTCACTTTCACATTGTCTCTGTGCATCAACAATGACCCGACAAAGATCATCATCGGCCACGTCGTCTGGTTCCTCTTGATCTTCAGCTTCCCCCGTTTCAGCATCACCGTATTCAAGGGGCACATAGTTGTCATCATCCTCTTCTTCTTTGTTATCTTCCATCATAACCCATCTTTCTCCATGCTTGGTCCAAACATTATAGTGTGGCATGAAACCCTTATAAAGCAGGTGGATGTGAAGGATTTTCCGGTCAGAGTAAGACTTCATATTCCCACATATAGGGCATGGACAACACATAAATCCATTCTGCTTGTTTGCCTCAGCCACTTCGAGAAAATTATGCACTCCCTTAATGTACTCGGAGGTGCGTCTGTTACCGTACATCTATTGCCGGTTCATCTGCGTTCATTATATATAAATATAATTAAGTATGTCAAAAACCATTACAGAACATAATGAATACAGAAGTGACCAAATTAATAGAAGTTCATCATCACATTAAAACCAAAGTACATACATAGTTCTTATTGAACAACATATAGCTCTCCAGAGCATCTAATTAAACCATACATTGAAACTATGTAAAACAATACAATGCAACAACAACAAATGCGATCATAATCGCAACTAAGGTAACAATTGATCTAACGGCATAATGATACCAAGCCTCAGTATGGATGGCATATTTTCTAATCTTTCTAATCTTCAAGCGCATTGCATCAATCTTGATCTTGTGATCATCGACGACTTCCGCAACATGCAACTCCAATTCCATCTTCTCCTCCTCGGGTTTTTTCAATTTTACTTCAAGTAAATACTTTCCTTCTCAACTAAATTTAACCTCTCCACAAGAGAATCGGTTGGAATTTTCGGTTCACATACCTCCTAGATAAAACATCTATGCCACGTTGGTCGACATAATTGTCTTAAACACTAAAACAAATAGTTATAAAAGATAATATACCACATCCGAATCATTGACAGGACGAGGGCCGACGTGGGCGGATACCAAAACCATCGCACTATATAATAACAAATAATAATAAAAGTAAGGAAAATATATAAATATCTTTCTAAATCATACAAGTAAGATTTTTTTCTTTTAGAAAGAATATAAGAACAAGAGGATCACCACGGTGGTGCCGGCGAGGAGATCGGGGCGGGAGAATAACGGCGGTGAGGACATGGACAAGACAGGACGGACTGGCAAACCTAGACAAATCTTGAGCAAAATGAAACTTGTACAAGGAGCTTCGAGAGGAGAAAGCTTAAGTAGTGTGGCTCGCGCATTTCATCGAACACCTCATGTGCATAGGAGGTGAGCTAGAGCACCACAAAGCTCTCCCACGGCCGGCCAAAAAAACAGAGCAGTGCACTGCTCTGCTCACGGGCAAGAGGGTATATATAGGCATCTCATTGGTCCCGGTTCGTTGCTGGAACCGGGACTACAGGACCACATTTGGTCCCGGTTCCAGCCATCAACCGGGACCAATGGTTGTGGTCCAGGAGTGAGGTCCATTGATCCCGGTTCGTGTCTGAAACTGAGACCAAAGGGGCCAAACGAACCGAGACAAATGGGCACCGAGGCCTGGCTGGCCCCCTGGCCTCACAAACCGGGACAGATGCCCCATGAGTCCCGGTTCGTGAGTGAACCGGAATTAATTGGCTTACCCGGCCTGGACCAAAGCCATGTTTTCTACTAGTGCATCTAGGCCCGATCTAGCCAGTGGACAAGGTCAGGCTATGCCGGGTTGGGCTTTTTCGGACCGGGTCGGGTTGGGCCGACCGGGCCGGGCTACCATGGCCAGGTCTAATATACACTGAGGAACTAACCCCATGTACTAGTGCACTACTTTTGCTTGATTCGCTAACGTTGCGACACGCGTCCAGTTGCCACCGTATGTGTGGACAAGCTTGGCGGTCCATTTTTTCCCTCAAAAAAGCTAGGCGGTCCTTTTCTATTTCTGTTGCAGGGCACACCACCCATGTGACTAGAGGGACACTCCGTACCGTCAATGCGACAAAAGCACTTGGTGCGGTGGGGGTCCGGTTGTGCTCAGAGTGGAGCTGCGGTCTATTGGACCCGCCAATTAATTAGGCGACGCTGATGGCAGTGCTGTTGGCTGGAGCAGCAGCCAGCAGTACGTGTGATGCATCATGCATATGTGCCACAGAACCTTTTTAGTACTCGTACATAGTACTATCATCATCATATCGCGACAAGAATAGATGAAGCATGTCGACCTGGTGTACCTCTTCGCGCAGCTCAGAGGCCATGAGGATCGTGCATTATTCCAAGCGTTTTGTGGTTGAGAACTAAAACCAGTAGAATGGCTCGTGAGTTTTGGCGCTAGCTAGCTATTAGACCTCCACGCAAATAACGCTACTACCTCCATCCCATAATATAAGACTGTTTTTGAAACTAATGGTGTCAAAAACACTCGTATATTATGACGGAAGGAGTACCTATCATACGAGTAGGGCGTTTTAGAGCTCGGCCTTAATGGAGGCCAAATTTTTGAAAATTTCAAAATTAGTCTGAAAAATATATAAAAATATTTGTACAACTATACAAGGATGTAATGTGTATGTGGGAAAAACTTCAGGATGAAATACCTTGGAATGAGAGTTGTGCAAGAAAAATCAAGGACCTTGAGGATGAATAGTGCATGTACTAAAAAGTAGCAGATTTGTTTTTTCTTGGTGTAGCACACACTTTAACGTATGGTCCGCAAAGTTTACACACTTGTACATTTGTCTCTAAATATATGTGTATTTGTTTTTTTAAATGAAACGTAAAAATACCAATTTTGATCATACAAATAAAATTAATTTAACTCCATTAAGATTTTAGCATGCAGGCATACATAGAGGTACTTTTATTTGCGGGGAACCGTACACAGGTGCACTGATCGCGAAAGCTACAATATATATCTTTTTTTTTGTATGAAAAATACTCTATGTCAATAGTATAGAGAAGAGGACAGATATATGGTCACCGCTTTTCCTCTCGAGGTTCAGTAAGCTATATATTTTGAAAACACCCTAAACATATTTATATGGATCTTAAAAAAATTGTCATGAATGTGCCAAACCGAAAAGTTGGTGTGACCATGTGAGAGTAAAGTATGCCAATGCTGTGCATGGCAAAGGATAGAAAGGCCCACATGACAACAGCGTCAGGGAGAGAAAAAAGTATAGTACATTAAGGCGTGGCTTGCCTAAGGTGTAACTTGAACCAAACATTCACCCAACTTTATCAAATTTTCCTAAGCTTAGATGTGTCAATCTTTGGTAAAGTTAGTCACAAACCAAACAGAAAACCAAACAGACCCTAGGACTTGTCTTATGGGAAGCTTGGACAGACAAAAGGTGTATAAAAGCGAGGAGCGTAGTCCTTTTCCTTCTCTATTAGGCACTAGTCACACCAGAGACGTATTAGATGACACGCTCGAAACACTAGGTGTGGTGGCGCACTATAGGATTCTGGTGGACTGGACCAGCCCAGTGACGCAGATGAACTAAGGATGTTAATGATAATTGGTGCCAATACCAGTGCGCCCAGTGATGCGCACCTGGAGGAGTATATGTTCAAGTATGCGATCATTGTTGTGAAACTGCTAGATATAGCTTGGAAAACATACATTTTTTTCGACAAAGGTGGATTTTATTGACTAAAAATGAAGTATTAAGAAGATACAAACACACTGAGCAACACACACGACCTCTTCATAGTTAGAATGCACACAGTCAACACGGAAAGCACACAAGCAAATAAAAAGAATACGCTGCCAAATAGCAAAGTCATATAAGACCAAAACTATCTCGCAAATAGCTTAGACATATATACATGGTATAGTTCGAGTCTTGAAGAGACTGCTCATGTGTGGATAAAGTGGAACTTCGAACCTGTTTAGCAGGTCTTTTTGTCACCATTGTCATGCACAAGCCATTTATCCTTGATACTGACTGTTTTTTCATGAAGAATTACTTGTGTGATGTTTCCCTAGAGAGGTCAGCTTTTGTCGACTTGAAGAGAGATGATTTAGGGTCTTGAGCCTTATGCCCCAATGCACCATCGCAAAGGTGAATCGTGCCGGCAATAGAGTGGCCCATGAGATTACTAAATTTGTTCAGTTTCTAGAGAGGATGGTTTCCTTGTTGGGAACGTTCCGTCCTTTTTTTTAACCGAAACCGTAGAACAATCGTTCTACGGAAACTTTCATTAAAAATAGTATACGATATATAGAAAGTCAACCCAAAGAAGTGATCAACCCACTCTTGTTTTGATGAATCCTGAGGCTAACATTGTTATTAATTCAAATTCTGCTCAATCCAACTGGAAAATGGGTCTCTGAATTTAGTCTTCACTCTGTGCAGAAGCAAAAGCAGATCTGTCTTCAGGGAGCTTTTCCACGCTTGGACTGTTGCCTCTTTTGCCTTGAATATTTTCCCATTTCTTTGCAACCAGATATTCGAGCAGCCCATAATCATGATTTCCATGGCAATAGGAGCAGGCAGTGCTTGAACGGCAAGCTAGACTTCATCAAAAATTGAGAGACCTCTGCGTCTAGGACCCAAGATTGATTGCCAGCAATTGAACGCAAAGTCACAATCCCAAAAAAGATGCTGAGATGTTTCCTCCATGCTCATTTGATAGAGGGCACAATTATAGGACGGCAAGTAAAATAAAGACACTTCTCCTTTATTCTAAACTCTTCCATACTTTAACTCTTCAACGTTTTCTTTGTTAAATGAATTGACATTTTATTTCATCATTTACATTCCATAATATCACATAACACGTACACTTCTCATTTGCTCCATACTCTCGGAAATCCAATTCGGCTCCTGGGAACATATGCTCTTGCGAACTAAAAATGTTTTTTTTTTGTAAATGACAAAAAACTGTGTTCATTGCACACCCAAATGGCAGCTGCAAATTTTTAGGGGAAAAGCTTAAGCATTTTGACTTGTGCTAAAAAAAAAGTCGAATGCCAAATGTTATCTCCAAATGTTACACTTGTGTATTTATTTTCACCGACGAAGCATTGTCATCCCGTTTCGCATGAAAATTATAAAAAACGCTTGTTACACTAACAAGAACATCTACAGAAAAATAGAATTTTTAAATATAGTATTTATTTTGAATTTAATGTTCATCATGGAGTACGTGCCCCCCAGAACCAAAACGGCCACCCCACAGACTCTTCCATACTTTACTTCTCCAAAAAAAAAATCTTCAAAAAGAACTACTACCTCCAATCCGTAAAAAGGTTTGCAGTTTTGAACTAAACCCAGTTCGAATTTGCGATACTTATTTTGGATCGGAGTGAGTAACATGTATTTTACACTATGGCGACATCTTCCTAAAGTCCAGTCTTTTTGCAAACGGAGTACTCAGCTATCCATATAAATTTCACATGAGTTTTGTGTAGTATATACCATGTATTCATCACATGTTCTGTACTATTAATTTCAAAATCCAATGGGATGAGCGATGAGACTTAAAACTAACTTCTTAAATTTCATTGGTATGTTACTTAAATTTTATATGTTAGCGTATTATAATGTGGTACTCCCTCCATCCACATATTTAGTGTGGCTGGTGTGGAGTGCGGCCTCGGCGCTGACGTGTGTGAGTTGCTGAGGCTTGTAAGCCGGAGTGGCGGCTCCGGGTCGTGTGTTAGGGTGGCAACTCTGGTCATTTGGGCGACAAGGAAGTCGGCTCGATGGGCACGCAGCCCCTGGGCTTGTGTGTGTTTCGTTGTATCGGCTTTCGGCCATTTTCCTTTTTAACTGGCCAATTCTTTTCTTCTTAATGCAAAGATAGAGCTCCTGTCGGTTCCTTAAAAAATATGTACTAGGCTCTATATATGTGGATGGAGGGAGCATGTCGATATCGGGCTGCACTTACTCTCACGTGCATGGCACATGTAGCTTACTACTAGTAAACAGAGCTAGGTTACTCTTACTCCTGTACTAACAGGTATGTATAATCATAGGTAGGTTACACAATTGTACACCTCCAATCTTTCTACAAATTTTTAAATAACAAAGAGAAGAACCACAATCAATATGTATGTGTGTAGACCCGCAAAAAAAAAATATGTATGTGTGTGAGTGTGTGTCTATTTCATGTCTGCTTTCTCATGTGTTTCTAGAACCCAACATTATTGGCAACTCCTCTCTTGCCGAATTTAGCAGCAGAATGTATTATCGATTGCAGTGCGACAAAACAAAAATGAAACAGGGGCAAATGGTTCACACTTCAAAGAAGTGGTATTATACAGTGTTAATTATATACATGGCATACATCGATATTTCCGGGTTGGAGTCCAAAACTCCATATTAACACACTTTCTTTTTCTTTCTCTAACTTTGGCAACTTTATTTAACTAATAATCATATGCTTTACAATAAGCATAATCAGGAAATCAGGGGGTTTATTATGCCACACCCTTGATTCCTGACCCAAAAAACTAAAACGTGCAATAGTATGAGCACACTCGTTTACATCACGCACACAGTGATTTATCATCGCCTTGCCGAAAGAACTCACGGACCTTCGACAATCGTCTAATTACCGCTACTGATGCCCGATAGTCGTCCGGATTCTGGATACTGTTATACGTGAAACAGTATTAACAATTTCTTTCAGGAAGTTCTAACCACGCCAGCAACAAGAAAACACTCACTGCAAAATAACAACAAAATAACGGTGAGGCATGGAGAGCTCTCCCTCCCAGTAAACGATGTGACGACGGACTGCAGGCTCGCCGCCAATACCGCTGAAATGCGCAATATGTATCGGAACATCCATCGATTGAAACCTGCCAATTGAGCACGCAGTTTTTAATAATGTGATGTAGTAATTCGTTAATTAATTAAGCTTGGCGCTTCAAGCAACCCATAGCTGCAGAAATCGGCAAAGCAAGCGCTAATGGACGGCGTGCTACCTTAATTAATCACGGCAAAGAGGAAGATCTATGAGGTAGTAGAGCGTTAAAATTGACATTGTAGCAGGTACCTGCGCAAGTTGACGCATGGTGCTGGTGCCCCAGAAATCCTAGAGGCGGAGCTCGAGCTCGAGCTCCTCACCGGCTCTGGCAACGGAGGCCCTCGTGCTAAGCATTTCCACCTCGCCTTCAGGGCCGGCGGCTGCCTCCACAAGGAGCTGCGCGTGCTCTGCAAAGCGTGGAGCGCCGCTGCCCCACATCTCAGGCCTGGCATCAGCACCCGCCGGCGCCGAAACGCGGCTACCGCCGTGCGATAGGAGGGAGGTGCTCATGGACCGGCCGCTACCGGAATTAGCATCGGTGCCGCGGAAGGGGCCTTCGTCGTAGGGGCTGTACATGTAGGGGTCGCTGTAGAGGCGGTCCTTGCGATGCGCGTTTTGGTGGCCACCGAGCGCCTGCGACTTGAGGAAGGTCTTGTTGCAGAAGAGGCACGGGAACAGCCGCACGTCCTTGCCGTTCACGCGCGTTGTCGGCGCTACGGCCTCCCTGCTCTCCTCCCAGCCTTGGTTGCCGCCTGCCGGCCCGAACGCCAGCGTCAGGTCCGCTGCCGCGGCCGCGGCCGCTGCCTGCGCGTGGAACCACGATGAGTTGGCGTTCTCCATCCAAGTATATATATAGTACTGCTGTTGCTGCAGTGTCACTCTAGGCCCTCTACTACACAAGACTATGGGGGACAAATGATCGCTGATAATGGTAGCGGCGGCACTTCTATATGGGGAATATAGAGGACGGGAGGCAGAGGAGAACGAATGGGAGCCGAGTAGGCTGCCTGCGATATGGTAGGTATAAATAGATCCCTCTACTGGCTAGAATGCTACTGCTACAGTTTTGGTGCAAAAATAGTAAAATATATTCCTACATTTGCCAAAAAAAAGAGAGAAAATAGATCACATCCTATTGGGAGGGAGAGCGGACGGCGCTAGAGAGACTGTCGTGGACAACACTAACGCCGAACCTTAAAACGGATGCACGGTATTTATTCGCGGATAGTGATATCGAAGTAGTCCATCCAACCACACCCGTATGCATTCCAGAGCTGCTTTGAACAAATCGGATGAATTTTCTTGCAAACCAGATGATTTTCATCAAAACCAGACGAAAATCCTTACGTTTCTGACATATTTCAACTAAACGCAGCCCAAGGTTTTGACTTTCGGTTTGTGAAATTTTCCGCCCCAGACCGAGATGGCCGAATTTCAGCCATTTTCAAATATTTCGGCCGAAATTTGACCCAAATTTGGTTTAAATTTGACCAAAATCTATTTTTTTCGCCGGAAGGTATTTTTCGCCCCTGGCCGAGATGGCCGAAATTTGGCTGAAATTCGTTTTTCTCGCCCATGTCAACGACGGCATCGGCGTTCGCCTACTCGTAGGCAATTTGCCCCTCCACGAGATGGTACTCGTTGAGGAACGCTATCACATGCGGCTCCGGTTGCTCTTCCACGGGTGGGGCCGACATAGCCAGCAAGACAGCCTCTGTCCGTCATGCAAGACAGGCCCTCCACCTGGCAAGTTCCTGCTCCTGCTCCGTGGGAGGCCTATCACACACAGCTCTAGTTCTAAAGGACATGGCAGACGTGGTGAGGTGGTGCTGGTCGTGACGGCAAGGAGGCACCGTTTAAATAGGGGGCACCAGTAGGGACATGGGGCACCGTGCTGGACACATGGCATGGTTTGTCAATGCCGGCACCATAGTTGGTTTCCCAGCATTGCGCCATTCTATTAATGATGGTAGGAGGGTGGACGGGAGCCGGTATAAATGCGGCGCACAACCGTCCAGTCATGTTCGGTCATGTTTCTCTGGCATTGGAACATGCGTGGAGACAGGGCAGCACTCCAGCACTCTCGGCCGGAGCGTCGCTTCAATGCCCCCTCCAGTGAGAGGTCCCGTCTGCTTCTGGGTCGGCGTGAATGAGGCGCTGGCACTCTGGAGAGGCACAAATGAGTGGGCGCGGGGCGGGTGAGGGAGTCCTGGATCGGGGGGTCCTCGTGTGGCCGGACAAACTTCTGGTGGGCCGGACTGGTGGGCCATGAAGATTACTATAGAAGATCATCTCTCGTATCCGGATAGGACTCCTGAATTCCTGTAATGGCAGGTTTAGGCTCGGGTGTAGATTTTCCTTCCTCTGGAAGATGATATGTACAAACCCTAGGCCCCTTCGGTGTGTATATAAACCAGAGGGTTTAGTCCGTAGAGGCTAATAGAGAATCATTCAATCCTCATAGGCTGAAACTTAGGGTTTTAGCCTTTACGATCTCGAGGTAGATCAACTCTTGTACACATATTCATCCATATTAATATAGCAGGAAGTAGGGTTGTACCTCGATCGAGAGGGCCTGAACCTGGGTAAAACATCGTGTCTCCTGCCTCCTGTTAACATCAATCCTCAGACGCATAGTTCGGGACCCCCTACCCGAGATCCGCCGGTTTTGACATCGACATTGGTGCTTTCATTGAGAGTTCCACTATGTCGTCGACGGAAAGTTCAACCCCACCATGGGAGCCACAGACTCTAGGACGATGGAGCCGCACACGGGCCCAACTGATGGGGTATGTGTTACCGGAACTCCAGACTTAGCTCCGGTATCTGATTCCGAAATGCGCGTAACTGTGCCCCTCAAATCTAATCAGGCGCCTATCGCCGAATTCTGTGCTGCAGATATTTTACAGCACTTACCACTTGGCGACATGTTAAGGTCATTGAGATCACTCTCCTTGGACGAGAACACACAGCCGCACTATATCTGGTTTGAACTAGAGGCTGACGAATAGCCGCGCTATACCTAGGGGGATGAAGAATTTCGTTCCCCACCAACCACCCACTTGGTAGCCACGGTTGAAGATCTAACTGATCTACTTGACTACGCTTCAGAAAGCTTCGACGGGATGGACCTCGAAGCTGAACCAGATACATATCAAAGCAGGCCCATAACAGGGCGGTGGAAAGCTATGTCTTCATATGACGTGTATATAGTGGACACACCCAAAGAGGCAGAAGGCAACGGTGAAAACAATCCGGCAGAGATAAACCTGCCGAAGAACCTCCCAAGCACCGGCGTCCAAAAACTGAGCAAAATCCCGTAAAGGAAAGGACAGCAACACCGCAACTAATGACAGTGATATTCCGGAACAAGTCGAAGACCCCGCAGACCCATCATTAGAGCACGAGGAGCGAGAGGACGGCGAACAGAGTCCAAAGCCGCAGTCCGATGACAGCGATGCCGAAGACGGTGACTATGAACCGATCTCCGAAGAAGAGGTCAACCTGGATGATGACGAATAATCCGTCCAAGAAGAACCCTCTGAACCAAAACGCTTCCATCAGCGGCTTATAGCCATCGCACGGAGCTTGAAAAAAGCAGCAGAGACAGCTTCGAGCTGCACAAGACACGCTCAGTGATAGATGGAATGAGGCGCTAGACGCCGAACAGAAACATGGCTTTAATGGCCAAACCAAAGGCTATCCCAAGCGCAAGCTGCTGCCCGAATTCGATGACGAGGCTATTGCGCCCGTCCCATCAAAATATAACACCGCCGACAAGCCGGACCGACCACCTCACAGACGGGATAGAGTCGCTAGCAATGGCATAAACAAGCCCCCACCCCATAAAGAAAAGGAAGATGCAGCCCAAGTCCGAAGGCATGATCTGTGCGAGGACCTAAATAAAAAAAGCTAGCAAGACTAGGTCTATATTCGGACCCAGAGATCGAGCTCCCGCACGGGACGGCGGCTATCAAGCCAATCGCGTCGGTGACATACCAGTTCGGGGTCAATACCGAACACCACAACCAGCGGACATACGCCACGATATAGCAAGATATAGAGGAGCTTCACACCCTCTATGCTTTACCGATGAGGTACTGGATCATGATTTCCCAGAAGGGTTTAAACCCGTGAATATCGAAGCATATGATGGAACGACGGATCCTGCCGTCTGGATAGAAGATTTTATTCTTCACATTCACATGGCTCGAGGAGATGATCTCTACGCCATCAAATATTTACCCCTCAAGCTGAAAGGACCAGCTCGGCACTGGCTAAACAGTCTCCCAGAAAACTCCACTGGGAGTTGGGAAGAACTTAAGGACGCTTTTCGAGCGAATTTTCAACGGACTTATGTCCGGCCCTCGGACGCTGACTGTCGGGGATATACCCCGCGGTATGAACCAGCCGGAATTATGACCCGGCCGGACTTAGCATTCTACTTAAGACGGTTTATATTTGGCAAGTTACTGGTGACCCGGCAGGCGGATCATGGATGACAAGGCCCAAGGCCCAGAAGGCCGGTTCATATTATGGTGGGCCGGTTTATGAAGAAAGCATAAGGAATATTCTCTTACAAAGGAAGCAAGAGTAGGACTCCTTGTAATAGATCAATCCTAGTCCTACTAGGACTAGTCATGTAACCCGCCCCTTCAACATATATAAGGAGGGGCAGGGCTCCCCAAAGAGGGACGAGTTAGAGAAAACAATCTTTAGGGCTAGACACAAGAGCCGGTTTACCGGCGACACCACGAGGATCATAATGAGACCTAGCCTCAAACAGCACGTAGGGTTGTTACCGGATGATGTTTCCCGGGGCCCGAAGCTGTCTAAATCCGTGTCTACATCGCGTCTCTCGATTCCGCTCAACCCCTCTCAAGCTACTACATAGATGCGCGGCCTCACCACTAAGTCCGCTAAACCGGACATCTGCCGTGCTAATTCCACGACAGTTGGCGCCCACCGTGGGGCTTGCGCATGGTGGTGTTGAGTTCTTGAAGGGATCTTTTTCAGGGATCGAGAATCTGGCAGTTCGTCGGACGAGGAAAAACCGGCAAGGAAGGATTTGCGTCTATTCAAAAAATCATCAGTTAGAATCAACAAATAATTTAGGCAGCAGCAAGGTGTGGAGCAGTTCCGTTCATATAAAACAGACACGCCTGCGTTTTAATGACCAGCGAGTTGTTCGCCGTCGTACGAGGCTTTCGCGGTTCGTCGAATCCGATCGAAGAAAAAAAAATTCCGTTATGACGCTGCAGAATTCAGTCAGAGCTATGTTGGAGACCGAAATCAACTTGGAGTTGTATTGATTATCTACAGCCTCCGTTCCCTGTGCATCCTAGAGATCGAGTTCGAGTACTACTCTTCCTCATTACGTCAAGTTTGACCAGAAAACGGAAGGAAGCCGCGACCTGGAGGATGAAGCAGGGATCGACCCGGACTCGGCGGCTTCGCCGTTGTACCTACGCCGCAGGGCTCCGCCCATGCCTGGCCGGCCATGTCTCTCACCTCGCCTCCACCTTGACATTTCTGCGGCTCGCCCTCCACGCAGCAGCTCATGGCACCGACAGGAGAATCAAGCGGACCCCCGCGATGCAGACCGTCGCAGTGCAGCCGCTGCCCGACGCGCGGCTGGTGCGCGAGGCCGTGCGAACCTCCGTCGTCGCCGAGGCCGTCGCCCCCGCGGCCCTGGAGGCGCCCACACCCGCGCTCGAGAGCTTACTCTGCCTCAAGGAAGTGGAGGGGCGGCAGTGGAAGAAAGTTTGTTCAGATCGGGCCATGAGCCGGAGAAAGACCCAGCACGGAATCGGATTCCTTTACCCGCAGCCTTAAGCTGTACAAGGAGACACGAGCAGCGAGGTTCAATGAGCAGCATCGATAGAAAAGTCAACATGACTCTGGAGTGGATTTGGACGTGGGTAACCAGCTGCAACCCGGAAACGAACACCAGCCGCGGGTTTGGTCTTTTCATCTTTTGACCACGCCGCCCGTCTCCACTGACCAGTACATGGTGGAGAAACCAAAAGGAAAATACTACTCATCAAAATACTAGATGGCGGAGAAACCAACGGGAGTAGTACTAGTACGTGATGTGAAGCAACACATCAGAATTGTTTCTTCAATTACCACTTCTGACATGCGGCCAGGAGCATCAACGCAAGCCACAAGAATTCAACCTACTGGATACTACGAGCTGGTATACAACGCCTCAACGTGCGGAAGGCCGCATCTGTTCATCCGACGAAAAATACCAGGTGTTGTTTTTCCTATGCATTTTATCAGCACATGTTAATTTATCCGACAACAATTACTCTCGCATATAATATTTTTCGCAGGACGACTATTAGAAGAAAAAGGAGGGTGTTATGCTACGGGTGCACGCTCCGTTGTGTTATGCGGCTTCACGAACATACGTGTCGCAGTCCGTTTTTACATCAACGCGTCGGCCGACTTGTCCGTCTGCACCCGCGCGCGCTGGTCTCCGACGCCGCAGCTGACTCCTTCGCTAAGGGACGTGCTCACACCATCGCTTTCGCGGTCCGGTTTATATTAAACACGCCGGTGCCGCACCTTTCCTCATAAACTGCCCAGCGGATACGCGTGCAAGTCGCTGCCTCCACGCCGAACGGATCATCCGTCGTCCGGGCAAATCAGGTGATATCTATCCTATTTATTTCTTAAATGCATATTATTTCGTCCGAGCAAAAAATTCCTTGCCCTGCCATATTTTATATGCAGGAAAATTATTTATCGCAAAGCGGTGATAAGCCATGGAGAGGGAGGCACACCAAACATTATTCGACACAAGTGATCGTCGTTATTCCACGGATTCAAGCGCCGGTTTACAACGCCTTGGCTGTCTCTCGCGACCGCGCCGGCTGGCCTATCTGTTCTTCTAGCAAATCAGCCGGTTCACGCAAAATCACCGGTTTACAATACGGAGGATAACTTGCTCATCTCCACCGGTTTACAACCCCACTGCCGGTTCATTTGTTTGAGCCGCTTCTGATACTGCGGTCGTTTTACTGTCCACCCTGTGATCCGGTCTATTCAACTTACCAGTTCAAATTCACTCAGGTGATATCCATCTACAGTATTATTTCTCTTGTTATATATCATTTTTCATTAAGAAAATAAGATGCTTTGATCCGTCTATCTGGTTGTGCAGGGCAACTCCCACATATATGTACTCTGCCGCTATGATCACTAAAGGATTTCTGTTCAAGCATAGGTCATATCCGGCCAAAAGAGGACGCTTCATGGAAGCCCTCTGGATGGTAATCCATCCAGTGGTTGGCTAAAGATTTACCCATGGTTTCATGGAACCATGGAGGCCCTCTGGACAGGCGACAGCCATTCAGTGATTGGCTTATGTTTACCCATTGCTTCATGGAACCATGGAGGCCCTCTAGACAGGCGACAGCCATCCAGTGATTGGCTTATGTTTACCCATGGCTTCATGGAGCCATGGAGGCCCTCTGGACAGGCGACAACCATCCAGTGATTGGCTTATATTTACCCATGGCTTCATGGAGCCATGGAGGCCCTCTGGACAGGCGACAGCCATCCAGTGATTGGCTTATGTTTACCCATGGCTTCATGGAGCCATGGAGGCCCTCTGGACAGGCGACAGCCATCCAGTGATTGGCTTATGTTTACCCATGGCTTCATGGAGCCATGGAGGCCCTCTGGACAGGCGACAGCCATCCAGTGATTGGCTTATATTTACCCATGGCTTCATGGAGCCATGGAGGCCCTCTGGACAGGCGACAGCCACCCAGTGATTGGCTAAAGATTTTCTTATGGTTCTTATGGATGATTCGGCCACATCCATCGACCGGCCCTCTGGATGGTAAGTCCATTCCATTGATTGGCTGAACCTTGTTTTGAGCCTGGCAGCTCGTAAAAAGCCTCGACTACACGGTTTTTATTTGCAATTTTGCATTTCGGATCTTTATGTGTTATGGTTCTTTAATCCGGAGTGGGACAATTCAAGAAATTGACCACACATCTACAAAGTTAAAAGTCTGGGGCATGAGCACCAGCATGAGTAAAATATTTGGGTTAATCCGGTGTTCATCATAACCCGGAACAATCATCAGACAGAAACAAAATAAGAAGCCAAGCATGCTTTAAGCCGGCAGTTCATATAAGACCAGGGATTATTGGATCTATCAAAGGCTCCCTCAGAAAACTGCAAATTTCGCCGGATTAAGAATATCAAGCATACTTGATCGCAGGTATGAAGTATTTTGTTTTTAAATACATATTGGCAGTACAATATCAGTTATGATGACCGGTGTTTATTAAACTGGCCTGGCTTTGACTATACGTCGCCAGTATGAGATAAAATAATGACCAGGTGTTTATTAACCTGGCCTGGTTGTGATCAAATATCACTGGAACCGGTTTTCAAACTGGATTATATTCTTCAGTTCTTTAAATAGCCAATATGGCTGGATGTTTATTATGGTTATCAATAACCAATCTTATGGTTGAGGTTTTCAAAGTCGCTTCAGCGCAATGGATATCATATTGTCAATGGTATGATTTATTCTACAAAGGAATAGTTCCGAGTCGCTGCAGGCTTACGACCCGGCACTTGGGGGCTACATCATTCAAATTAAGATTACATCAAATACACAAGTCTCATGTCGCTGCAAGCATGCACCATGACACTTGGGGGCTAATGCAAAGTCATTTTTTGCTCACTTTATTGAAGACCCGACTCATCACATTATAATGAGCCGGCCCTTGGGGGCTACCAATCACTCCTGTCAATAATTCAAGGTACACAAGTATTAATCCATTATATTGAAGGGTCCACTGCTCAGTTGGTAAAGCAGAAGGTTCTTAACCTTGTGGACGTGGGTTCAAAACCCACGATGGAAGTTACATTATATAATGTTATTTTCAATGATTATATCTACAAAGTCCCTGTTCATTATTGCATAATGACCCGGCACTTGGGGGCTACACATTGCTGTTCAAGTTTACAGGATCATATTTTCAAAGTCCCTGCTCATTATTTCATAATGACCCGGCACTTGGGGGCTACATAATATGGAATATTCAGTTTTATAGTGATTGGGATGAACAATCTGGATTTCTTCAAGATTATACAATGCTATTTTCAAAGAAGTATATACAAAGTCCCTGCTCATTATTACATAATGACCCGGCACTTGGGGGCTACAGGTAATATGCATATAAAGGAGGAACATCTTCAAATTCTCAGTGTTGGGTAAGTTCGGAAGATTAATTCCGTGACCCGGCGTTGGCAACAATCATAACCCGGTGTCCATAAATAGACATGACCCGGGATCATCAGTTTTTATAACCCGGCAATTTTGGCAATCATAAACCGGCAAGTTCTACATCTTCAAGCCGGCTGGATATCAGTTGAATATTTCAAAGACCAATATTATTGTCAAGTCAGAGCATTAAAGGCCGATTCAAATGGATTCTTTATTTACAATATTACTTATGCAAGCAAGTTGATTATGAAGTTGGTCTGTTGACCCGGATTTTCTAGAAGAAGGAAAGGACAAGGATTTAAGGATGGTCAGATGCCGGATTACAAGAAATTCTTAACCCGGGGCACAGCCTGTCAGATTCGTTCTTGTGTTTATTTTGCAGCATAAGTTTACCATGGACAAATCCAAGCTAAACTTGGGGGCTAATGTCGGGGATATACCCCGCGGTATGAACCGGCCGGAATTATGACCCGGCTGGACTTAGCATTCTACTTAAGACGGTTTATATTTGGCAAGTTACTGGTGACCCGGCAGACGGATCATGGATGACAAGGCCCAAGGCCCAGAAGGCCGGTTCATATTATGGTGGGCCGGTTTATGAAGAAAGCATAAGGAATATTCTCTTACAAAGGAAGCAAGAGTAGGACTCCTTGTAATAGATCAATCCTAGTCCTACTAGGACTAGTCATGTAACCCGCCCCTTCAACATATATAAGGAGGGGCAGGGCTCCCCAAAGAGGGACGAGTTAGAGAAAACAATCTTTAGGGCTAGACACAAGAGCCGGTTTACCGGCGACACCACGAGGATCATAATGAGACCTAGCCTCAAACAGCACGTAGGGTTGTTACCGGATGATGTTTCCCGGGGCCCGAAGCTGTCTAAATCCGTGTCTACATCGCGTCTCTCGATTCCGCTCAACCCCTCTCAAGCTACTACATAGATGCGCGGCCTCCCCACTAAGTCTGCTAAACCGGACATCTGCCGTGCTACTTCCACGACACTGACGATTTAAGTCACATCATACAACAACCCGGGGAGTCAGCCCGCAAGCTTTGAAACCAGTTTCTCACTAAAAAGAACCAGATCGTTGATTTTCCGGTACGCCGAAGCCTTAGCGGCATTCAAGCATAGTATCTGGGACAAGTGGCTAGCCAGACACCTTGGACAGGAAAAGCCGAGGACAATGGCAACCCTAACTACACTCATGACTCGCTTTTACACGGGTGAGCATAGCTGGTTAGCTCGTAGCAGCACCAGTGACCCTTTAACATCTGAAGTCAGGGATGGCAATGGAAAGCCACAACGCAATAAAAACAAGCGTCGAAATAATCCTGGAAGCCCAGATGATACAGCGGTAAACGCCGGTTTCAGCGGCTCCAGAATCGGTCAACGGAAGAAGCCATTTAAAGGCAACAAAGACGGTCCATTGAGTTTGTACTGAATATTAGACAGGCCCTGCCAAATCCATGGCACCCCAGAAAAACCTGCCAATCACTCCAACCGTAACTGTTGGGTTTTCAAGCAGGCCGACAAGCTAAACGCCGAACACAAGGGGAAGGAGCCTCAGAGCGAAGACGAGGATGAACCTCGCCAGCCGAATATAGGGGGACTGATGAAATTTCCACCGGAGGTCAAAACAGTGAACATGAAATATGCCACTCATATCCCAAAGAGGGAGCGCAAACGCGCACTCCGAGACATCTATGCCGTTGAGCCTGTCGCCCCAAAATTCAACCCATGGTCACCCTGTCCGACCACTTTCGATCGTAGGGATCATCCGAATAGTATTCGGCACGGGGGTTCGGTTGCCCTAGTGCTCGACCCAATAATAGATGGATACCATCTAACCAGAGTCCTTATGGACGGCGGCAGTAGTCTCAATCTTATATATCAGGAAACTGTCCGCAAGATGAGGATCGACCCATCAAGAAGCAAGCCAAGCAGCATGACCTTTAAAGGAGTGATATCGGGCGTTGAAGCTCGCTGCACGGGCTCCTTCACATTGGAGGTTGTATTCGGTTCTCCCGACAACTTTCTAAGCGAAG
Organism: Secale cereale; assembly: GCA_902687465.1. Classification (NCBI taxonomy): domain Eukaryota; kingdom Viridiplantae; phylum Streptophyta; class Magnoliopsida; order Poales; family Poaceae; genus Secale; species Secale cereale. The sequence goes on from LR738713.1 coordinate 846,031,092, forward strand.
AACTGATCTTCGACATAGCTCCATTCCGAAGTGGCTATCACGCCCTACTCGGAAGAACGGCCTTCGCCCACTTTAATGCAGTCCCGCATTATGCCTATTTAAAGCTCAAGATGCCTGGACCACGTGGTGTTATCACGGTCAATGGAAATATGGAGCACTCTCTCCGTACGGAGGAAGATACTGCGGCCTATTCAAGCCAGATAATATATCAATAGCAGACACTGCTAAACGTGTCCGACACACACCTCAGTACGGCAGCTCAGATGAACCTGAGCAAGATTGACAGCTATGCCCCCATCTACCGCCCCACAAGGTGATAGCATATGTGCCTCGAGTACATAATTATGTTCTAAAAATTCCTTGGGCGGCGACGAGGGGCACCCGCATACAGTCTGTAGTTCGGCTAGACCCTATTCGAACTTTAAACTTATCTTCTCTTGGTTCATTAAAATGAACCAGACTTACTTTGGCCACACTGGATTGACTTCTTCGTTTCCAGGTTTTATTTCTTTCTACAGATGGCCATCATACTCATACCTTTAAGGCCACATTACAGAGGAGAAAACGGCGCAGACGTGCAGCAGGGACCCGCACTAAGATTTCTTTTTTAGATTAAGACCCCGTGTAAAAAAAATTCTCTTTCTTGTTATATACCTTTTTGGCATGTATAATGTCCAAAAAAGGTCATCGACATTATCAGTAAAGTTTGCGGCTCGCCGTACTATAGAGGGATATTAATAGAACAATTTTATCCATGTCATATTCGGAGTTTTATTCACTCACCATGGAATGTTCTCTTCTCGCATCAGATTGCCATATGTGCCTTGTCAATAAAGGTTTACTACCAGGGGCTGCATTCAGTCTTGGTATATGCTGAAAAGACCGAACACCTATAGGGAGTATTCAGCATCCTGGATGTTTGCATTATATGCATCAGTTCCGAATCATGTCTTCAGTCAATAGTTGGGTTGCCCGGCTCCTGTGCTTACCCCTACGTTCTCGATTGTTCGGCTAGGGTGTAAAGGGAGAACTACTGCGATAGAACTTCTGACTAGTCCGGTCAAGTACCTCAGTAGAGAAAGCCGAAAACTGACTGTCATGATAAGCGAGAACCTGGTCTGCAATCCGGTGACTTAGTTTTACACTACGATCGATAGAGATCTACCCCGTGTTATACGAAGGGTTGGTTTTTCGCCCAGCCAAAGTGCAATTGGAACTTCATCCGCACCAGGGGCTAGTATCTAGCCCCACTTGTCAAACTCCTATGACTAAGTGAAAGGAATAACGCCGCATAGTCTGATTGCCTGGTTCGCTCCGCATACACCTCCTATACGGACCAAGACGTTGGATAAAGTGTGTATTTGCATTTGACCGAACACCCCAATACTATGTACCTGGGGGCTGAAGCCGACGACTGGAAACTTTCAGATTTGGATAAACAGTCACACATGAGGTAAAAAAAGACGCTGATATTATAAATAGCGCAAAAGTTATATACACTAGATTCATAAGCATAGTCTTTACATCTGGAAACAATTAATCAAAAACAACATCCTTCGAACACTGGCCTTCTATAAGGCGGGCGCCGTCGATGACGTCCTCGAAGTACTTCTCCGGCTTGCGGTGCTCCTTGCCTGCGGGCGGGCCGGCAGTTGCTATATGCACTGCGTTCATCTTCGCCCAGTGCACTTTGACGCGCACGAAGGCCATCCGAGCCCCTTCTATGCAAGCCGACCGCGTTAATGCGTTGACCCGCGGACTCACCTCGACGAGCCGCTTCACCAACCCGAAGTAACTACTAGGGATTGGCTCAGCGGGCCATAGCCGGACTATCAAGTCATTCATGGCCGAACTCGCTATGTTGTGCAGCTCGACTAGCTGCTTCATCTGGTCGCTGAGGGGCATCAGCTGTTTTGGCGCCTTGAACTGCGACCAAAATAGCTTCTCCGTGTTGTTCGCCTCCAGGGCAAGTAAATACTGGGCGGCATCTGCGCTATTCCTTGGAAGATCAGCAAACACGTCTAGAGAACTCCACAATCGTGTCAGCCCAATATACTTCCGCCCTCTGAAGATGCTCTGTAAGAGAAATATCTTACCAGATGCTATCTATCGTGCCTGCTCGATTTCTTGACGAGCACTACATGCCTCGCCTCGCGCGTCCTGGGAAGACTTTACTACCGCAGACAGCTCGGTCGCCTGTTCCGAAGCCGTGTTCTCCGATGCCTCACACTTACGGATGACATTTTGAAGATCGACCTCGACTTCGGACACCCGAGACTTGTGCTTCTCGCACTCCGCCTTTTCGGCCTCTAAATCAGCAGCCGCTTTATCAACGGCCGCCTTGATTTCCTTGGCCTCCTCCTTGGCCCTGGCAACCTCGCCCTTGAGGGCCTCGAGCTCAGCGGCGCCAACTGTGTAATACAGAATACAATGTTAGAGTTTATACTCATACTTAATAACTTAAGTCTTATTGACATTTAAATCAAAATCCGCATACCTTGCGTTTCATCAAAATGCCGGTTGATGCGGTCGAGGTCCGCATTGGCTACCTCAGGCTTCCAATTTAGTTTGGTGACCTCTGCGTTTCGCGCACTCGCCGTAACTAAAGAAGCCTGCATGACAGTTCAGCTCTGTAAATATGCTACTCTATGGATACTTCGTCCGATTCTTTTCAGAATCACACAAAGCATGAGGGGCTACTGGCTATATATGTGCACTTAAAACAAATAAAATTTCTTAAAAGCATTACATGGCTTACCTCGAAGCCTGTTAAAAGGCTGTTGAAGGCTTCATTCAGTCCACCCTTGATGGACTGAATCTTCTTCATCACCGCACCCATCATGGTGCGGTGTTCTTCAATACCGAGAGCACCTTGCAGTGCTCCCTCCATAGAATCCGGTGCCTCCGGATTCACTCTGGGCGCCGCCTTATCCTCCTCCGCTTGAGGAGTCGGATCTTCAAACCGCGGAGCCGCGCTAGGCTCCGGGACGGTGTTCGGTGGGACCCCGGACTGTGCGCGCCCCACATCTTCGTTCTCCATGGGGGGCGTTTCCCCATGGTCAGCGACCGCCGACGTATTATCCTCGGCCGCCCTGTCTCCTGCCCCGCCCTCATCTCCTTGGGCGGAGAGAACCCGCTGGGACGACACTTCGGTGTCCCCGGCGATTAAGGGTGATGAAGCCCGGACTGGCGGGTCACTCTCCGTCTCCCCAGGCGCCAGAGAGTTCCCCTCCGATGATGTAACATCAGGGTTTACACCGGGAGGGCTGTAGATCAGCAGGAGAAGAATACTAAGTAGGCATCATAAATACTAAATAAACAAAGGTGAAATAGCCAATCCGGACAAACTTACGATTCGGGCAGGGGTTTTACCCTGGGCTTCACCACGAAGCTGTGTTCGGACGAATCTGAACTATCTCCGAGCTTCAGATTCCTCTTCCTCTAGGGTGCGGCCGTGCTCGTGTCAGCGACAGCCCCCCTCTTCACCCCTTGCCTTGCGCGGGAGGTACTTCTTCTTCCTCCTATTCCTCCTCATCATCTTCCTCTGCCTCATCGGAGGAAAGAATATGGAGGTCCTCGGCCTGCTTGCCCACGGGACGGGGGCTGTATCTAGCCCCCTTGCCCTTTGTCTTCTTAGGCTTCTTCGTCGGCGCCTTGTACGGCGCCGGAACCAGTATCCCCGTCAATAGAGGCAATGTTGGGTCTTCGGGCAGAGGTGCCGGACACTTGATCCGGGTTGCCTTCTTCGTCCAAGCCTGTATATCACATAAAAATTCCAACTCCTATTATCATTAAGTAATAGGAAAGGACAAGTGTTCGGCAGAGATCATTATTACCTCGGTGGGGGAAACTTCGGTACTGAAGCCCGCATCCTCGTTCTCTTCGGGCCATTCCTCCTGGCTCTTGAAGAGGTGCTTCCAGATCTCTTTGTGCTGGAGGCGAAGAGATGCTTAAGCGGCTTTTCTCCTATCGGATCGAACTCCCATACGGAGGAATCTCGGCTTTGGCAAGGGAAAATGAGCCGGGTCAGCATCACCTAGACCACGGAGGAGAGCAGGTGCCCCTTGGAGATCACGCCGGACACACGGCCCACGAGAGTCGTCACCTTAGTGGGCGACCCCCAGTCTAGATCCTTTTTGGTCCAAGAGGTTAGCCTCTCTGGGGGTCCGGATCTGAAAGTAGGCTCCGGCGCCCAGTTGGTGTCGCGGGGATTGGTGATGTAGAACCACTCCTACTGCCACACTTTGTTCGTCTCCACGAACGAGCCCTTGGGCCAAGTTGCGTTCGGGAGCTTACTAATCATAGCGCCCCCACACTCTGCGTGTTCCCCGTTCACCACCTTCGGTTTCACGTTGAAGGTCTTAAGCCACAGGCCGGAGTGTGGGGGGACGCGGAGAAAATCTTCACACATCACTATGAATGCGGATATGTGAAGGATTGAGTTTGGAGCTAGGTCGTGGAAATCTAGCCCGTAGAAAAACAAAAGACCTTGAACTAACGGGTGGAGTGGCAACCCTAGCCCCCTAACAAAATGAGAGGTGAATTCTACCCTCTCACCCGCCTTTGGGACATGAGTCACCTGGCCCCTAGGGGGGACTCGGTGTGCAATATCGTCGGCGAGATACCCCGCACTCCGTAGGTCCTTCACAATCTTTTCGGTGACCGTGGATGCCTCCCACTTGCCTCTGGCACCGGATCCATCCATTGCTGGGAAGGGGAATAGTAGTCAAGGAACAAGGATTTGTGGACGCAGGAGACTAGAGTATGGGGGCAAGGGAGATTGGAGAGCACGAGCTTGAGGAAGGTGTGGGGCTGATGAAAGGGATTGGAGGCCTTTTATAACGTTGCGATTACAGAGCGTCCGCCCATCTTAGCCATAAAACTCGCCGGTTCCCAAAGCGGTCATGCGTAATGCGTGGCGTGGGTGCTCACGTCACAATGATGAAAATCACACAATAAGCGGGCACGATCTCTATTCTGACAGGACGTGTCGATGAGGATATGCCTCGAAACGCGAAACTAGGACCAAATAAAACGGTTCGATATGGTAGTGGGTTGGACGCGACGCTTCACCCAAAAGTTGTCAGTAAAGACACATTGTTCATTTTCTTTAAAAGCCTTGCCTTCGAGGCTAAGGGTTGTACTAATCTTGCAGAGCCGAACACAATCCATCTATTTGCAGAAGATATATTCGGGAGGAGGAACCCGCCTTGCAATGCCGAAGACAATACGGAAGCCAAACTAATCATCATCGAAGACAGGTTCAGGGGCTACTAAGGGAGTCCTGGATCGGGGGGGGGGGGGTGTCCTCGTGTGGCCGGACAAACTCCTGGTGGGCCGGACTGGTGGGCCATGAAGATTACTATAGAAGATCATCTCTCGTATCCAGATAGGACTCCTGAATTCCTGTAATGGCAAGTTTAGGCTCGGGTGTAGATTTTCCTTCCTCTGCAAGATGATATGTACAAACCCTAGGCCCCTCCGGTGTGTATATAAACCGGAGGGTTTAGTCAATAGAGGGTAATAGAGAATCATTCAATCCTCATAGGCTGAAACTTAGGGTTTTAGCCTTTACGATCTCGAGGTAGATCAACTCTTGTACTCATATTCATCCATATTAATATAGCAGGAAGTAGGGTTTTACCTCGATTGAGAGGGCCTGAACCTGGGTAAAACATCGTGTCCCCTGCCTCCTGTTAACATCAATCCCCAGACGCATAGTTCGCGACCCCCTACCCGAGATCCGCCGATTTTAACACCGACAGCGGGAGAGATTTAGGGTGGGATCGAGGCAGTGGAAGCGTGGGTGCCAGCAGTTCGAACGTCCGCGAAGCCCTCCTCCTGGTCTGTTTCTGTTGGATGTTCAGACCGCTCCGCAGACCGAGGAGATACAATGTTTGATGGCAAAATGGGTCTAAACCGCTTGGCCCAGACGAATGCAGGTGGTTTGCGGGTCAGAGTCGGAGATGCCATAAGGCTTCCCACGTAGAAACACTAAGGCCATATCTAGCCTTTACTCCTCAAATACAGGGGAGTTAAAAAAATTGTCGCACGTGATTGAATCCCTAAAATATATGTGGACAAATTTGTTCATCCTTTGCGCAAAAAAATCAAATAATCGTATGATATTTAACATATAATCCGAATCATTCAAATGCACCATATGCAATCAACTAAAAGGGAAACATACAGTTCATCGAATCAGAAAATTAATATTAAAGCATGCATATACTTCATCCAAACGCCAGCAGATCGATCAAGTTACCCAAATATTGACCACAAAACAAGCCTTGTGTTGTGCACCACCCTAGTTCATACTACACGAGTCAAGACCTCCGATGCTCACCGTCACCTCCACCATCATGATAGCCACCGGCACCACCACCACCAGCACCACAGTCACAATAACCAGCATCACCACAGCGACCACCATCACCACGATCACCACCATCATAGCCAACTAACTCCGTCCAGCAATGGTGCAACACAAATGGCTTGGAGGTTGCAGCCACCACTGTTGTTGTTGTGTTTCTTGTATAGGTCTTGAACGATAGGCCCACAATCATTAATTGACACCCCACTCGGCAGTGCGACTTGATCGGCACCACCATACGATCGGTTGCATTGATCTTGGATCATGCCCTACTAGTGGGTGAGAGATCCTTGAGGGTGGTAATGTTAAATTATTTGCCGAAGCCTCTTCTTCGTTTGATCCATACCAGCAACAGAATCAAGCAAGACATTCATCCAAGCTAGTCACACAGTAAAGTCCTCTTGTCTATGGTAGTTCATAGAGCTTGTCTTCTTGATGTTTGATAGTGTCTGCATGGGCATCGACCTCCTGCACTTCCGGATCATCCTCCTCCATATCATAATTTTCCTTCTTCTCAACGATCATTCGCCATGGACATCTTTAAGTCATCAGCGCTGACTATGTGTGATTCAGCCAAAAGACATAAACTTGCAACATCATATTCATACATACTACAATCATCAAGAACCAGCGCCTCACACGATCATCGCCGCATGGCATCACCAAGATCTCTAGCTAAAAATGAAAAATGATATTTTTAGCTTTTGGGCATTAGATCAGGCACTAGGTGGACATCATCATCTCCAATGCCCGTGATGGCCGCAAGTGGCGGCGGAGGAGGTGTGGTGGTCGCCGGAGATGGAGGATAAGACTGCATCACTAGTGCATTAATGGTCGCCGGAGATGGAGAAGACTTTATCACTAGTGGGACGGGGACAGAGGAGAATAATGGATTGTGTGACTCGGGCAAGAAAGAGGAGAAGTGTGGCTCGGGCACCTCATATCATGTTTGTTTTGTGAACTCAAGTGGCATCATACTCACGGGCATTTCATCGAACACCCCTTACAAACTAGCATACACCTCCCACCTTCTATGAGGAAATAACAAAGGAAAGGGCGGGCAGGGGGCGAGATATATATATGCAACTTTTTAGTCCTGGTTGGGGTCTAAAACCGGTACTGAAGACACACCTTTAGTCCCGGTTCTAGACACCAACCTGGACTAAAGGCTGTCGCGCATCACGACACCCTTTATTCCAGGTTGGTGTCTCGAACCGGGACTAAAGTTTCGATTTTCACCGAGACTGATGTCTGCCGAGCCCCAGCTGGCGTCCTAGACACTCGAACCAGGACTAATGCTCACAACAGTCCCGGTTCATAACTCGACTGGGACTATTGCCCCGATTAGCCTAGAACCAAAGCCCTATTTTCTACTAGTTTTAGACATCACGTTTTTCGCTTCGTGGGATGACTGTCCTAAGGGGACACTACCCTAGGAGAAATTTCTAAGGCCTCTAGTTGATTGGGCCTCTCCTGCACGAAGACAATGTCAGATTTATAGTGGAAACCATCAGCCAGTCAAGCAACATCTCTCTTCGCACATACCCTCGCTCTAGCCCCTTCCTTTCCCACTCCCGGCCTAACCTAGTGCATCACATGGAAAAAAACAAGCTGGACAAGGGAAGGCAGAGTGAGCAGCGGGGCACGGTGAAACGTCCTCCTTCGTGGAGGTGCGGATCAGCGCCAAGCTCACGCTTACTTATCTCGCCGTCTCGCGGAAGCAATGCTGCCATTCTCTCCGGCTCGCAGCCCATCGCAGCACCAGTGGGGCCATGTGGGATGAGCATGAGGTCGACGGATCCGGATGTGAAGGACTCGGATCCTTTGCCCGCCATGGCGGAGATGGTCGGAAGGAACCGGAGACGAGCTTGGTTGGCGGAGGGGAGTGAAGTGGCTAAGGTTTGATCCGACGAACAGATTGGAAGGAATTTATGTGTGCTTGGGTGTGTCAGTGTGGGCTGGGTCCGACGTGGCGGGCGTGCCCTGCCGCCCCATATTCACCCCATATTTGAGCTCGATATGAGATGTGCGGGTCAGTCCAGACGTTTAAGGGCCGTTTGAGGGGGCCGTCTTGGTCAAAAAATCGTCACCGTACAGTGACCGGGCGACCCACCCGGATGGATAAGGCGGGCTTAAGTTACTCAGCTATACCTGCTCTTACTGAAAATGCCAAAGGGAGACCGAGGTCCATGGAGGCCTTTATTTGAAAACTTTAAAATCTAAACTTTTCAGTTTCAATTTTTTTTAAAAATAAATATAGATATACCTAGATACATAATGTACATGTGTGCAAATTTTAAGGCTAAAATACATTAAACTGTGAGCTACACAAAAAAAGACTAATCCGGAGCCTTTTAGCATATGTACTGTTCATCTATAAAGTCCATGATTTTGGTTTTTTTGTACAGCTTGCAATTCAAGGTATTTCATCCTGAAATTTTCACACATACACTTTAAATCCTTGCATACATGTGTATTTTGTTCTGAATTTTTTTAAACTAAAATTTATGAATTTTTAATTATTCAAAATAAAGGGCTCAACGGAGCTCGGTCTCCAAAATGGCCTACTCATGCTCTTACACGATCTTTAATTTCGGACAAATATGTTGCAGATGACAAAGCCACATGCACACCAGAAGCTTTGTCGGCCCGACGGATGGTTTTTGCAGAGCACTCCGTGGCTCTAGGCAGTCATGTGATACATCGTACACCACCTTTTTCATTTTGCAGGAAGAAAAAAAGGTAATTTCGTGCACCTTAACTAGGTGACAACACCGCATGAAATTACAGTGTATGTCGTACATATGTGGGACCTATTACGGAGCCATTCTTGTACTATATGCCAGCAGGCTAGATACGAATGGGGTGAAAAATCACAAAACTGGCCCTTTCGCCAAAGTTCAGCACAAAATGGCCCTCATTTCAAAATATTTCATAAAATGGTCCTAACTACATGACGCCCGCACCCAGGGTGTCATGCCAATTTACACCACGCCCTGGTCAAGGGTGCCATACTGGTCAGCGGTGACTTGCCACGTTGGAGGGGCATGGCACCATGGCGCCTCAGGCCAGAGCGCCATGCTGATGATAATGACGCCCCTGCCCAGGGCGCCTTGCCCCTTGCCTGAACAAAATAGAGAGCCCCTCCGTTTTTCCTCCACAAACCCTCACTTTTCCTCTTCTCCACCCCGTCCGTCCCATTCAAGCCCCTCCCTAATGCCCACAAAATTTTGTGAATCAGAGCTCCAAATCGGTGATTTATCCTTCCCTTCGACCCCTCAAGGTATTCTCCATCATTCCTCCTCTTTTTGTTGGTTGAAATCTCCGCATTGTGGGCATTTGGGGAAACCCTAGGTCATCCAACTATGCTATTTTTGTTGATGCATTTTGGTGTTTATGATTGTAGATGGCGAGGATCGTGAATGTTCATCATGTGGACTTTGTCTCTTTTGAAAAGGGAGACACAGAGTATTGTGACCCGAAGAAGAAGCCGGTAGCGATGGTGTTTCCTACAAGTCCTAGCCCTGAGGAGGTTGTTGTTGAGCTTCGAACAAGGTTGAATTGGATGGAAGAAAGCGATGGAGTAGACTTAACAGAAATGTATAATGTTGGGTATGTGCAACATATTCGTTTGAAGATAATGCCTCTTGACTCTGAGTTTCATTGGGAAGCATATAAAGAGAGTGTGTTGGCCTCACAAGATAAATCATTTGACTTATTTGCCACAAAGGTTGTTCGTGCTTGGTTGCACATTGATTTGAATCGGTGTGCATCTTCATATGATGTTAGAAGCCTGGTTCGAGATTCAACACATGTCACTCCAGATGTGCGTGACACAATAATGAGCCAACCTCCAATGACCAAACCTTTCAGCCCTGTCAGGAATGACCAAGTTGATAATGAAGACTCGCACATGGATGGTGGTGAATTTGAGGGTGATGAATCGGAGGCTTATCTTCATCACCATTATGTTGGCGATGTTGAGGCAAATTGCATGGAAGAGGACATGGACCATGAGATTCCATACAATAGGTCCTATGCGTGGGACTCAGTGGATGAAGGCCCGGATGAAGAAATAGATGAGGATGGTTTGACGGCTAAATAAGCCAATGCTTTCAAGAAGGTAATAGGCCGTAGTCACAAGACATCATTGTTCCATGATCTAAGCCTAGCCGATAAAGCGATTGTTGATGGTGGCACAAGTAAAATTCTTGCGCCGAGGTTAACTTCGAAGCGAGATACCAAAGCAAGTGTGTATGGTGTTAGTGAAGGAACAATCTCTGAAAGCTTGGTAGAACTTCAAAATTGGGCCAAGGATTATGCGGTTAAGTTTCATCGGCTATTCTTTGTGGAGAAGTCAAACTCCAAAGTGCGTTATATGGTCAAATGTGAGGAACACAAGAATCATTTCCCTTGGGTTATCCATGCAAGATGTGTGAAAGGCGGGCCACAATGGAAGATTACAAGTTCCATGTTTAACCATCGATGTAGTGGTAGGGATATTGATGATGCTAATGTAAAGGATGATCACCGTCAATTGACCTCCAAATTCATTGCATATGGATTTTCATCCTCCATAAAGATACTCCCGACATATCCCATTCAGGCGTTGATGGAGAATGTGAAGGAGGTTTTTGGGAACGAGGGGAAGTATGGGAAGGCATGGAAGGCCAAGAAAGCTGCCTTTTATATATTGTATGGTGGTTGGGAAGAATCATACAACCGCCTCGCGATGGTGCTGAAAGCGATGGCGGCAGAAAATCATGGAATGTACTACATGGTGGAGCCAGATGGCGTGAGAACAAGGATATGCAACGATGCAACCATTCGAATATTCGGACGTGCACTCTGGACTTTTGAGCCATGCATTAGGGCCTTCAAGCATTGTAGGCTGGTTATTTTCGTGGATGACACATTTCTGACCGGCCAATTCAAGGGCACATTGTTGACTGCCATTGCTAATGATGGTGGTGACAAATTGGTTCCATTGGCGTTCGCTTTGGTGTCGGCGGAGAACAATGACAACTGGGAGTGGTTTCTTAGTCTAGTGACAACCAAGGTAATTGGACCTCAAAAATGTGTATTGAAAGCAAATTACCAAACGTCATACCTCAACAAAAGCATTAAGCTTGTTGTATGACTTTTCACCTGGAGCGTACTTGAGTGCCTCGCCGACGTTGTTGACATGCTTCGAGACCTCATTTTGCTATTGCAAACAATAGGGCAAATCATTTTGGCACAATGTAGGCAAGCACAATGTAGCTTACCACAAAGCGGTTAGGTGGCGCCAATTCACACCGTCTACCATCTCTAATAAGCCTTTTGTACTCCATATTGGCCATCCGATCAAAACCTAGATTGGGTTCGTGTAATATGTCCCCTGGCTGAAATGCGGGTGCATTAAGTTGAGTACGTGCAACGGAACGAAACCACACGAGATCATTGTTGAGTGCTTCCGTATCAAAAGGCTGTGGGGGAGGCTTAGAAGTAGGTTGATGGAATGAAAGCTCAATCTTATTGAGCTTGTGCTTGAACTCTTGGATATACATGTCATGCTCTCGATCCCATTTTTTTATTGCCTCTAGGGCCTATTTCCTTCAGTCTCCCACTTGCACTAGAGTCAATAATCTAGCTCACATCGCCATGTGATTTAATACCGATAGTTCACATCATTTATGTGAATAACACCCATAGTTCACATCGCCATGTGACCAACATCCAAAGGGTTACTAGAGTTCATAATCTAGTTCACATCACCATGTGATTAACACCCAAAGAGTACTAAGGTGTGATCATGTTTTGCTTCGTGAGAGAAGTTTATTCAACGGGTCTGTCACATTCAGATCCGTATGTATTTCACAAATTCCTATGTCTACAATGCTCTACATGGAGCTACTCTACCTAATTTCTCCCACTTTCAATACGCATCCAGATTGATACTCAGAGTCATCTGGATTAGTGTTAAAGCTTGCATCAGCGTAACTCTTTACGACGAACTGTTTATCACCTCCATAATTGAGAAACATTTCCTTAGTCCTCCAGTTACTAAGGATAATTTTGACCACTATCCGGTGATCTACTCCTGGATCACTATTGTACCTCCTTACCAAACTCATGGCAAGGTACACAATAGGTTTGGTACACGCATGTCATACTTTATAGAACCTATGGCTGAGGCATAGGGAATGACTTTCATTCTCTCTATATTTTTCTGCCGTGGTCGGGCTTTGAGTCTTACTCTACTTCATACCTTACAACTCAGGCAAGAACTCTTTCTTTGACCGATCCATTTTGAACTCCTTCAAAATCTTATCAAGGTATGTACTCATTGAAAAACTTATCAAGCGTCTTGATCTATCTCTATAGGTCTTGATGCCCAATATGTAAGCAACTTCACCGAGGTCTTTTATTGAAAAACTCATTTTAAACAATCCTTTATGCTTTCCATAAAATTCTACATCATTTCCGATCAAGAATATGTCGTTAACATATACTTATTAGAAATGTTGTAGTGCTCCCACTCACTTTCTTGTAAAACAGGCTTCTCCAAAGTCTGTATAAAACTATATGCTTTGATCACCTCATCAAAGCGTATATTCCAACTCCGAGATGCTTGCACCAGTCCATAGATGGATCGCTGGAGCTTGCACACTTTGTTAGCACTTTTAGGATCGACAAAACTATCTGGTTCCATCATATACAACTCTTCTTTGAGATATCCATTAAGGAATGCAGTTTTGACATCCATTTACCAGATTTCATAAACATAAAATGCGGCAATTGCTAACATGATTCGGACAGACTTGAGCATTGCTACGGGTGAGAAAAACTCATCGTAGTCACCTCCTTGAACTTGTCAAAAAACTTTTGCGACAAATCGATCTTTGTAGACAGTGACATTACCATCAGCGTCTGTCTTCCTCTTTGAAAATCCTTTTATTCTCTATGGCTTGTCGCTCATCGGGCAAGTCAACCAAAGTCCACACTTTGTTCTCATACATGGATCCCATCTTAGATTTCATGGCCTCAAGCCATTTCGCGGAATCTGGGCTCATCATCGCATCCTCATAGATCGTAGGTTCATCATGGTCTAGTAACATGACTTCGAGAATAGGGTTACCGAACCACTATGGTGCGGAATGTACTCTGGTTGACATACGAGGTTCGGTAGTAACTGGATCTGAAGTTTCATGATCATCATCATTAGCTTCCTCACTTATTGGTGTAGGAATCATTTGAACTGATTTCTATGATGAACTAATTTCCAATTCGGGAGAAGGTACAACTACCTCATCAAGTTCTACTTTCCTCCCACTCACTTCTTTCGAGAGAAACTCCTTCTCTAGAAAGGATCCATTCTTAGCAACGAATATCTTGCCTTTGGATCTGTGATAAAAGGTGTACCCAACTGTTTCTTTTGGGTATCCTATCAAGACACATTTCTCCAATTTGGGTTCGAGCTTACCAGGCTGAAGCTTTTTCACATAAGCATCGCAAACCCAAACTTTAAGAAACGACAACTTAGGTTTCTTGCCAAACCATGGTTCATACGGTGTCGTCTCAACGGATTTAGATGGTGCCCTATTTTAACGTGAATGCAGCTGTCTCTAATGCATAACCCCAAAACGATTGTGGTAAATCGGTAAGAGACATCATAGATCGCACCATATCTAATAAAGTACAGTTGTGATGTTTGGACACACCATTACGCTGTGGTGTTCTAGGTGGCGTGAGTTGCGAAACTATTCCAGATTGTTTTAAATGAAGACCAAACTCGTAACTCAAACATTTGCCTCTGCGATCAGAACATAGAAACTTTATTTTATTGTTACGATGATTCTCTACTTCACTCTGAAATTATTTGAACTTTTGAAAATGTTTCAGACTTGTGTTTCATCAAGTAGATTCATATCTGCTCAAATCATTTGTGAAGATAAAAAAATAACGATACCCGCCGCGAGCCTCAACACTCATCGGACCGGATACATCTATATGTATTATTTCCAATAAGTCATTGGCTCACTCCATTGTTCCGGAGAACGAAGTTTTAGTCATCTTGCCCATGAGGCATGGTTTGCAAGCATCAAATGATTCATAATCAAGTGAATCGAAAAGTTCATCAGCATGGAGTTTCTTCATGCGCTTTACACCAATATGACCTAAAAGGTAGTGCTACAAGTATGTTGCACTATCATTATCAACTCTGCATCTTTTGGCTTCAATATTATGAATATGTGTATTACTACGATCGAGATTCAATAAGCCATTCACCTTGGGTGTATGACCATAGAAGGTTTTATTCATGTAAAGAGAATAAACAATTATTCTCTCACTTAAATGAATAACCGTATTGCAATAAACACGATCCAATCTTGTTCATGCTCAACACAAACACCAAATAACATTTATTTAGGTTTAACACTAATCCTAAAAGTATATGGAGTGTGTGATGATGATCATATCAATTTTGGAACCACTTCCAACACACATCGTTACCTCACCCTCAACCTAGTCTTTGTTTATTCTGCAACTCCTCTTTCGAGTTACTAATCTTAGCAACCAAACAAGTATCAAATACCCAGGGGCTACTACGAACACTAGTGGACACATTATCAATATGTATATCAAGTATACCTTGGTTCACTTCGCCATCCTTCTTATCCGCTAAATATTCGGGGAACTTCCGCTTCTAGTGACCATTTCCTTTGCAGCCAGAAGCACTCAGTTTCAGGCTTAGCTCCAGATTTTGGGCTTCTTCACGGGAGTGACAACTTGCTTTCCATTCTTCTTGAAGTTCCCTTTCTTCCCCTTGCCCTTTTCTTGAAACTATTGGTCTTGTTAACCATCAACAATTGATGCTCTTTCTTGATTTCTACCTTCGTTGATTTCAGCATCACAAAGAGCTCAGGAATCATTTTAGTCATCCCTTGCTTATTATAGTTCATCACGAAGTTCCAGCAAATTGGTGATAGTGACTAGAGAACTCTGTCAATCACTACCTTATCTAGAAGATTAACTCCCACTTGATTCAAGTGATTGTAGTCCTCTGACATTCTGCGGACATGCTCATTGGTTGACCTATTCTCCTCCATCTTGTAGGCAAAGTACTTGTCAAACGTCTCATACCTCTCGACACGGGCATGAGTCTGAAATACTATTTTCAACTCTTGGAACATCTCATATGCTCCGTGGCGTTCAAAACGTTTTTGAAGTCCCGATTATAAGTCGTAAAGCATGGCGCACTAAACTATCAAGTAGTCATCATACCGAGCTTGTCAAACATTCATAATTTCTACATCTGCTCCTGCAATAGGTTTGTCACCTAGCGGTGCATCAAGGACATAATAATTCTGAGCAGCAATGAGGATAATCCTCAGATCACGGACATAGTCCACATCATTGCTACTATTATATTTCAACTTATTTTTCTCTAGGAACATATCGAAAATAAACGGGGAGCTACATCGTGAGCTATTGATCTACAACATAATTTGCAAATACTTTCAGGACTAAGTTCATGATAAATTAAAGTTCAATTAATCATATTACTAAAGAACTCCCACTTATAAAGACATCCCTCAAGTCATCTAAATGATCACGTGATCCATATCAACTAAACCAAGTCCGATCATCACGTGAGATGGATTAGTTTTCAACGGTGAACATCTTATGTTGATCATATTTACTATATGATTCATGCTCGACCTTTCGGTCTCCAGTGTTCCGAGGCAATATCTGTACATGCTAGGCTCATCAAGTTTAACCCGAGTATTCTGCATGTGCAAACCTGTCTTACACCCGTTGTATTTGAACATAGAGCTTATCACACCCGATCATCACGTGGTGTCACGGCACGATGAACTGTCGTAATGGTGCATACTCAGGGAGAACACTTGTACCTTGAAATTTTGTAAGGGATCTTCTTATAATGCTACCGTCGTACTAAGCAAAATAAGAAGCATAATAAGATAAACATCACATGCAATAAAAATATGTGGCATGATATGGCCATCATCATCTTGTGCTTTTGAACTCCATCTCCAAAGCATCGTCATGATCTCCATCGTCACCGGCTTGACACCATGATCTTCATCGTAGCATCGTGGTCGTCTCGCCAACTATTGCTACTACTACTACTATCGCTAACTCATAGTGATAAAGTAAAGCAATTACATGGCTTTCGCAATCCATACAATAAAGAGACGACCATAAGGCTCCTGCCGGTTGCCGATAATTTACAAAACATGATCAAATCATACAATAACGTATAACTCATCACGTCTTGAACATATCACATCACACCATGCCCTGCAAAAACAAGTTAGACATCCTCTACTTTGTTGTTGAAAGTTTTACGTGGCTGCTACGGGCTTAGCAAGAACCGTTCTTACCTACGCATCAAAACCACAACGATTTTTCATCAAGTGTGTTGTTTTAACCTTCAACAAGGACCGGACGTAGTCACACTCGATTCAACTAAAGTTGGAGAAACTGACATCCACCAGCCACCTATGTGCAAAGCACGTCGGTAGAACCAGTCTCATAAATGTGTCATGTAATGTCGGTCCGGGCCGCTTCATCCAACAATACCGCCGAATCAAAGTATGAGATGCTGGTAAGCAGTATGACTATTATCGCCCACAACTCATTGTGTTGTACTCGTGCAAATCATCTACGCATAGACCTGGATCATGATGCCACTGTTGGGGAATGTAGTATTTCAAAAAAAATTCCTACGATCACGCAAGATCTATCTAGGAGAAGCATAGCAACGAGCGGGGAGAGTGTGTCCACGTACCCACGTAGACCGAAAGCGCAAGCGTTTAATAACGCGGTTGATGTAGTCGAACGTCTTAGCGA
This sequence comes from Secale cereale, assembly GCA_902687465.1. Lineage (NCBI taxonomy): Eukaryota > Viridiplantae > Streptophyta > Magnoliopsida > Poales > Poaceae > Secale > Secale cereale. The sequence goes on from LR738713.1 coordinate 846,048,325, forward strand.
TCCAACCGATCAAGTGCCGAATGCACGGCACCTCCGCGATCTGCACATGTTCAGCTCAGTGACGTCCCTCGTACTCTTGACCCAGTTGAGGTCGAGGGAGAGTTTCGTTAGCACGACGGCGTGGTGATGGTGATGATGAAGTTACTGATGCAGGGCTCCGCCTAGGCACTACGACAATATGACCGAGGTGTGTAACTATGGAGGGGGGCACCCCACACGGCTAAGAAATCAACTTGTGTGTCTATGGGGTGCCCCCTCCCCACGTATATAAAGGAGGGAGGGAGGAGGACGCCGGCCTAGTATGGGCGCACCAAGGGGGGAGGATTCCTACTCCTAGTAGGAGTAGGTTTCCTCCTTTCCTAGTCCAACTAGGAGAAGGGGGAAGGAGGAGGAGAGGAGAAGAAAGGAGGGGCGCGCCGCCCCTTCCTAGTCCAATTAGGACCAGCCTATGGGGGGGCGCACGACCACCCCTTGAGGCGCTTCTCCCCTTTCCCATATGGCCCATTAAGGCCCACTACTTCCCCCGGTGCTACTTCTCGAGCTTGCGTTGTATTCCCACAAAGAGGAAAGGGTGATGCAACACAGTAGCGTAAGTATTTCACTCAGTTTTTGAGAACCAAGGTATCAATCCAGTAGGAGACCACGCGCGAGTCCCTCTCACCTGCACAAACAAATAAAAACCTCGCAGCCAATGCGATAAAAGGGGTTGTCAATCCCTTCTCGGTCACTTACGAGAGTGAGATCCGATAGATATGATAAGATAATATTTTTGGTATTTTTTGGTATAGGAAAAAGTAAATAAAGCAAAGTAAAGCAACGGCGAAAGAAATTGGCTAGTTGACAGGAAACTAATATAATAAAGATAGACCCGGGGGCCATAGGTTTCACTAGTGGCTTCTCTCATGATTGTAGAATTGTATGGTGGGTGAAGAAATTACTGTCGAGCAATTGATAGAAAAGCGCGTAGTTATGAGAATATCCACGCATGATCGTTTTATATAGGCATCACGTCTATGACAAGTAGACCGAAACAATTCTGCATCTACTACTATTACTCCACACATCGACCGCTATCCAGCATGCATCTAGAGTATTAAGTTCATAAGAACAGAGTAACGCCTTAAGCAAGATGACATGATGTAGAAGGATAAACTCAAGCAATATGATATAAACCCCATCTTTTTATACTTGATGGCAACAATACTATACGTGCCTTGCTGCCCCTGTTGTCACTGGGAAAGGACACCGCAAGATTGAACCCAAAGCCAAGCACTTCTCCATTGCAAAAACTAAAGATCTAGTAGGCCAAGCCAAACCAATAATTTGAAGAGACTTTCAAGGATATTATAATCATACATAAAAGATTTCAGAAAAGTATCCAATATTGTTCATAGATAGTCTTGATCATAAACCCACAATTCATCGGATCTCGACAAACACACCGCAAAAAGATTACATCGAATAAATCTCCTCGAAGATCGAGGAGAACTTTGTATTGAGATTCAAAGAGAGAGAAGAAGGCATCTAGCCAATAACTATGGACCCGAAGGTTTGGGGTAAACTACTCACAACTCATTGGAGAGGCTATGGTGTTGATGTAGAAGCCCTCCATGATCGATGCCCCCTCTGGCAGAGCTCTGGAATAGGCCCTAAGATGGGATCCCACGGGAACAGAAGGTTGCGGCAATGGAATTAGGGTTTCGTTTGTTGCCTCGATGTTTTCAGGGTATGAGAGTGTATATAGGCTGAAGACGCACGTCGGGGGCGTGCCTACCCCGCTGGGAGCGCCCCTGCCCTCGTGGCCACCTCCTTCGCATCCTCGCGTGTACTCCAAGTCTTCTGTGTTAATATTGTTCCAAAAATAACTCTCCCAAAGGTTTCAATCCATTTAGACTCCGTTTGATATTCCTTTTCTGCGAAACACTGAAATAGGCAAAAAAACAGCAATTTGCACTGGGCATTGGGTTACACTACAAAAAAAATACACTTCCGTGATGATACATGTTTGTCACAGTAGGTCACGTTTTCTGTCATGCATGTACAACCATAATGATTTTATGACAGAATCAAGATAGTCATACATGTGCTGTCGTAGAAGTGTTCCATGACATTACCAAAATTATCATCACGAAAATGTCCACTTCCATGACGATAAATCGCGCGTCACAGAAGTGCTTTCGTCAAGGGTGACCGACACGTGGCATCCACCGTAACGAAACGCTGTTAAGCTATCGGGTCCGGTTTTGGATCCGATAACCCTTTAACAGCCCCGACCAATGGGGATTTTCCACGTGTAAAATCATCAATGGCTGGAGGGAACACGTGTCGGCTCGCCATTGGAACAGATGTCATCCACTCATTGGACCCATAGCGCCTATGATACGTCGACACGTGGAACGGCCCATTCCTGTGAAAAGGTCGGCCTGTTTGACTTCGGCAAGCATGTTAACGGCCTATTCGCATATAGCCCATTTACAACCCGCTAACCCAGAGCCCGTTTACGGCCTATTCCGAATTAGGCCTAGTAGCATCATCTACTCATTGGACCCAAAGTGCCTATGATATGTCGACATGTGGCATGGCCCAACAAAGGCCCATTCCTGTGAAAAGGCCGGCCCATTTGACTTGGTCAAAAGGTGGCGGGCCGGCCCATGGCAAGCCTGTTTACGGCATGTTCGCGTATAGCCCATTTACAGCCCGCAAAACCAGGGCCCGTTTACGGCCTATCCGAATTAGGCCCAGTAGCGTCATCTGGGCCGTCCAATATAATTCCAGCCCGTTTTAACTTCCGGCCCATGTATGGCCCATGACGTCTTTTGGCCCATATGAGGCCCTTAGTAATAGTCGCCCATTAACGGCCCATGGTAAAACTGGCCCGTAATGAACGGTGTATCACTTTATACCCATTAACATCCCATTATTCTGTTGGGTCATTTGCAGCCCATGTTATCTTTCGGCCTTCTCAGGGCCCATTTATTCTCGGGCTCATTTCCAGCATTCATTTACTTTCGGCCCGTTACCGTCATTTTCTACATGTGGGCCAAATTCAGCCCGTGGTTACAGTCGGCCCGTTTGTGGCCCGTAATACGTTGGGCCATTTTCATAGCATCATCAAATACGGCATATTAACGGCCCGTTATGGTCAGCCCGTAAAACGTATGATTTCCACTCTAGCCCGTTTACGGCCCCTTATACGGCCCATAGATGAGACGGCCAGTAGAAGGCCCATGGATCGTACGGGACATAGAAGGCCCATTGAACCGACGGCCCATAGAAGTCCCATTGATCCGACGGCTCATGGATCCGCTGGCCCATAAAAGGCCCATGGATCTGACAGCCGATAGAAGGCCCACGGATCCGACAGCCCACAAAAGGCCCACGAATCTGACGGTCATAGAAGGCCATGGGTCGTCCGTCCCGTAATAGCCGATGGATCATACGGCCTGTGGAGGGCCATGGTCACTACAACGTTTGGGCGAGTTGGCCCCCGTTTGAACGATATAGCATATTCAAAGAATTATCCTACTCTACACCATCACCTCTAAAAATCATACACTATACAATAAAGAGACTAAGGCATAGAAACGTAGAATAATCCTACACTATACAATAAAGAAATTATAGCTGATTATACCCACTGGGCATTATGGTTCGGCACCAGTGATAATAAAGCATACACAAAGGCCAAATTACATACACTGGGCAAATACAACTCATACATCATGGACGCGCATCAACATAACTTACCATTTGAACTATAATCTCTTCAGAAAATAGGATTGGCCAGATTTAGATTGCACAAATTTTAGTCTGCAAAATCTCCAATTCCTTCATTGTTACTGTCAGGGATATTACTAGCAGGTATAAACCGGCTAGGGAGATCCGGATTATGGTAATGTAGCTGTGTAGTTATAAACTCAGTAGAGGTTATGGCCCATGAAGGCTTAGCGCCCATATGTAAAGTTTACGGTTGGTAAACCGTCTTATCATGTAGCTTAAGACACAAGAAAGAAAGAATAGAGACCGAGGCGGACACGATTATGAGCCGGCCTCGGGACTCCGTAAACCGGACCGGGCGTTGCCTCCTATATAAAGGAACGGCCCGGCGACGGTTGAAGGGCAAGCCACAATCCGTCGAGAGACAGGCAAGAAATCTGCTCCCTGTTCATCGACGCCCAAGCAATACCAAACCAAACTAGACGTAGTCTTTTACCTTCATCGAAGGGGCCGAACTAGTATAAACCCTCTGTGTCCTTTGTGTGCTTTTAACCTCTTCAAGCTAACCCGCGCGATGGCTCCACACCTAAGTCCTCTAAACCGGACATCTGACGTGTTAATTCCACGACAGTTACCTCAGTGTCTTGTTTCATTTTTTTGACTCCTGCATCTAACACCTGCATGTCCAGTCTCAACTTGTTGATTGTACGTTCAGAATCATGTACACGTTGTCTTGCCACCTCTAGTTGATGCTCGAGAACATCAGCACATTCCAATTCCAATCCATATATAATCATTCGGTAATGGCCATGCCGCACTGCTCGCAGATCTTTGTGTTGATGTCACTTCATCCTGAAATGTTTCCGACGATGAATCCTCATCCGGAGAGACTGAATCCTTGTATCTATTGCGGGACGGCCGATCCGAGGGTGTGTCCGATGGTGATAGTATTCCGGACCCTTTTGATCCGTCAAACCGGGTGGCTGTCTTCATGGCCGGATCGCAGCCTACGCCGCAGCCCACGGTGACCGGGGCATTCACAGCAAAGGCTGGTGCAGGGGGGAGCGGCCAAGCCCCCTCGCCCTCTGACGCTTTATCTGCCTCGATGGAGGAGTTGACAACCCGGGCAGTAGCAGTGGTGGCTCCTGCTGACAAGGCGCAACACGATGGAGAAATCCTTCAGCTGAAGGGCCGGATCGAACAAGCCAGACAGGATCTAAATGCAGAGAAAGCTATGATAGCAACAAGGCAGGCAGAGCTGGATTCTCAGGCTTTCTGACTCAGGATGGATCAGGTCTCTGCGCAGGGAGTAAGGAACAGAAGGTATTAGACTCGTCTACAACCGGTCTATGAGGCAACGAATCTCTTTGGCATGCCAGGAGCGGGAGCCAGCAATAATCTAGAAGTAAACCGGAGGGGAGCCCCAGTGACAGGTGCACCGGTTCAACAACCCACTGCGGAGCAAGATCGTCGGGTTGTGCCCGCTCCGCACATCCTCACTCCTCCTGGCCATTACTCAAACCCGCTGGATAACATTGTCGCGGCCGCTTCACGGCTGGCCGCTGTACCCATTGAGGGCACATCCCCCATGGCGATGGAAGCACGCAGGGTCAAGGATCTGCTCGACACAGCATTGACACAGCAGCAGGCATACTCCTACAGTAGGGAGAGACTTCATTCAACACCCCGTCACATCAGGAGTTATACTAGGCATTGGGAAGAACCGGAGGTATCTAGCAGCGAGCGTAGACGTCACCGTCACAGGCAAGGTAATCCGGTAGGAGCGGAGGCGCACGCCCAGGAGGCGATGAACCGGTTTGGACCTACTGCTCGTGAGGAGATCCGCCAAACAACGCCGGTTCACACAGCCACAGCAGAGACGGGAGTCACTACAAGTTCTTTTGGAGTACAGTGTCTCGTTCCCGCTTTACAAAGTGTTGAGGAGATCCGCCAAACAACACCGGTTAACACAGCCATAGCAGAGACGGGAGTCACTACAAGTTCTTTTGGAGTACAGTGTCTCGTTCCCGCTTTACGAAGTGTAAGGTTACCCAAGGACTTCAAAGGTCCACGTAAGGTGCCTAACTACACAGCAGATTTGGCTCTAGAGGCTTGGATCGAGAGCTATGAGATGGCTATGGAGATGCTGGATGTAGATGAAGCGGCATGCGCAAAATATTTTACCATGATGCTTGAGGGTACAGCCCGGACATGGTTAAAGGGCTTACCACCTAACTCCATCGGATCATGGGGTGAGTTGCGCCGCCAGTTTATCAAAAATTTCAAGGACACATGCAAACAACCAATGTCAGTAGTGGACCTAGCGGCATGTATACAAGGAGAGCAGGAGCCCACGAGCGCTTGGGTATGGCGAGTGTCAGAAATCTTACACTCTTCGAACGGTATCAGTCCCAGCACAGCGATAGTAACACTGGAAAACAATTGCCGGTTCGAGTCTCTGAAGCTGAAGCTGGGACGGCTCAAGCGGGATTGTAATGACATGGGAACACTCATGAGCGCTTTGGTAAAGTACGGGGACTCTGACAACACTAAATACCTAGAAGCGGATAGGGATAAGTCCGGAAAAGCAAGTAAGCCTGGTAAACCGACGCAGGCTAATCCGGTCGAAACAAGCTTCAACGGTAAGCGAAAGGTAGAAGGTGGCTCTGATTTTGTGGCCAATACCAAGGTTCAATGAAGCTTTCAACGCAACAAGAATAGACCGCCTCCACAGGGCGGCGGAGGATTCATTAATCTGGAGCGACAGTTGAACGAGCCTTGCCCGAAGCACATCACAGAGGAACGCCCAGCTAAACACACATGGGAGGAATGCCGGGTCATGATGGAGGCCATGAACCGGGCCAGATTCAACAACGGACCACCGGGCGGCGGTTCAGGCCCCGGGTTTCATGGTCCGGGTCACCAGGGTAATGGCTCCGGATCAGGATATCATGGCGGCAACAATGGTTACAACCAAGGCAATCATCAGTATGGTCAGGGCGGTTACAATAACCAAGGCAACCATTAGTATGGTCAGGGCGGTTACAATAACCAAGGCAACCAATAGCAGGGCCAGGGTAATCACAACAACCAAGGCAATCAGCAGCGTCAGCAACAGCAGCAATCCGGATATCAGAGTAATCCGAAGGAGCTGAGTAGTGGACAGTACCATGTGTTCACCACGAGTTTGTGCAAATGAAATCAGAAAGTTTTAAAGCGGGCGGTCCACACGGTTGAACCGGCAATACCACGATTCCTGCGCTGGTCGGAACAACCTATTGTGTGGAGCAGAGAGGATCACCCACGGCGGGTCGATAATCCGGGCCAATCGGACTTAGTAGTGGCACCACAGGTGGGTGGCTACAAATTCACCAAGGTTCTCATGGACGGCGGCAGCAGCATCAATATCTTATATTACGAGACCTTCCGTCGCATGGGGCTGACGGATAAGAAGCTAAGACAGTCAAACACGGTATTCCATGGAGTAGTACCAGGTAAATCAGCTTAACCAGTTGGGAAAATTGACCTAGAAGTTACCTTTGGAGATGAACAGGATTCCAGGTCAGAGACGATAACCTTTGAAGTGGTTAAGATCCGGAGCCCATACCATGCGCTATTTGGACGGCCAGTTTAAGCTAAGTTTATGGCTAGACCGTGCTATGTTTATCTACAGCTCAAGATGCCGGGTCACAAGGGAACCATCACGGTTCATGGAAGTCGCAAAATCGCATTGGAGTGCGAGGAAGGAGACGCTACTTATGCAGAGGCAGTATGTGCTACGGAGGAATTGAAGTTTTATAAAGACAACGTTGATCCGGTGGATATGTCCCCATTGAAGAAGCCAACTACAGAGCATGATCCGGCGTTGAAGTTTAAATCGGCAGAGGAAACCAAGCAAGTCGACTTTGTGCCAGGCGATTCATCCAAGCAGTTCACTATCAGCGCTAACCTTGACCCTAAATAGGAAAGCGCGCTCATCGAGTTCATCCGTGAGAACCGGGATATCTTTGCATGGAAACCTTCTGACATGCCAGGTATACCGAGGGAACTCGCTGAGCACAGTCTTAATATTGATCCGAAGTTCAAACCGGTCAAGCAGTATCTGCGCCGCTTCAACGAAGAAAGGCGCAAGGCTATAGGTGAAGAAGTGGCCAGGCTTTTGGCTGCAGGGTTCATAGTTGAAGTATTCCACCCGGAGTGGTTGGCTAATCCGGTGCTGGTGTTAAAGAAAAATGGAAAGTGGAGAATGTGTGTGGATTACACAGACCTAAACAATGCTTGTCCAACCGATCCTTTTGCTCTCCCTCGTATTGATTAGATCATTGATGCTACGGCGGGATGTGAGCGGCTATGTTTTTTGGATGCATATTCAGGGTATCACCAGATCAAGATGGCAGTTAAGGACCAGGAGAAGACAACCTTCATAACTCCTTTTGGTGCTTTTTGCTATGTATCTATGCCTTTTGGGCTCAAGAGTGCCCAAGCAACTTACCAGCGTTGCATACAGAACTGTCTTAAGGGGCAGATAGGGAAAAATGTTCACGCCTATGTGGATGTTATCGTGGTGAAGTCAAGGAAAGAGGAGACATTGATAGAGGACCTCAAGGAGACCTTTGATAACCTTCGGGCCTATAAAATGATGCTTAATCCGGAGAAGTGTGCTTTCGGTGTTCCGGCGGGCAAGCTCCTTGGTTTCTTGGTGTCGAACAGAGGAATAGAAGCCAATCCGGAGAAAATCAAGGCAATCACGTCCCTGACTAAACCAGCTTGCATCAATGATGTCCAGCGTATCGCCAGCTGGATTACAGCGTTGAGCCGATTCATCAGTCGTCTAGGAGAGAAGGCAATTCCGCTTTATCAAATGCTGAAAAAGACAGACCGGTTTATATGGAGCGATGAGGCAAATGCTGCGTTTGAGGAGTTAAAACGGCAACTAGCGGAGCCATCAGTCCTTGCTGCCCCCGTTGATAAGGAGCCGTTGCTGTTATACGTGGCCGCCAATGCACGGACGGTTAGCGTGGCAATCGTGGTCGAGCACAAAGAAGCAGGAAAGGAGTATCCGGTTCAACGTCCGGTTTATTATGTCAGTGAGGTTCTTATTGAATCCAAACAAAGGTACCCACACTGGCAGAAGCTGGTATATGGCGTGTTCATGGCAAACCGGAAGTTGAAGCATTACTTCCAAGGCCACCCAATAACTGTCATCAGTTCAGCTCCGTTGGGGGATATAATCTAGAACAGAGAAGCCACGGGCAGAGTCGCAAAGTGGGCCATTGAGCTTAGCCCACACGGGTTGAAGTATGTGCCACACACCGCTATCAAATCACAAGCATTGGTAGATTTTATCAATGATTGGACAGAGTTGCAAGCACCAGAGGAAAAGCCGGATCATACATACTGGACTATTCACTTTGATGGTTCAAGACAATTAGAAGGCTCGGGGACTGGAGTTGTGTTAACTTCCCCGCGAGGTGACAAATTCTGTTATGTCCTCCGTCTAATGTTTCCTTGTACTAATAATGCAGCAGAATATGAGGTATTGCTTCATGGCCTGCGGATGGCTAAGGAGATGAACTTGAGCCGGGTTAAGTGTTTTGGTGATTCAGACTTAGTGGCACAGCAAGTATCCGGCAAGTGGGATTCTAAAGACCCTCTCATGGCAGCCTACAGACGAGAAGTTGAAGCAGTCGCAGGATATTTCAGAGGATATCAGGTGGATCACATAGACCGGCGGAAAAATGAAGCGGCCGTTGCTCTAAGCCGGCTAGGTTCTCAGCGTAAACCGGTGCCACCGAATACCTTTTTGGATGAGCTACACAGTCCATCAGTTCAGGTACCGTCGGAGGAGGATTTGGCTGTTCCTGATCCGGAAGCGCAGTTGGTTGCCGCACTTCATGTTATTCCGGATTGGACGCTCCCTTACTTGGCATATCTAAGCCGTGGAGAGTTGCCGGATGATGAGATTGAAGCAAGACAGATAATCCGGCGATCCAAATCCATGACAATTGTAAACGGGGAACTTCACCATCGCAGTGTTTCTGGAGCATTTCAGCGGTGTGTATCATCCGAGGAAGGCTGTGACATCCTTCGAGAAATTCATGAAGGGGATTGTGGTCATCTCGCCAGTTCAAAATCCTTGGTGGCTAAAGCTTTTCGACATGGGTTCTATTGGCTGACAGCCCATGCTGATGCGGAGGATCTAGTCCGGAAGTGCGATGCTTGCCAGAAATTTTCACGACGTGCTCTTGTTCCGGCACAGGATGTAATGCCCAGGATGGGACTATATCTCCTACGTGTCGAGGCACGACTTAGAGACATAACCCCATGCTGGAATGATCGCAAGTCTGGTATCTTTGCACAACTCATGTAAAAGATGGGGATGGAAAACATAAAATAGTTGGCTTACACTCGCCACGTCACACAAATACAATACATGTCTCAATCATCATTCAATAAAATATCACAGCCCTCTAAGGGTAAAAATCCAAATGACAAGATACCAAACATAATTTAAATCCACAGGTCGGATCGAATCGTAGTAGAAGTCTCCACTACTGATCATCAGGATAACGAACATAGTATCGACTACGCTCCTCGTCGTACTCCCAGTCTAGCTCGGTGCCATCACCTGGATAGCTCACCATCGGACCTGCATCTGGTGTGGTGAAGTAATTGTGAGCCACAGAGGACTCAGCAATCCCGTTCCCAGGTAACAAGACTATTTAAGCCATGGGAGAGGATAAGGCTGAAGAAAAGAATAAGAGTCTGCATCAGCAACTAGCTCTAGCTTACGTGAAAGAGTGCGAGAAGAGAAGTGCCTCGGTCGAGAGATGATCACGAAGTGATCCTAGCTACAACACGTCAAACATAACCCCACCGTGTTCATCTCCCGAATCCCTTTCGGAAAACAGTCACGGTACGCACGCTGGTAGTGTATTGGAACATTGTGACAAGTTATCTACAACCAGATATTAACAAGCTCCCATCTGCCACATAACCGCGGGCACGACTTTCGAAAGTTCATAACCCTGCAGGGGTGTTCCAACTTGGCCCATTACAAGCCCACAATCCGCGGAGTCGCAACTCCAAGGTGGGAAGGCCCGAGTATTCTCGGAATCCCGTGCTCAAGATACTCCGAACTAAGGTAAGGCTAATCCAGCAAATCCTCCCGGCGTGCCGACACCCTGATAGTAGCCGCGCGTATCTCGTCTCAGGCTACGACCGGATGGGCGAGGCTACGGGTTTTTACCAGACCTTGAGTTTCCTCGAGGTGGCCCCGCAGGCTCCCCGTTTCGGACCAACACTCATGTGGAGCACTGGCCCGGGGTTGTTGATTAAGAAAGAGGGTTAATTACTCCCTATGCAAGTTTATTTAGTTATTAGGCAAATAGTACCAATGTTGGGACTTGCTGGAAAATACTTAGCACTTAGCGGTTTATCGAGGGGGCCCCATAAACCCCAACCGTGTGAGGAACGCATAATCAAGGAACATAACACCGGTTTATATGGTTCCTAGCGGCATGAGTGGAACAAATCACCAAGCAAAAGGCTTAGCCTTCCACCCTTGCCAATATATAGATGATTTCATTTTAAGCATTTATATAGTGTGATATAACCCAACAAAACTTCAACATGAAGCAAGCATCTTCAACTTCACCTGCAACTAGCAACGCTATATGAGGGGCTGAGCGAAGCGTACTTATAGCCAATCAATGGTTTGCATAGGTAGGGTGGTTAGACATGGACATGGTTACAAGTAGGAGGCTGACAGGAAAGACATGGGCATCGAGGCAAAACTATAGATCGAGACTTCTAGCAATAGGCAAAAATAGTAATGGTATCCGGGTTCGGTCATCTTGCCTGAAGAGTTGTCGTTCGGATCGTAAGAAGGGTCCTCGTGCTCAACCTCGTTGGTAACCTCGTGCTCGTACTCGTACTCGGTCTCAGCTTCCGGCTCTAAACAATACAATCACACAAGGCATGAATCAACAAGATGCAATGCACACACCAAAATGATGGATGCATGATGGATGCACTATGAGAGCACACGGAGCACGGAAAATAAACATTCAAGCAAAAGCTTCAAAACAAGATAACAATAGAAAATTATGAATCTACACGGAAAATCAATCAAGTTTCATATAAGACTCGCTGAAATCGGAGCTACGGGCTAAAAGTTATGCCCGAAACAAGAAACATGCGAAAGTTTCATATAAAACAGCAGTTTCATCATGGCATCTTCGAGAGCAAGTTTAAGTCACCTCAAAACTACACATGGCAAGTGGTAAGCACCACATCAAATTACACATGATGGTGATTCCGAAACATACAAGCATGCACCATGGAGATAAACACAACGATAGCAATGAGCTCAACAAGATGGCATCTCATAACAAGTTAAATAACTAAACAGCCACATATCACTTTTCAACGAGGATAACCATGGCAAGAATAATCTATCATGCAACCTAACACAAACAACATGTAGAGAAGGGCAAGACGAACACGTGGACATGTCATTTGCATCATTCGGATAAACGAGCTAAAAGATATCACTATGCAAAGATGGCATAAAAACAACACATAGCAGCAGTTTATAACGGGATGCACTCTTGCAACAGAAAAATAAGCACCTAGATGATCTCAAACATGCATGGCACAAAGGAATGAAACGTAGTTCTAGTCACCACGAACGTCTGGACATGTCATTTGCGCAAAACAGAGCACCACACAAGAAGTTATCGCAGTTCTAATATAGCATCCTCACACAAAACAACAGGGACTTAGAGATTTGGGGGCAACCTTCTCAGATCTGAAGAAAAAAGGTCAACGGGCTCGGGCCCGCGGCGGAACTGGCGCGGCCCGGCGGATCGGCGGCTGAAGGCCCGCGGGTCGGAGCGGCGGATCGGATCTGGAGCCAACCCCAGCGGATCGGGCGGCCCAGCAGAGAGAGGCGGCGCGGCCTGCGGGCTTCGACCCGGCTGGCGCTGGCAGGCGGCTGAAGCGCTCTACCGGGCCGAGGCGGGGAGTCGGCCCAGCTCGCTCGGGAGGCGGCTGGCGATGCGGCGAAGGGCGCGGCTGGGCCCTAGGGCGGCGGAGGGAGGCCCAGCCGGCGCACTGGAAGGTACGGGCCTCGGGGCTGGGGAGGCGAGCGACGCCTGGCCCGGTCGATCGGGAGGCCGAGCCGGCGGATCGGCGGATCTGAGGCTCGGGCGCTCCGAGCTCCAGAGAACGGCGGCGCTGCTAGCTTCGATCGAAGCGGAGGAAGAGGCGGGCGCCGGCGGCTTGAGGCCCCAGGCGGCGGGATCCGGCGGGACCTGGCCGGAGGCGGTGGCGGTGGTGAGGTGGCCCCGGTGGGGACGAGGTGGCGGCGGTGGTGAGGTGAGAGGAGGCCGGAGAGGAGGCTCCGGTGGAGCTCCGGCGAGGTGGAGGGACTCCGGCGAACTCCGGCGAGATTCCGGCGGAACTCCCGCGAAGCTTCGGCGAGGTGGCTGGAGGTGGAAGAAGAAGATGTTAGGGGAGCTAGGGTTTCCTTGTTTTGGGGCAAAAATTGGGGGAGGTGGACAAATATATAGGCACAAGGAGCTAGGGTTGGCCAAATGGAGTGCGGTTTTCGGCCACACGATCAGATTTGGATGGCCTAGATGATAGAAATGGCTAGGAGTGGTTGGTGGGCTGTTGGAGGGGTGTCTTGGGCCTCAAAGTGGAGGCACTTTGAGCCCACGAGAATAACTGTTGGGGTAGCAAACGGACTCGAAACGCGCCGAGATTTGACAGGCGGGTTACACATACCAAAACAACAACACACGACAAGCCTCGCGCCAAACCAGTAACGTTACACGGCCAAACACCAAAGTAGGCCTACGGGACGCCACGGACACGTGAGGGGGCTCCGGAACGCGAAACGGACAACGGGAAGGAACGCGTGGAACCGGATGCAAACAACAACACAAATGCAATGCGATGCACATGACTATATGATATGAATGAATGCCACACACGCACGCAACAAAATGACGAAAACCCGAAAGACAAAGAACCCGAAATGGAATAGATGAAGCCAGAGATATATTATATGCCCAAAAGGGAAAGTATTACATCTGGGGCATTACAAACTCTCCTCTACTACAAAAAGATCTCGTCCTGAGATCTAGGACTGGAAAAAGGAAGGGTACTCGGAACGAAGATGATCTTCTCGTTCCCACGTAGCCTCTCGGTCGGTGTGATGTGACCACTTGACTTTCAAGAATTTGATGGACTTGTTGCGGGTCTTGCTTTCGGTTTCTTCGAGAATAGCAACGGGATGCTCTCGGTAGGACAAATCTTGTTGAAGATCAATCTCTTCAAACGGAATCATACGTTCAGGTGCCTTGAAGCATTTGCGGAGTTGAGACACATGGAACACATCATGAACATTGGCGAAGTTGGAAGTGAGCTCAAGTTGATAGGCTAGATCACCTCTTTTGCCAAGGATCTTGAAAGGCCCGACGTATCTAGGAGCAAGCTTTCCTTTGATACCAAATCTTTGGGTGCCTTTCATCGGAGAAACACGGAGATAGACATGATCACCAATGTTGAAAGACAAATCACGATGCTTGCCGTCATAGTAGCTCTTCTGACGCGACTGAGCGGCCTTGAGATTCTCACGTATGACTTTGCACATTTCTTCGGCTTCAAAGATCAAGTCATTGCCAAGAAGTTGACGTTCACCTGTTTCAGACCAGTTGAGAGGGGTATGGCACTTTCTGCCATAGAGGATTTCAAACGGTGCTTTGCCTGCACTTGCTTGAAAGCTGTTGTTGTAAGAGAACTCGGCAAATGGAAGGCAGTCTTCCCATTTCATGCCAAAAGAGATGACACACGCTCTGAGCATGTCTTCAAGAATCTGATTCACTCGCTCGACTTGACCACTAGTCTGAGGGTGAAAAGCAGTGCTGAACCTGATCTTAGTGCCCATGGCAGACTGAAAGGAGTCCCAGAACTTTGAAGTGAACAAACTTCCACGGTCTGAGGAGATAACTTGAGGAATGCCATGTAAAGACACAATTCTGGAAGTGTACAACTCTGCAAGTTGAGCTGCATTGATTGATTCTTTGACTGGAAGGAAGTGAGCGACTTTGGTAAGCTTGTCAATCACCACAAAGATAGAATCATTCCCTCTCTTGGACTTAGGAAAGCCAGTGACGAAATCCATTTCAATGTTGTCGAATTTCCACTCGGGAATAGGAAGAGGTTGGAGAAGACCGGCTGGACGTTGATGTTCTGCTTTCACTCTTCTGCAAACATCACATTCATTCACGAATTGGGCAATTTCCCTTTTCATGCGTGTCCACCAGTAAGATTGCTTGAGATCTTGGTACATCTTGGAACTACCAGGATGAATGGAAAGGAGGGAATCATGTGCTTCTTCCATTATGAGCTTCCTGAGATCACCTTTGGGAACAACAAGTCTGTCCTCGAAGAACAAGGTATCTCTCTCATCAACACGAAAGCACTTGTATTTCGGAGTTCCCTTTGCAATACCATGTTTCACCTTCTGCACCACGGCATCACTGAGTTGGGCCTCACGGACCTGATCTTCCAAGGTAGGAGCAACTTGAAGATTTGCAAGAAAACCCTTCAGAACAACTTGAAGGTTGAGTTTCCTGAATGCTTCGCAAAGCTCAGGCTGGAACGGCTTGATAAGAAGGCTGTTGCAATATGCCTTTCTGCTCAAAGCATCTGCAATCACATTTGCCTTGCCAAGAGTGTATTCAATGCTGGGATCATACTCTTGGATCATTTCAACCCAACGAGTCTGGCGGAGGTTCAGATTCGGCTGTGTTAATATGTACTTCAAGCTCTTGTGATCGGTGAAGATGTCGACTTTTCTGCCCAACAATAGATGTCTCCACGTAATCAAAGCATGTACCACAGCTGCTAGCTCGAGATCATGTGTGGGATAGTTCTTCTCACTTGGCTTCAGCTGACGAGAAGTGTATGCCACAATTCTCTTATCTTGCATAAGCACACCACCAAGTCCTTGAAGAGAAGCATCACAGAATACTTCATAGGGCTTGGACTCATCTGGAGGAGTAAGAACTGGAGCAGAGACGAGCTTTTCTTTGAGAGTTCTAAATGCCACTTCACACTCTGGAGACCAAAAGTATTTGACATTCTTCTGAAGCAAGTTGGAAAGAGGCTTGGCAATCTTGGAGAAGTTCTCAACGAACCTTCTGCAATAGCTGGCAAGACCCAGAAAACTGCGGAGTTGCTTGACGTTCTGAGGAGCTTCCCAGTTGACAATTGCTTCAACTTTCTTGGGATTTACCGCAATGCCGTCAGCTGAGATGATATGGCCCAGGTACAAAACCTTATCGAGCCAAAACTCGCACTTGGAGAACTTGGCATAGAACTTATGCTCACGGAGTCGATCAAGAACCAGACGTAAGTGCTTTTCGTGATCTTCTTCATTCTTGGAAAATACCAAAATATCATCCAGATACACAAGCACAAACTCGCCAGTATAGGGGTTGAAGATGTAGTGCATCATTCTCGAGAAGGTAGGAGGAGCATTGGCGAGACCAAAGGACATGACTGTATACTCATATGAACCGAAACTCGTTTTGAAGGCAGTCTTGGGAATGTCTTTCTCGCGAATGCGAATTTGGTGATAGCCCATTCGGAGATCGAGCTTAGAGAACACTTTAGCTCCTTTGAGCTGCTCGATGAGTTCGTTGATGTTGGGGAGCGGATACTTGTTCTTTATTGTCTTCTTGTTCAATGGCCGGTAATCAACGCAGAGACGCTCCGTGCCATCTTTCTTCTTGACAAATAAGACACCACAGCCCGATGGAGACGTACTAGGCCTGATGAGACCCATACGCTCCTGTTCATCAAGCTGCTTCTTCAATTCCTTCAATTCTTTGGGAGAGAGCTTGTACGGACGCCGGCATGCTGGCTCAGTACCTGGCTCGAGTTCAATGACGAATTCCACCTGACGGTGTGGAGGCATGCCTGGAAGTTCTTCAGGAAAGACGTCTTGATATTCATTTACCACCGGAATTTGAGATATGGCATTAATTTCGCCCTTATCATTGAGAGAGAAAAGCCTGATAGTGTTATCCCTGGAGGCAAAGATAATCACATCTTCATCAGGATGAGTCATCTTGACTTCCTTCTGTGCACAATCAATTTGAGCATCATGCTGAGAAAGCCAATCCATCCCGAGGATTAGGTCAATGTCGGAATTACCAAGAACCACCGGTTTAGCCAGAAAGCGATAATCACCCATGCGAATAGAAACATCCGGAGCATAGACACCAGAATTCATACGTCTCCCCGGAGAAATAACTTGCAACCTCTGAGGCAAATTTTTGGTGACAATGTTGTGCTTGGATGCAAATGGGAATGACATGAAGGAATGTGAAGCACCCGAATCAAACAAAACTTTAGCTGGAAAAGAGTTAACTGAAAGGTTACCCAAAATGACATCAGAAGAATTCTCCGCTTGCGCTGCATTCATCAGATTGACCCTTGCAGACTTTGGATTATGCTTGACAATAGCTGAACTCACACGTGGAGGAGGTGGAAGTCGCTTCGGGTTAGGGCACTTGTTGGCATAGTGACCTTTCTGAGTGCATTTGTTGCAAGTCACTTCTGCGAGAGGACGGAAATGAGAACCACTTGACTTGGAGCCTTGAGACTGAAACTGGTTCTTCGACTGGTTGCTCGGGTTGGGTGGGTGGGAGAAACCACGTCCACTAGAGTTCTTGTTGCTGTTGGAGTTGTTGGAGTTGTTGTAAGGAGCTCGAATCACTGGAGGAGGAGGAAGCCAAAATTTCTGTTGTTTCGAGACCATCTGAGACGATGAGGAGGAGTGAACGGCATCTCGAATCCTCTTTTTAGAAGCCTCCATCTTAAGCTGAGCTGCCTCTTGTTTCAAAGCCATGTTATAGAATTTGTCGAATTCATCGGGCTCGAACAAGGTGAGAGCAAGTTGAAGTTCATCTTTCAGGCCTCCACGAAACTGGTAGATTTTGCTCTTGGCATCAGGAATGTCTTGCTTAGCATAGCGGGCGAGGTTTTGGAAATTGACATTATACTGGTAGACAGTCATAGAGCCCTGCTTCAGGTTGCGGAATTGCTCACGCATACCCTCGATGACACTTGTAGGAATGTGGTGAGAGCGAAAGTCCTTGCAGAAATCCTCCCAAGAGATCACACGACCTGGCCTGGAGTCTTTGTACTGCTGCCACCAGTCAGCTGCTTGGTCTTTGAGTTGGAAGGCTGCAAACTTCACATAATCCTCTTCCTTCACGTTACTGCACTCAAAATGCTTCTTGATATCGGTTAACCAATCTTCAGCATCAAGAGGGTCGACACAGTAACTGAAAGCTTTTGGATTATTGGCCAAGAACTGGTTGACAGTAGCATGGTGCTGCTGGTTGAAGAAGTTGCCTTGATTCCCTGGAACACCCTGATTAGCTTGATTAGCTTGCATCTGCTGCATCATCTGCATCAACCTCTGGGTGTTTTGAGTTGTAGTCTGCATAATCGCTCTCCAAGCCTCAGACGGAGGAGGAGGGGAAGGAGGACAGTCTGGGACCTCTTCACCCTCTGGGTTAGCGTTGGGAACTCATTTCGGAGCCATCCTGAAAGAGATGACCACGAATCAGCAATTGATTGAAAGAAGATAAAGCTGAATCAATGGAATGAATTGCAACAAGTCTTCACAATAATCATTCGAACAATAGGAACGAATGAAATCATTCGAACAGGAGGAACGACTGAAATTCTCAGTTAAATGATAACAACAATCTTCACGAGAAGCCACATAGGGGACAAAATGTAAAATAAGAAAAACAACAAGGTACGGATGGAAAGAAACACAAGATAGGAGCTTCGTTCAAACATCTTTGTGCTGTAAGCTCATGAACGCGTTACGAAAGGGTTTTGCAATCCCCGGATCAGCATAGCCAAGGACCCTTTAAGATGCAACTCCCGATCGGAACATCGGTCATAAACCACTTCACTCAATGTAGAACCCCGAACTCGCTAACCTGCATTCGTTGGAAGAATGCCTACGATCTACTGGATAAACCCACCTATTAATTTCCGAAAGATCCAGTTATGCAATCAGGTGTTGGGGATACAGGGGAAGCACCGCGCAATCAACTCTAAACCTATATCCAGCTGTATCCATCCTTCAACACATAACCAGTCTTTCTCGGAAACTATCTACCTCGGACCTTCGAAAAGCATCCACTATAACAAGCTATGGCAATACTCCCGAACTACCTCCCCAGTACTGGGTGATGTCGGGGTTATCTTGCCACTAACCGTATAGGAGAGATTTTCGATGTCGGCCGTCTTAAGTATTTAGTACTGCCGCGATATGCTTGTGACGACAATACCCCGAAGCTCAACTCCCCGGGACACTGCCACAACCCCTAATGTCAGGAGGCATCGAGAACAATATTCTCGTCACAAGAACATCGAAACAATCCCAGAATACTCGCGAGATTCCTAAAACAAATTTAGTGCAATTTTTGAAAGATAGAAGAGACAAGAGTAGACGTCAGGAGTCCTCACCAGAGAGAAAGGGGATGAGAAGCAAAGAAATCCTACTCTCCGATATAAATATAGGACTCAAAATGTTTTTCACTGTGTGCCTAGACTCGACCGTCAACGATTCGATCAATCAGTGGGGGCTCCTAGGTCGGAGAAGGCTCCGAATACCAACTTGTAATGCCCAAGATGGGACTATATCTCCTACGTGTCGAGGCACGACTTAGAGACATAACCCCATGCTGGAATGATCGCAAGTCTGGTATCTTTGCACAACTCATGTAAAAGATGGGGATGGAAAACATAAAATAGTTGGCTTACACTCGCCACGTCACACAAATACAATACATGTCTCAATCATCATTCAATAAAACATCACAGCCCTCTAAGGGTAAAAATCCAAATGACAAGATACCAAACATAATTTAAATCCACAGGTCGGATCGAATGCTAGTAGAAGTCTCCACTACTGATCATCAGGATAACGAACATAGTATCGACTACGCTCCTCGTCGTACTCCCAGTCTAGCTCGGTGCCATCACCTGGATAGCTCACCATCGGACCTGCATCTGGTGTGGTGAAGTAACTTTGAGCCACAGAGGACTCAGCAATCCCGTTCCCGGGTAACAAGACTATTTAAGCCATGGGAGAGGATAAGGCTGAAGAAAAGAATAAGAGTCTGCAGCAGCAACTAGCTCTAGCTTACGTGAAAGAGTGCGAGAAGAGAAGTGCCTCGGTCGAGAGATGATCACGAAGTGATCCTAGCTACAACACGTCAAACATAACCCCACCGTGTTCATCTCCCGAATCCCTTTCGGAAAATGACAGTCACGGTACGCACGCTGGTAGTGTATTGGAACATTGTGACAAGTTATCTACAACCGGATATTAACAAGCTCCCATCTGCCACATAACCGCGGGCACGGCTTTCGAAAGTTCATAACCCTGCAGGGGTGTTCCAACTTGGCCCATTACAAGCCCACGATCCGCGAAGTCGCAACTCCAAGGTGGGAAGGCCCGAGTATTCTCGGAATACCGTGCTCAAGATACTCCAAACTAAGGTAAGGCTAATCCAGAAAATCCTCCCGGCGTGCCGACACCCTGATAGTAGCCGCGCGTATCTCGTCTCAGGCCACGACCGGATGGGCGAGGCTACGGGT
Organism: Secale cereale; assembly: GCA_902687465.1. Taxonomy (NCBI): domain Eukaryota; kingdom Viridiplantae; phylum Streptophyta; class Magnoliopsida; order Poales; family Poaceae; genus Secale; species Secale cereale. Next base: position 846,068,752 of record LR738713.1, read on the forward strand.
TTTTACCAGACCTTGAGTTTCCTCGAGGTGGCCCCGCAGGCTCCCCGTTTCGGACCAACACTCATGTGGAGCACTGGCCCGGGGTTGTTGATTAGGAAAGATGGTTAATTACTCCCTATGCAAGTTTATTTAGTTATTAGGCAAATAGTACCAATGTTGGGACTTGCTAGAAAAGACTTAGCACTTAGCGGTTTATCGAGGGGGCCCCATAAACCCCAACCGTGTGAGGAACGCATAATCAAGGAACATAACACCGGTTTATACGGTTCCTAGCGGCATGAGTGCAACAAATCACCAAGCAAAAGGCTTAGCCTTCCACCCTTGCCAACATATAGATGATTTCATTTTATGCAATTATATAGTGTGATATAACCCAACAAAACTTCAACATGAAGCAAGCATCTTCAACTTCACCTGCAACTAGCAACGCTATAAGAGGGGCTGAGCGAAGCGTACTTATAGCCAATCAATGGTTTGCATAGGTAGGGTGGTTAGACATGGACATGGTTACAAGTAGGAGGCTGACAGGAAAGACATGGGCATCGAGGCAAAACTATAGATCGAGACTTCTAGCAATAGGCAAAAATAGTAATGGTATCCGGGTTCGGTCATCTTGCCTGAAAAGTTGTCATTCGGATCGTAAGAAGGGTCCTCGTGCTCAACCTCGTTGGTAACCTCGTGCTCGTACTCGTACTCGGTCTCAGCTTCCGGCTCTAAACAATACAATCACACAAGGCACGAATCAACAAGATGCAATGCGCACACCGAAATAATGGATGCATGATGGATGCACTATGAGAGCACACGGAGCACGGAAAATAAACATTCAAGCAAAAGCTTCAAAACAAGATAACAATAGGATATTATCAATCTACACGGAAAATCAATCAAGTTTCATATAAGACTCGCTGAAATCGGAGCTACGGGCTAAAAGTTATGCCCGAAACAAGAAACATGCGAAAGCTGAAAATTACAGCAACATAGCAACTTCGGAGCACTAGAAAAATAAGCTACAGCACTCAAACATCATGGCAAAGAGCATTAACATAAACTAGACATACCCTAGAGAAAATAAGTCCAAAGGTGCACCCCCAAAGGAGCCACGGATCAATAGCAACAAGCTTGGACATATTGAACTTGACAACAAAATCCTGACAGCAGTAATTTATTGCAACTTTGGAGCCAAAGTTAAATATGCTACAGCCACTCAAATAAGCATGTGAGAGCATGAATGGATAGCCAACAATATATACTACAAGGAACCATCAAGAGTCACCCCAAAACTATCATGGATTGTCCTAGAACAGCAAGCAAACATGGCATCGGAGAATTACAGATTCCAGACTTAGTGAAATTTCACTAAGTGTTAAAACAGCAGTTTCATCATGGCATCTTCGAGAGCAAGTTTAAGTCACCTCAAAACTACACATGGCAAGTGGTAAGCACCACATCAAAGGACACATGATGGTGATTCTGAAACATACAAGCATGCATCATGGAGATAAACACAACGATAGCAATGAGCTCAACAAGATGGCATCTCATAACAAGTTAAATAACTAAACAGCCACATAGCACTTTGCAACGAGGATAACCATGGCAAGAATAAATCTATCATGCAACCTAACACAAACAACATGTAGAGCAAGGCAAGACGAACACGTGGACATGTCATTTGCATCATTTAGATAAACGAGCTAAAAGATATCACTATGCAAAGATGGCATAAAAACAACACATAACAGCAGTTTATAACGGGATGCACTCTTGCAACAGAAAAATAAGCACCTAGATGATCTCAAACATGCATGGCACAAAGGAATGAAACGTAGTGCTAGTCACCACGAATGTATGGACATGTCATTTGCGCAAAACGGAGCACCACACAAGAAGTTATCGCAGTTCTAATATAGCATCAGCACACAAAACAACAGGGACTTAGAGATTTGGGGGCAACCTTCTCAGATCTGAAGAAAAAAGGTCAACGGGCTCGGGCCCGCGGCGGAGCTGGCGCGGCCCGGCGGATCGGCGGCTGAAGGCCCGCGGGTCGGAGCGGCGGATCGGATCTGGAGCCAACCCCAACGGATCGGGCGGCCCAGCAGAGAGAGGCGGCGCGGCCTGCGGGCTTCGACCCGGCTGGCGCTGGCAGGCGGCTGAGGCGCTCTACCGGGCCGCGGCGGGGAGTCGGCCCAGCTCGCTCGGGAGGCGGCTGGCGATGCAGCGAAGGGCGCGGCTGGGCCCTAGGGCGGCGGAGGGAGGCCCAGCCGGCGCGCTGGAAGGTACGGGCCTCGGGGCTGGGGAGGCGAGCGAAGCCTGGCCCGGTCGATCGGGAGGCCGAGCCGGCGGATCGGCGGATCTGAGGCTCGGGCGCTCTGAGCTCCAGAGAACGGCGGCGCTGCTGGCTTCGATCGAAGCGGAGGAAGAGGCGGGCGCCGGCGGCTTGAGGTCCCAGGCGGCGGGATCCGGCGGGACCTGGCCGGAGGCGGTGGCGGTGGTGAGGTGGCGCCAGTTTGGACGAGGTGGCGGCGGTGGTGAGGTGAGAGGAGGCCGGAGAGGAGGCTCCGGTGGAGCTCCGGTGAGGTGGAGGGACTCCGGCGAACTCCGGCGAGATTCCGGCGGAACTCCGGTGAAGCTCCGGCGAGGTGGCTGGAGGTGGAAGAAGAAGATGGAAGGGGAGCTAGGGTTTCCTTGTTTTGGGGCAACATAGCAACTTCGGAGCACTAGAAAAATAAGCTACAGCACTCAAACATCATGGCAAAGAGCATGAACATAAACTAGACATACCCTAGAGAAAATAAGTCCAAAGGTGCACCCCCAAAGGAGCCACGGATCAATAGCAACAAGCTTGGACATATTGAACTTGACAACAAAATCCTGACAGCAGTAATTTATTGCAACTTTGGAGCCAAAGTTAAATATGCTACAGCCACTCAAATAAGCATGTGAGAGCATGAATGGATAGCCAACAATATATACTACAAGGAACCATCAAGAGTCACCCCAAAACTATCATGGATTGTCCTAGAACAGCAAGCAAACATGGCATCGGAGAATTACAGATTCCAGACTTAGTGAAATTTCACTAAGTGTTAAAACAGCAGTTTCATCATGGCATCTTCGAGAGCAAGTTTAAGTCACCTCAAAACTACACATGGCAAGTGGTAAGCACCACATCAAAGGACACATGATGGTGATTCTGAAACATACAAGCATGCATCATGGAGATAAACACAACGATAGCAATGAGCTCAACAAGATGGCATCTCATAACAAGTTAAATAACTAAACAGCCACATAGCACTTTGCAACGAGGATAACCATGGCAAGAATAAATCTATCATGCAACCTAACACAAACAACATGTAGAGCAAGGCAAGACGAACACGTGGACATGTCATTTGCATCATTCAGATAAACGAGCTAAAAGATATCACTATGCAAAGATGGCATAAAAACAACACATAACAGCAGTTTATAACGGGATGCACTCTTGCAACAGAAAAATAAGCACCTAGATGATCTCAAACATGCATGGCACAAAGGAATGAAACGTAGTGCTAGTCACCACGAACGTATGGACATGTCATTTGCGCAAAACGGAGCACCACACAAGAAGTTATCGCAGTTCTAATATAGCATCAGCACAGAAAACAACAGGGACTTAGAGATTTGGGGGCAACCTTCTCAGATCTGAAGAAAAAAGGTCAACGGGCTCGGGCCCGCGGCGGAGCTGGCGCGGCCCGGCGGATCGGCGGCTGAAGGCCCGCGGGTCGGATCGGCGGATCGGATCTGGAGCCAACCCCAGCGGATCGGGCGGCCCAGCAGAGAGAGGCGGCGCGGCCTGCGGGCTTCGACCCGGCTGGCGCTGGCAGGCGGCTGAGGCGCTCTACCGGGCCGCGGCGGGGAGTCGGCCCAGCTCGCTCGGGAGGCGGCTGGCGATGCAGCGAAGGGCGCGGCTGGGCCCTAGGGCGGCGGAGGGAGGCCCAGCCGGCGCGCTGGAAGGTACGGGCCTCGGGGCTGGGGAGGCGAGCGAAGCCTGGCCCGGTCGATCGGGAGGCCGAGCCGGCGGATCGGCGGATCTGAGGCTCGGGCGCTCTGAGCTCCAGAGAACGGCGGCGCTGCTGGCTTCGATCGAAGCGGAGGAAGAGGCGGGCGCCGGCGGCTTGAGGTCCCAGGCGGCGGGATCCCGCGGGACCTGGCCGGAGGCGGTGGCGGTGGTGAGGTGGCGCCAGTTTGGACGAGGTGGCGGCGGTGGTGAGGTGAGAGGAGGCCGGAGAGGAGGCTCCGGTGGAGCTCCGGCGAACTCCGGCGAGATTCCGGCGGAACTCCGGCGAAGCTCCGGCGAGGTGGCTGGAGGTGGAAGAAGAAGATGGAAGGGGAGCTAGGGTTTCCTTGTTTTGGGGCAAAAATTGGGGGAGGTGGACAAATATATAGGCACAAGGAGCTAGGGTTGGCCAAATGGAGTGCGGTTTTCGGCCACACGATCAGATTTGGATGGCCTAGATGATAGAAGTGGCTAGGAGTGGTTGGTGGGCTGTTGGAGGGGTGTCTTGGGCCTCAAAGTGGAGGCACTTTGAGCCCACGAGAATAACTGTTGGGGTAGCAAACGGACTCGAAACGCGACGAGATTTGAAGGCGGGTTACACATACCAAAACAACAACACACGACAAGCCTCGCGCCAAACCGGTAACGTTACACGGCCAAACACCAAAGTAGGCGTACGGGACGCCACGGACACGTGAGGGGGCTCCGGAACGTGAAACGGACAACGGGAAGGAACGCGTGGAACTGGATGCAAACAACAACACAAATGCAATGCGATGCACATGACTATATGATATGAATGAATGCCACACACGCACGCAACAAAATGACGAAAACCCGAAAGACAAAGAACCCGGAATGGAATAGATGAAGCCAGAGATATATTATAAGCCCAAAAGGGAAAGTATTACATCCGGGGCATTACACAGGAGCTGCGGATGATACCAATTACTTGGCCGTTTGCGACTTGGGGGCTTGATATGGTTGGGACTTTTAAACGATCCCAAGATCAAAAAACTCATCTGCTGGTTGCTGTGGATAAGTTTACGAAGTGGATTGAGGCAGAGCCTGTGAGCAAGTGTGATGCAGCAACAGCGGTTAAATTCATCAAATAGGTAATTTTCCGGTTTGGCTTTCCACACAGCATCATCACAGACAATGGCACCAATTTATCTAAAGGAGAGATGGAAGAGTTTTGTCAACGGGAGCATATTCGTCTAGATGTGTCTTCTGTAGCTCACCCTCAATCCAATGGTCAAGCTGAAAGGGCCAATCAAGAGATTTTGCGAGGTATCAAGCCCCGGCTTATGACTCCCTTGCAAAGAACACCAGGGTGCTGGGTTGAGGAGTTACCTTCTGTCCTCTGGAGCATCAATACTACGCCGAACAGGTCCACAGGTTATACACCTTTCTTCATGGTGTACGGTGCTGAAGCGGTTCTTCCTAGCGATATCCGCCATGATTCACCACGAGTGACGGCTTATGCTGAAGCAGCCAATGAGCAGGCAAGACAGGACAGTTTGGACCGGCTAGATGAAGAGCGTGACATAGCAGCAGCACGATCTGCGATTTATCAGCAGTACTTGCGCAGATATCACAGCCGCCGGGTTAAAACCAGGACGTTCCAGGAGGGGGACTTGGTACTCCGGCTCATTCAGGACCAAACAGATATGCACAAGCTATCCCCACCTTGGGAAGGGCCCTTTGTGGTCAGCAAGAACCTGCACAACGGTTCATATTACCTGGTGGACGTTCGAGAGCACAAAGACTCATGGACATGAGAAGAAGAGACGAAGAGGCCATGGAACATCGCTCTCCTGCGGCCCTACTACACTTGAGCCATGAGCTCTGCTGTATCCTATGTATATATTATGATTAATGAATAAACCGGCACCCTTGGTAAACCGGGGGATCAGCCTTTTTTTTCTTCCAAATATATGTCCTGTGAAAATTATTACAGATATTTCGAAGTAAACTATTTTATGCAGAAGGGACCAAACTAGGGGGCTACGGATCACATGTGAATCCTCAATAAAAGTCTTTTCTGGTCCGGTCTACATAAGTATCTTCGTATCAAGCGCCCTTTGGATAAACTCCATCGATTGGCAAAAACCTGTTCTTGTCCCTAGGGAACCTTCCTTTGATGGCAGATGCAATATTTCCTGCCCCTTGGTTGATCACTCCCTTTGATGGCAAAAGAAAAAAAAAACCCTGTTCTTGTCCCTAGGGAACCTTCCTTTGATGGCAGATGCAATATTTCCTGCCCCTTGGTTGATCACTCCCTTTGATGGCAAAAGGAAAAAAAACCCTGTTCTTGTCCCTAGGGAACCTTCCTTTGACGGCAGATGCAATATTTCCTGCACCATGGTTGATCACTCCC
>LR738713.1:846075202-846089883 GCA_902687465.1 Secale cereale
TCCCTAGGGAACCTTCCTTTGATGGCAGATGCAATATTTCCTGCCCCTTGGTTGATCACTCCCTTTGATGGCAAAAGAAAAAAAACCTGTTCTTGTCCCTAGGGAACCTTCCTTTGATGGCAGATGCAATATTTCCTGCCCCTTGGTTGATCACTCCCTTTGATGGCAAAAGAAAAAACTGTTCTTGTCCCTAGGGAACCTTCCTTTGATGGCAAATGCAATATTTCTTGCCCCTTGGTTGATCATTCCCTTTGATGGCAAAAGAAAACCTGTTCTTGTCCCTAGGGTACTTCCTTTGATGGCAAATGCAATATTTCTTGCCCCTTGGAAGATACATCCCTTTGATGGCAAAAGAAAAGTTCTTGTCCCTAGGAGTACTTCCTTTGATGGCAAATGCAATATTTCTTGCCCCTTGGAGTACATCCTTTGATGGCAAAAGAAAAAGAGTCATAGCCCTTTGGGTCGCACCCTTTGATTGGCACATATGGAGCCTGATAGCTCGTAAAAAGCCTTGACTACATGGTCTTATTTGCAACCTGTGTTTTTTGTGTTTGTGATTTTTCATGTGTTTTCTATGGTTTTTTGATCCGGAGCTGGACAACTTCAAAGTTGACCACATATTTTCAAAAGTCTGGACATAGAGCTCCAGCATTATTTAAACCGGTAGTTATTATAACCCGGAGCAATTATTGGGTCCACCCCAACAGAGCCAAGAGCTTCATCAGAAACTACAATGTTCGCCGGATTAAGGATATCAAGCATGCTTAATCAAAGGTATGAAGTTATTTTTTTGGTATAAAACAGATACTCGTGCGATATATATAAACATATGAGAGCACTTTAATCGGTCCGGCGGTAAACCGCCAGGGCATTTTTTCAGTGTTATCTATGTAGATACAGATGAACCATAGCAGACAAAGGATTCAAATTGGCAGACGCCAAAGCAAAGCTGTGATATCCGGATTAAGACAGACAATGTTTCGAGCTATCCTATTACAAGGCACGGCAAGCCTGAACGGATTACAATTTTTCTCGACAAAAGAGTACAGCAGCTAAAGTTAAACTGAGCGGCTTATGTTTCTTCCCGCTGCGAAGGCTGAGGATCAACTTGTTCCGGCGCTTCTTCATCTTCTTCAAGTGGTTGAAAAGCAGGATCGCGCCAGTCAATCTTTGATAAAGCACGGAAGTACATCTCCTCAGTAATAGGATCAGACGGGTCAACAACTGGAGCGAAAGTATGGGGCCGCACTGGTGGGATTAGATTTTCGATATCATAAACCGGCCGATCCACCCGCTCATTCTTTAAGCCATATGCCGGATGATAGCTGGTCAAGTCCGATTCATCAGCAAGCTTGCTGGCAAGGGGACGCATTTCTTTAGTCAAAGCATGAAGGTCTTTGCCAGAGAAGGCAGATCCATCTTCCTTGGTGCTGGGGTACCCGTTCATAGCTTCTTCCGGATCAAAGTACGGAACCCACCCTTTGGCCCTGGTCAGTGCTACAAGAGAACCGGCCCATGCAGCAGATTTCTTCACCTCTTCCAAGCGTGCAGGCAGTATAGAAAGCTTCTCTAAAGTGCCTTGGATAGTGGTGGGGGCCGCTTTATGAAAAGACATCGCATTTATAATCCTTTGAGCGCCGGAATACAGCTGCTCAACCAGAGTATAAGAGGCCTTGAGTTTCTTCCGGAGGTCATCCCCAAGATGAGTGACGCGTCGCCCTACATATGATCATCACAGTTAAACCGGAGCGGAATAAAGATTGCAGAGATACAAACACATGCAAGTTAAGTATTTACCAAAGACGGCAGAGGTCATAAGCTCTATTTGCTGCCTTAAACCGGACAGCTCTTGTGTCACCGGGTTGAGGGCCTCTTCAGCATCCTTTGCTCTTTTTTCAAGAGCATTCCTCTGCACTTCCCAGGTTGTCCACTCCGCTTCAAAGTATTTCTTCAATTGTTCAGTAGTGGTTAAGTTCAACGCCAGATCATCTTTGGCCTTGGCAGCAGCAGTTTCAGTTACCACAAGTCTATTCTGGAGCTCAGTTATTTCTGCGTCCCTCCGGGTCAAGTTAGCCTGCAAGAAAGTCAAGTGGAGTAAATAAAGTTCGGATAAGTCTCAAGCACATAACCAAGTTATCCACTTGACACTTGGGGGCTAATGGGCAGTTGAAGTATCAAAAGGTGACAATTAAAGACAAGTCTCAAGCACATAAGCAAGTTATCCACTTGACACTTGGGAGCTAATGGGCAGTTGAAGTATCGAAAGAGAGATTCAGACAAGTCCCAGGTACATAAAATAAATTATGACCCTGGCACTTGGGGGCTAATGTAAGTTCATTTTCCATACATTTGGAAGTACCGGTTCACCTACAACAAAGCTAAACCGGAACTTGGGGGCTACCATGACATAGACAGAAATACGAAGAAGGCAAAGGCAAAGGTACCTCATATTTGTCCTTCATCATGTTAACCAAGCCCATTTCATATTCATGGCTGGTATGAAGCCGGTTCGAATACCCGGAATAAAGTTCCTGGGCGCTCAGTTCAGCATAATTGGACAAGTCCGTGCTCCACTTGCCCTTCTCTTGTTGAAGTTTCTCCGCTTTAGCAGTATGCTTGGCTAAAACGATAGGCTCAGCAGGAGCGGTAAAACCTGTACCGGTTGTCTGAATATCCGGAGAAGAAGCAGCGGCCGGCTATGAAGGAGCGGCAGTACGAGCCGGGCTAGCAGCTGCCGGACTATTCTGAGGAGGACTAGCCCGGACAGGACTTTCGGTTCAAGAACATCTTCAGCATTTGTACCTTCAGGAGCAGCAGTGTAATCATGGTCCATGGGAGCAGGATCATCCAATTGAATGGCAGGCTCGTTATCTGGAGGGAGGACTTCATCCGGATCAGCTACCGGATCAGCAGTAGCAGTCTCGGCAGCCGTTTTGCTGGCCTTTGCCTTTTTGCTAGGCTTGGGCTTGCTGAAAGGAATTGAAAAAGAAATCAGAGTCTGTCGGGGAAACTGATCGCCCACGAACACCTATGGGACCGGAGCCCCTTTTCGGTACGGCAAGGGGGCGGAGGATGCACAAAGAGCGGATCGAGGCGAGCACGCGAGCAGTTTACGCAGGTTCGGGCCGCACGGATGCGTAAAACCCTACTCCTGCCTTGGTTTATATTGCGTTCTGGGCTCGGGAGCGAGAAGAACTACAGTGCTGATCGCTAGCAGTACCGAGCGTGAGAGTGATCGATGATCGGAACCCCTTCTACGTTGTGCATGGGCCTCCTTTTATAGGTCAAAGGGGTCACCGACAGGTGGCAACGCAGTCAAGGGTAAAAATGTAAAATGGGTGGTAGTTGGAACAGTGTTTGTATAGTGCTCTATACCTAACTCTGATGGCAGGGGACAAGGGCATTAAATGCCCGTCGCCGTCGCCCCAAACAGTGCAAAAAGCGACCGTCAGGGCGCCACCGTCCGCCACGACGGTGGCCTTGTCATCGCACCTTGCCACCATGTACCCCAGGCTGCACAGCCTTCCGCCACGTGCACCTGGAAGGGTCCCAGGGCGACGCGTGGGCGGATGAGCTGGAGCGCGGGTACTTAGTGGAAGTTTGTCACGGCAAGTGCCTTGCCGCGGTCGCCATCTTGTCGCGCCTGGGAGCTTGTCGCTCTCCGGGCCTTGCCGGGACGCGTGGCGCGTCGCAGCAAGTCTCTTGAAATGCCACGTTTGGCCTTCCCGGCAAGCTCCTCTTGCCAGGGTCTTGCGCCAATGAAGTGGTCTTGAGTGATTTCATGCCTTGAGTGGCCTTCCCGGCAAGCTCCTCTTGCCGGGGCCTTGTCTCTTTAATCTTGAATACTTTGTTCTCAAATGGCTCTAAAGGATCCATGAGGGGACCTTGGCGGTCGCTCGGCAAACCCTGCCACGGGACGCTGCAACTGCCTGTGCACAAGTTCGGGATACTAAGGTACCCCTACTTTAGTACACCGACAGGAGCCCCCGGGCCTGGGCCATACACGGTGCCGAGCGCTGTTGGGCCAGGCCCAAAACAGTGCACGGGCACGCGCGGCCCGCGGCACGTCGTATCCCACTCCGTATCCGCCGTGCCCCTCCCTAACGGCACGCGTCGATCGAGGTGTCGTGGGGGAGATCGTGGCCTGTTTCTTTAATGGGGAAATGCGGAACGTCCCCCTTTCCCCCCTTAAAAGCAGGGGAAACAGGGGCAGTTCCTTCCATTCGCCCGTTGCTTCCTCAATCTTCAGAAACCCTCGCCGCTCCCCTCCTCCCCGAAGGTCGAAAGAGAATAGCGCTCCGCTCCCTTCGCCGCCACCAGCATCACCAGCGCCGTCGACCTCCCCCGCCGTCCCCGCCATGGCTCCGAAGGGCGAGAAGGCGAAGGCCGCGAAGTCCGCCGAGGCGCTGTGGCTACCAGCAATGCGGAAGAAGATGGCGGTCTTCCCGCCAAAGCTTGACACAGAGGAGCTGAAGGAAACCTTCTACCTTTTCTGGTCGAGGGAGACGAAGGCGCATCCACGCACCAAGGTACTCCCCGCCGTAGCCTGCGAGATGTTCCCGACCGGCTACGTCTTTTTTGCTCTGTTCTTCTACTGCGGACTCTGCCCGCCCTACTCGGAGTTCTTCTGCGATATCATGAACACATATGGATTCCATCTCCTTGACATCACCCCCAACGCCGTCTTGACCATGGCCATTTTCGCACATCTATGTGAAAATTTTGTCGGAGTCTGCCCCAATGTAGCTCTTTTCCGCCATTACTTCATACCTCGAGTCGAGGCAGGATCTGCTCTGTCTGGCGGAATCTCTTGGATCTCTAGGACCCATAACAAAGAAGCTTACTTGACGGGAGAGCTCCGCGGCAAGTGGGATGAGTGGAGGGCCAACTAGTGCTGGATCGTAGAGGATAATCCACAGCCATTCACTTCCCGGCGCCAAGCCGCAGTAGTACGCGGCAACGACTGGAGCGACCTGGCCCCTGAGGACGACAGGCTGAAGATAGCCACTACCCGGATCCTTCGCCTCCGGCAAGCCAGGCTCACTGTTGGCGCAGTAGGAGCATAATTTCTCCGTCGCCGCATTGCCCCCTTGCAGGAGAGGAAGAGGGCTGCCTGGGAGTTCGAGAACACGGCAGACATCATGAGGCTGCGCCCGGGCCTCAATTACAACTTTACTGTCCTGGAGCTCAACGCAATGCTCCAAGCGCTGTTTAAGTACGACTCCGCCCATCCTGAGTGGTTTGCGCTGCCGCCAGGCGTAGTTCCGTTGTGCAACAGCTCGTCGCTCAGCGCGATCCGTGCAGTGATGCCGCTGTGCGATTCCCACGGGATCGACCCCACTTGGCGGGAACCTTCCGACGAAGCTGTGCAGACATTCTTCGATAACTTGGTGGAGCAGCCAGTTGACCCTGACGAGAAGAAGGGCCTCACCCGCGACACCACCGACCAGGAGATGGTATACATTGCCACCAGACTGGAAGAGGCTGCGGCAGCCAGGGCCGCGGGCGAATTTGGGTACACTGTGGAGGAAGCGGAGGCAGCGGAGGCGACAAGTCTTGCCGAGGACGAAGAGCTTCGCAAAGCGGGGAAGCTTGCCGGGCGACTTGCCGGGACAAGCGAGCCCACCGAGCAGGGCGCCGAGTCGAGCGGGCCCGCCGAGCAGGGCGTCGGGTCAAGCGATCCTGCCGAGGACTCGGGCGGCTCACTGGACCTCGGCTCCTCATCCTCGTCCTCGGGCAGCTCACCGCCACCAGCAATTCCTCCAGCTCAAACAAGGAGGCGGCTCCGCAAGGCCGCAGACGTGGCGGGGCGGCAGGCGGGCCAGCAGCCGCAGCGCCGCCCGAAACGCGCCACCGTGACGAGCAAGGCCACCAAGGGAGCACCTCGTGCCTCAGCGGCAACAGGAGGGGGATCTTCCCGGACTGGTGCCCCTGCGCCTGCCACCCCTCGCGCTTCGGCGGCAACCGGAGCGGGGTCTTCTCAGACCACCGTCCCTGCCCCCGCCAAGCGGCCGAGGGAGCCCACTCCTCCGCCTCCTCGCGCCGGGGTGCGCGAGCCAAATTTTGACTTCTCCGCGCTCAGCTCTGACGAGGAGGAAGAAGAGTAAGTCTTCGCAACTCTTATACTTCTTTGATTTTCTGTTGTTTCTTGTCTTGTATCTCTTTTGTATAACTCTGAACTTGTTCTTCTTTCAGAACTCTGGCCCCGAGGGCGGCGAAGAGGGCCAAAGTCCCGGTGATCGTCATCGAGGACAAGCCCACCGCAACAGCAGGGGGTGCGCCCGCGACAATCTTGCCGGACCCGGCACCTGTTCTCCAAAGCAGCCCCCAGCGTAGCCCCCAGCGTAAGTGTAGTTCTGTTTTCCGCTTGTCGGGTGCGCGCGGGTGTTTCTTCTTTTCTGACGTCTTGCTTGTCGACTTGTGCAGGAGCAGAGCAGCAGCATCAGGAGCGCCAGGAGACCGCCCCTGACGCGCCGCGCGTCTCGACCACACCGCCAAGGGGGAGCTCCCCGGCGAGGGAGAACACCCCGCCAAGGGCGGGCACTCCGCCAAGGGCGAGTACGCCAACAAGGGATGGCGCCAGCGGCCCTCCCCCGGCGGGAGCTACCACCACGCCGCCGAGGGAGAGCTCCCCGGCAAGGAGCCCCATCGAGGAGGAGGCCCGCGCAGGTAAACCCTTGGACTTTTCTCCTTTCGATTCTCTTTTTTGGATATTTGCTTGACTATTTTTCCTTCTTTTTCTTTTCTTTTGTCAGACCCGTCCGCCACAGAGCCCATGGAGACGGAGGTCGCCGCCGAGGAGGACGCGCGCGGCAACACCGGTGACGCCGCTGCCGCCGAAGGGGCGGCCGGTGCCGACGAGCCCGCCGCCGACGAGGCTGCCAAGGCCGCTGGCGCGGCAGCTGAGGAGAGGTCCGGCAGCCGCACTGACGGCCCTGAGGCCTCAGGAGCATCAGGCGCTGCGCCGGTCGCCGATCCCTCCGCTGCCGCAGCCGAGCCAGGCGCCTATCTGGAGGCCGGCAATGGTGTCTTCATTCAGCTCCCGTGGGCGTCCACATCCAGGGCGCCCGTAGAGGGAGAGGTCTTCGACGGGGAGGTCCTTGCCTCCGCCGGATTGAAGTTCGTCGACGCGCCAAGCAGCAGCAGCGAGCCCGAGGAGGAGCGGCTTCTGCGGAGGCTTCTGTCCCTTTACCGCGCCCGACAAGCCAAGCTGGAGTCTCGAGAGGCTCTGGCCGCCAAGGCGGGCGCTGATTTGGAGAAGCGCGCAGAAGAGCTCCGGGCCGCCAACCAGGCGGCTCACCGATCCTTGGCGGAGGAGCGGGAGCAGCTCGCCGAGGCGCATCAGGCGTTTATCTTGGAGAAGGCCGAAGTGGAGGAGCAGCAACGACTCGCCGCCGAGGAGTTGTCCCGGCGAGAAGGCGAACTGACGCAGCGGAAGGTCGACCTCGACAGCCATGAGGACGAGCTTGCCGCGCGTGAACAGTCTCTTGGCGGAGCTCTACAGGAAGCGAAGGATGCTGCTGCGGCTGCCGAGACCGCCAAGAGGGACTTGGAGGCGAGGGTGGCGCAACTGGAGGCCAACCTCAAGACGAGCGGCGAGGAGGTTGCCGCACTGAAGCTCGAGAGGGAAAAGGATGCCCACAGACATTCTGAGCTGCAGGTCCGCCTCTCCGAGAAGGGCAAGGAGCTCGCCATCGTTAAGGATTCCGTCGCCGATTTGGAGTTGAAGCTGTCCACCCTCACCACAACGCTTGACGGCGCTAGAGAGCGAGAGACGACCCTGAAGGAGGAGCTCAGGGCCGAGAAGGCGCTGCTAGACAGCGCCGCCATCTCCCAGAACAACTTCGGGCTGACGATGGAGCACTGGACAGAGGGCCTTGTCGCTGCCGCCGCCGACATCGACAAGGAGCTGGCGGAGCTGGGGGCGGAGCACCTCGGGTACTCCACCGACGAGAATCTCCATCACAGCGCCAAGTTAACTTTGTTCTTCAGGGGTGTGGCGACGGCCCTCCAGCAGCTCCGGGAAAGGATCCCAAAGCAGCTGGCGGACGAGTCGCGCAGGCTCTGCGCGAGGGCCCTCAAGAAGGTGTTGATGAAGATAGCGCACCGCAACCCAGGCCTCAACCTCACCAACGTCCTCAGGACTCTGCCGCCGGACGTTGACCAGGAGGCGCTCAAGGCCCTTGTCGCGCCTATTGTGAACAAGGTGGGCGGCATCAAGAGGGTCGAGGGCGACCGCGCGGATTAGTCTTGTTTAGTTTCTTCTTCCCTTGTCGCCGCTAACCATGTTAAGAACAATAGTCTATTAGAACTGCGACAAGTTGCCTTGTAATATAACATTATCTTAGGCACTGAATGCAATGTTATTTCCTCTACTTGACTTCCTCGCTTTGTATGTTTTTACCCTACGCTTTTAGGGAACTTGTCGGCGTAGGCACCCTTGCCGCGAGCGCTGAGTGCGGGACTTCAGCAGCCTGCTGGCAGTGCCGTTGCCGACAAGAAACCTTGTCAAAGCTAGTGGCAGCACACTTAGGTTGTTGAGCGAACTCGAAAACGAAGCAAGGGCGCGACACTAGTCGTAGCACACTTAAGTCGTTGAGCGTGCTCGAAACAAAGTAAGGGCGCGGCTAGCCACGAGTTGGTTCCTCCGCGCACAGGTTTTCCATACAAAGTGCGATCGTTCAAGGAAGATAACTAAAAAATTCAAAAATTTGATTGCTCAAACTTTGGTAACTTAGCTAACTTAGCTTTTGTGTTGTTTGCTTCCCGGCAAGGCAAGACTTTCTTGAACGGCGTTTGGTCCATACCACCATCCTCCTCCCCCCGGCAAACTTGTGCGCGAAAGGAACTTCTTCTCCTTGAGAGAAAAGAAAGAAGAGAAAACAGAGATATGGAGCCTTGTGGCTCGTTATTGCTTACCGGGGATAGGTGCTGCACAAAGTGTCAGATAATACATGCAAGAAAATAAAGAAGGCATGAAATGACAAGTTGTGTGAGGCACATAAGCTTTACTGATGCACGGGGTCTGCACCCGGCTTTGTACAAAGGATTACGTGCAGCGGCGGCAAGGTTTGTACAAAAGGTGGTTGCCGGAGCGGATCATGGCAACCGCGCCTTATGGGTAAGAAGATGCTCAATATTCCAGGAGTTGCTCACTGGTAAGCCTTCTTCGGTCGCCGGGCCTAGTGACTTGTTTCACCCGATAAGGGCCTTCCCACTTCGGCGTCAACTTGTGGGAATTCTTGGCGGACTGAACGCGCCGAAGAACAAGGTCGCCTTCCTCGAGAGTTCTGGCCTTTACTTTGCGGCTATGGTAGCGGCGCAAAGCTTGCTGGTAGCGAGCAGCTCGCACAGCAGCTTGAAGACGGTCCTCCTCGAGGAGCAGCGCGTCATCTTGTCGCAGCTGCTCTTGCTCGAGCTCATCATAAGCGAGCACTCGCGGTGACTCATATACGAGTTCCGTGGGGAGAACTGCCTCTGCTCCGTAGACTAGAGCAAAGGGTGTCTGCCCAGTGGCTCGATTTGGCGTCGTCCTGATCGACCAAAGAACCACCGGCAGCTCCTCGATCCAGTTTCTTCCGGACTTGCGCAGCTTGTCGAAAGTTCTTGTCTTGAGCCCGCGTAGCACTTCAGCGTTTGCCCTCTCCGCTTGACCGTTGCTCCTCGGGTGAGCAACAGAAGCGAAACAGACCTTGTCGCCAAGGTCTTGGACGTACTGCATGAAGGTGCAACTTGTGAACTGTGTGCGGTTGTCGGTGATGATCCTGTTAGGGATTCCGAAACGGCAAACAATTGATCTGAAGAACTTGACTGCTGACTGTGCGGTCGCCTTTCTCACTGGTTCCACTTCCGGCCACTTTGTGAACTTGTCGATGGCAACGTACAAGAACTCAAAGCCCCCGGCTGCGCGGGGAAAGGGGCCGAGGATGTCGAGCCCCCAGACCGAAAATGGCCAGGACAAAGGGATCGTCTGGAGAGCTTGAGCTTGCTGATGTATCTGCTTGGAATGGAACTGGCACGCTTCACACTTGGTTACTTGTGCAGTTGCATCCTGGAGGGCTTCTGGCCAAAAGAAACCTTGCCGGAACGCCTTGCCAGCAAGTGCTCTTGCACCAATGTGGTGACCACCTATGCCTCCATGTATTTCTGCCAACAGCTTTTGTCCATCTTCCCGAGGAATACACTTCAATTTCACACCGTTGAGTCTTCTCCTGTACAGTTCGTTGCCGACAAACTGGTACATACTTGACTGCCGGGCTACTTTTTCAGCTTCTTCTTGCTCTTCGGGAAGTTCTCCTGTCTGGAGGAAACGGACGATCTGCTGCGCCCATGCCGGAGCCTGTGGCTTGACGACAAGGACTAAAGGCACTTGTGCTGCTGCGGGAGCGTCAGCTTCCACGGCAAGAACCTGCGGCTCAGCCGGAGCTTGACACTCCCCGGCAAGCTTGCCGGAGCAAAACTTGTCGGGAGCGCCTGCTTCAACTATACAAACCTTAGGGCTTGCAGGAGCAGACTGCTCCTCAGCAATCTTGTCGTTCATCTTGGGGACTTTCTTGGCGGCGGCTTCTGGAAGCTCTGCCGGCAAATAGTCTCCAGAAACCAACTTCCTCTTCTTGCTTTGTCCAGTTGAGGGTGTTACGGATGGTTGAGTCAGCTTGGGCACAAAAATCCCTGGTTCCACAGGCAACTTTAGTGCAGCACACTTTGACAGGCCATCCGCGATGTCGTTTTGAGCTCTTGGGATGTGCTCCATCTGTAGGCCGTCAAAGTGTTCTTCAAGCTTTCTCACTTCGTCAACGTACGCTTCCATCAATGGACTCTGGTAGTTCTTGTTTACTTGGCGGACGACAAGCTGCGAGTCACCCCTTACAATCAGCTTCTTGATTCCAAGGTCTGCCGCGATCCTGAGACCGGCAAGCAAACCCTCATACTCTGCAGTATTGTTTGTTGCTTGCTCCTTGGGAAAGTGCATTTGGACGACGTACTTGAGGTGCTCTCCGGTGGGCGCGACAAGCAGCACGCCGGCACCGGCGCCTTGCAGCGAGAAGGCACCATCAAAGTACATTATGCATTCCTTGCTTGCTTCCTTGACGGGGATGCTCGTCTCTGGGATTTCCTCATCTGGCGTTGGCGTCCACTCTGCTATGAATTCTGCCAATGCTCTGCTCTGGATAGTTGAAGTGCTTTCAAACTTGAGGCCAAAGCTTGACAATTCCAGCGCCCACTCAACAATCCTGCCTGTTGCTTC
Organism: Secale cereale; assembly: GCA_902687465.1. Lineage (NCBI taxonomy): Eukaryota > Viridiplantae > Streptophyta > Magnoliopsida > Poales > Poaceae > Secale > Secale cereale. Next base: position 846,086,451 of record LR738713.1, read on the forward strand.
TGGATTTTGGAGTATCCCCTTCAGCGGAAAGCGAGTGACCACTGTTATCTCATGTGCTTGGAAGTAGTGGCGCAGCTTTCTCGAGGCCATGAGAAGGCCGAAAAGCAGCTTCTGCACACCAGAGTACCTTGATCTAGCCCCCTGCCGAAGGGAGCTGACAAAGTAGACTGGGCGCTGCGCCATCTTCTTTCGCACCTCCTCTTGCATCTGCGTAGACCCATCCTTGTCGGGACCAGAGCTTGTCGGGGAAGCTCCCTGCTTGTCGCTGGATGTGCTTGCCGTTGCCGCTGGCTCATCATCTGTCTCCCTCTCCGCTACTAACGCAGCACTAACCACTTGATTGGTTGCCGCTAGGTACAGCAGCAACTTTTCTTGTGGTTTAGGTGCGACAAGTATTGGAGTAGAGGACAGGTACCTCTTCAGGTCCTGGAGTGCTGCCTCCGCTTCCGGAGTCCATTTCATTGGACCTGCCCTTTTCAAAATTTTGAAAAACGGCAGGGCGCGTTCTGCAGACTTAGAGATAAGCCTGCTGAGAGCAGCCATGCAGCCGGCAAGTCTTCGTACATCCTTGACGCGCTTCAGTGCTTCGATCTGCTCAATGGCCTTGATCTTGTCGGGATTGGCTTCAATCCCCCTCTGAGATACAAAGAACCCGAGAAGCTTGCCGGAGGGGACTCCAAACACGCACTTCTCGGGGTTGAGCTTGAGTTGGATCTTGCGCAGGTTCACAAAGGTTTTATCTAGATCTTGTATCAGAGTTGCCCTGTCCTTGCTCTTGACCACTATGTCATCCATGTAAGCTTCTACATTCCTATGTATCTGTGGCTCAAAAGCTGTATGGACAACCCTTGCAAATGTTGAACCCGCATTCTTCAATCCGAAAGGCATGCGTATGAAGCAATAAGTGCCACATGGAGTCATGAATGCGGTCTTCTCCTCATCTTCTTCAGCCATAAAGATCTGGTGGTATCCTGAATATGCATCAAGAAACGAAAGCAACTCACATCCAGCCGTGGAGTCAACAATCTGGTCAATGCATGGCAAGGGAAATGGATCTTTTGGACAAGCTTTATTCACATCAGTGAAGTCAATACAAAGCCTCCACTTCCCGTTCGCCTTTCGCACGACTACAGGATTGGCCAGCCACGTCGGATGGAGCACCCCTCTGACAAGGCCTGCTGCTTCCAGTTTCTTGATTTCTTCTGCGATAAACTCTTGGCGCTCCACTGCTTGCTTCCTAACCTTTTGCTTGACGGACCGCGCATGAGGACAAATGTCAAGCTTGTGCTCAATCACTTTCCTGGGAACACCGGGGATGTCAGACGGTTGCCACGCAAACACGTCGACATTCGCCCGCAGGAAAGCAACGAGCGCGCTTTCCTATTTGGGATCGAGCGTGGCACTGATGGCGAAAGTACCACCAGTGCCGTCCTCCTTGGCGGACACCCTCTTGGTTGCTGGTGGAGCTGCCATCGTCTTCTTGCACTTGCCGGTGGAGCTTGATGGTGCATCCTCGACGGCAGCGCATCACTCCGAAGAGGTGCGTTTGCCGGAGTGGGCCCCAGAGCTCTTGCCGGACTTGGTCTTCTTCTTCTCCCCGGGAGCTTCAGCGGCAATTGTTTTGCTATCTGTTGCGGCTGCTGCATCCCGGTAAATCTTGTCGGCACAGATAAGGGCATCCTTCTTGTCGCCGGGGACAGAGATGACGCTTATCGGGCCTGGCATCTTGAGCATGTTGTAGGAATAGTGAGAGGCCGCCATGAACTTGGCGAGCGCTGGACGGCCAAGTATTCCATTGTAAGGCAAAGGAATATCGGCAACGTCAAAGGTGATCCTCTCAGTCCTGAAGTTCAGCTCTCCGCCAAATGTCACTGGCAGTGTGATCTTCCCCTTCGGCTTGCTCCTTCCCGGGTTGATCCCTTGGAATGTGCCAGTTTCTTCGAGCTCGCTGTCGGGGATTTGGAGTTTCTGGATTACAGTGGAGGAGATCAAATTCAGGCCGGCCCCGCCGTCAACTAACATCTTGGTGACCTTGAGGTTGCGGATGGTTGGTGAAACCAACATCGGCAAGCACCCGACCGCAGTTGTGCGATCAGGGTGGTCCTCAATGTCGAAGATGATAGGCGTGCTGGACCACTTCTGAAGTTTGCGCGACTCAATGGGCGGTTCTGCTGCATTAACTTCCCGCACCCATTGCTTGAGTTGGCGGTGGGAAGTATGCAGAGAAGCACCTCCGTCTACGCACAAAACCTCAGTGGCCTTCTGGAACTCCTGTTTGCTGTTCTCTCCGTCATCCATGTCTTCATCGTCATCTTCCTCTTCGTCCTTGTCGCGGCCGCGGGGAGGTCTGTCTCCTTGCCGCTGCTTGGCCTTGCCGCGGCGTCCTCCCCGGCCGTTGAAGGGCCGCTTCTTGCCGGACCCCCCATCACCTCCTTGGGCCTTCTCCTTGTCGCGTCGCTCGTACTCAGCCTTTTGCTGCTCGACGAGGTACTCGACCCTTTTGCAGTTCTGGAGGTCATGGCCCTTGGTGCGGTGGATCTTGCAGTACTGCTTGTCGGAGCCGTCCTGCTTGTCGGTGGCTGCCACAGTCTGGCAGTTGGTGCACGCGGCAGTCTCCTTGCCGGAGCTACCAGCCTGGGCTTTCTTGGCGCTAGCCTCCTTGTCGGACTGCTCGACGACTAGCACTTCCTTGTTCTTCTTCTTTCTGTTGTTCTGCCGGCGGCTCTTCTTTGCCGGGGCGGCATCCTCACTGTATGGTCCCCCTGCTCCTGTATCCTCTCCGGGGAGTTTCCTCCCCTCCTCAGCGCGCGCGCATTTGTCGGCCAGGGCATAAAGCTCGCTGACGTCTCGGATCTTGCACATCGCCATCTCCTCCCTCATCCGGCGATTATGCACATTCTGATGAAACGCGCTAATAACCGTGGCGGGGTGGACGTCCGGGATGTTGTGCTGGACGCGGCTGAACCTCTGGATATATTTACGCAGGGACTCTCCTTCCTTCTGGGCAAGTATGTGAAGGTCACTTTCCTGGCCATGGGGCTTGTGGCCACCCGTGAAGGCGCCGACAAACTGATGGCACAGGTCGGCCCAAGAAGAGATGGAGTTCTCCGGCAAGTGCATGAGCCAAGATCTGACGTTTGGCTTGAGCACTAGCGGGAAGTAGTTTGCGAGTATCTTCTCGTCTCGTCCCCCGGCAGCTGATACGTCCAAAACGTATCTATAATTTCTGCTTGCTCCATGCCTCTTTTGGGTGATATTGCTATGTTATTTATACACTTCCATACACTTTTGATCATATTTGGACTAACCTATTAACTCAGTGCACCCCAGTGCCAGTTTCTATTTTCGGCTGTTTTTGTATTTCAGGTTTTCACATTACGAGAACTGCCAGGAAAAATCCAGAAAAATTATATAAAAAATCAGCATTCCAGAA
>LR738713.1:846095435-846107513 GCA_902687465.1 Secale cereale
GGCGCCCTGGGCGGCGTGCCCCCCCCTGGGCCGCGCCGGGGGGGGGGGCGCCTGGGCCCCCCGAGGCTCCTCCGATGCCCCCCTTTGGCATATATTTAAAGCGTCTCGAGAAACCCTCGAAACAGGAACTCTTTTTCGCGATCTCATCTCTGTTCCGCCGCCGCCGCCGCTTCCAGGATCGGGAGCACCAGGAGAACTCTTCCCGGCACCCTGCCGGAGGGGAGGATCACCACCGGGAGCCTCTCCACCACCATGGACGCCTCCCGGATGAGTTGTGAGTAGTCTCCCTTGGACCATGAGTCCATGAACAGTAGCTATGTGATGTTCTCCTCCCGTTCTTGTGCTTCACTAATTAGTCCTCGTGAGCTGCCCTACATGATCGAGGCACATATGTAATCCTTATGCTGTTGCTATGATGAGTTTGCTAGGATCCTATGGATTATGAGATTATGTTCAGATTGTGCTTGAGTAATATATTTGATCTACCTCTTTTATATTTATGTTCATAAGTAATTCTTGCATGTTCTCCATTGTTATTTATTGCTTTGGCCAAGTTATAGGTAGTGACTCCAAGAGGGAACGTTATGCTCGATTGTGGGTTCATGCCCCTCGATGACTAGTTTGAGTGACAGAAACATGAGTCTAGGGGATGTGCTGTTGCCACAAGGGGGAAAACAACGGTGCTTGTGCCCGCGGGTGCAAGGATTGTTTACTTTACGCAAAGTTCTTTTAATGCAGTTGTCTGTTGCTTTGAGTTTACACTATGGGTGGGACTCGCAACTTAATACCAGCGAGATGTTCTTGATAGATATCTCAAGGTGGATGATTAGTAGTAGATATTGATGGATTTCGGTCTACTTACTTTGGCGTACCGCCCATGCTTTGAACCTCAACCTTTCTTGCAATGTAGTCAGCATTGGTTTGCGTTCGTGGTCCTGTCAATTGCCTAGCTGTAATTCGTTTACCTCACGTAGCTGTTTTATCGTCTTTTGGGAGAGAGATATCACTAGTGAACATCATGAGACTCCGGTCCATATTACCATCATTGATCACATCCGCTATTTGCTTTTCGCTTTTATTTACTATTGCAAACATCATCTATCACTACTATCATTTGCGTTTAATCCTTTGTGAACTACAAGGCCGGAGGGATTGACAACCTCTCTGTACTCGTTGGGAGCAAAGTTATTTGTATCTGTGTGCAGGTCCACGTTGATTGCTAATATCTGGCGCCGTAGCAGTTGACACCTTCTTGTTGAACCTAGGAGTCTCTGGGGATTCGATCCTTGGTATCTTTGCCAAGGGAAAAACTTCCGCAACACTACATCTCACACCTTCCACTTGGGGTAACCAACGAGGGGCGAGAAGCCTAGCAGCAGCCTGCACCGCGATGGTGTAGATGCTAAGGAACTCCGATGGATGAGTCTTGCCGTCGTACTTCTCAGGTACGTCGGGCTTGAAGTTCTTCATGCTGGGCCACTGGACTTGCCGCAACTCACGAGAGAACGCAGGGCAACCTGCCGCGTATGGCAGGTCGCCTGGTCCCCCTGGCGCTTGCATGTCAACAGCGGGCCCAGCGCACTGGTCGGATTGACGCCGAGCTTCTCTTCGACGCTCGATGCGGGTTCGAGCGTCCTCTTGTTGTCGATCGTCGAGGATTTGGCGCTGATCGCGGCGAGCTCGCGGATCCGATGACGCGGTGGAGTCGTCGTCGATGTTGATCCGGCGAGTCGGTGATTTTGGCCTTCGGGGCGGGGAGTGCACGGTGGTTGCACCCCCAGCGGTCTTGTCGCCATCGGCCCGTGCCTGGCTGACTTGCCGCGGCCGCGATGTGTTCGCCTGCTGTGGGGTGTCACCGTTGGCGAAGGCGATGAGGCTTTGGATGGTGGCCCTCCAGTCGTCGGCTTTGTCTGCCACTGGAGGGAAGTCGAGGAGCAGTTGAGCTCGAGCTAGAGCTTCTGCTGGAGTGGAGGGTAACGGCGGCGAGCGGCGCGAGGAGCGGGACACGCTCGGACTTCTAACTACGTTAGAAGGAGCATTATCCCGTCCCGGCGACCGTGCCTTTCTCGTGCCGGCATGCTGGTGCGCATGCGGGCCTTGAGCGTCCCGAGACCCACCGGCTTGACCTTGTCCCAGCAAGCGTATGGTACCTTGAGTACCACGTCGCTGCCGGTCCCGCGCCTCCTGAGATGGACGCGGTGCATGTACGGACGCCGAGGCCTTAGAGTGTGCCCGGTCGTCCGTCTTGTCCTTGGACTTGGCGGCGCCGTGAGTTTCCTCGCCGACGTCCGTCCTTCCGCCAGCATCTACCCCACCAGCCGTTGGCTCCGGCGGTGGCGGGATCGACGCGGACGGGCCTGCTGCCTCCGAAGCCTTCTTCTTTGGTGGCATGTTGGCGAAGATGTTGATGAAGATTCTGCTCGCGTGAACGCCGGATCAGGTTCACGCAAACTCGACGCACCCCCTACCTGGCGCGCCAAGGATGTCGGGGAAACTGATCGCCCATGAACACCTATGGGACCAGAGCCCCTTTTCGGTACGGCAAGGGGGCGGAGGATGCACAAAGAGCGGATCGAGGCGAGCACGCGAGCAGTTTACCCAGGTTCGGGCCGCACGGATGCGTAAAACCCTACTCCTTCCTTGGTTTATATTGCGTTCTGGGCTCGGGAGCGAGAAGAACTACAGTGCTGATGGCTAGCAGTACCGAGCGTGAGAGTGATCGATGATCGGAACCCCTTCTACGTTGCGCATGGGCCTCCTTTTATAGGTCAAAGGGCTCACCGACAGGTGGCAACGCAGTCGAGGGTAAAAAGGTAAAATGGGTGGTAGTTGGAACAGTGTTTGTATAGTGCTCTATACCTAACTCTGATGGCAGGGGACAAGGGCATTAAATGCCCGTCGCCGTCGCCCCAAACAGTGCAAAAAGCGACCGTCAGGGCGCCACCGTCCGCCACGACGGTGGCCATGTCATCGCACCTTGCCACCGTGTACCCCAAGCTGCACAGCCTTCCGCCACGTGCGCCTGGAAGGGTCCCAGGGCGACGCGTGGGCGGATGAGCTGGAGCGCGGGTACTTAGTGGAAGTTTGTCGCGGCAAGTGACTTGCCGCGGCTGCCATCTTGTCGCGCCTGGGAGCTTGTCGCTCTCCGGGCCTTGCCGGGACGCGTGGCGCGTCGCAGCAAGTCTCTTGAAATGACACGTTTGGCCTTCCCGGCAAGCTCCTCTTGCCAGGGTCTTGCGCCAATGAAGTGGTCTTGAGTGATTTCATGCCTTGAGTGGCCTTCCCGGCAAGCTCCTCTTGCCGGGGCCTTGTCTCTTTAATCTTGAATACTTTGTTCTCAAATGGCTCTAAAGGATCCACGAGGGGACCTTGGCGGTCGCTCGGCAAACCCTGCCACGGGACGCCGCAACTGCCCGTGCACAAGTTCGGGATACTAAGGTACCCCTACTTTAGTACACCGACAGAGTCGTAAAGGCAAATACAAAGGTAAATCGGATGAGATAAAAGACTTACCTAGGGGCAGTTTTCAGAATTGGGACCTGTGTGGCAGTCGATTCGCCGGAAGATGATAAAGGCGTCTCCTGATAGTTAGGATCAGACGGTTTAAGTGGTTTGCGTATAAGTCCGGCCTTGGGATGAAGAAGAGTTGGAGAAAGTAAAACCTCAGATCGGCGCCTCCGAGCCGGAGTAAGAGATATTCCGGAAGACTCGACTACATGGCCACTATGGCGTGTAGTCCGGCGGGCTTCATGTTGCTGCTTCTTCAAAAGAAATTTAGGGTCCAGTTGAGCATAAGGATGAGAAAAAGGGTATTTCCGAGATGCCCAACGAGTTTTGGGCACCGGCGATTCAACATCTGAAGAAAGAGTGATTACCTCAGTTTCTGCCGCATTATCTCCTTCAGCCAAATCCTGTGAAAAGACACTGTTAAACATAAATTTGGATAAAAGAGATCAAAACATGTTAGGATCAACTCATACCTCAGAATCCGGATCATCTTCCTCAAGACGCGAACCGGAGCCAGCAGCTGCCTTTTTCTTCTTGACAGCAAAGGTTTTCCGGCTTGGCTGTTTACCTGACTTGTCTTGAGTTTTTCTTTTCCAAAACGGATCGTCGGCCTATGCAGAAAAAATAAAGATAAATGGAAGATAATTTATACGGACGGATTAGACGCAAACAGAAGAGGATAAAACTTACGACTGGCAGTTTGTTCTTCTTATAATATGGGGCCAATCCGGTTTTGCTACATTCTTCCAGCGAGATGTTGAGCATTTTCTTAGCAGATTCAATAACGTCCTTCTCTGGAAGCATTACGTCGATGTGGCGTTGAGGATCATCCGTCTTTCCGCTATACTGACACATTAAACCGGAGCGCCAGCTTAGAGGAAGGATGCTCCAAGCAAGCCAACAACGGATGAAGTCCACCCCGGATAAACCATTGGCCATAAAGGCTTTAAGCTTGGTGAGCTGAGGGGCGAACCGGGCCCGCTCTGAGGAACTAAGACGTTGCGGCAGGGGATGATCTTCCGGAAGGCGATGTTCGCGGTAACCCGGCAGTGGGTTTTCTCCTTCAGGCGAGGTATCCTTGCAGTAAAACCAAGATTGGTTCCAGTCCTTGGGGTGTGTATGGAGAGCAGCATGAGGAAAAACTATGTCTCTTCTCTTCTGAATACTGACAACACCCAGCTCTTGATGTGGTCCGGCAGTGAACTCAGTCCGCCGGTTTAAGTGGAAAAATTCCCGGAACAAGTCCACTGATGGCTCTTCTTGAAGGTACACCTCGGAGAAGACTTGGAAATTGCAGACGTTTGATACGGAATTTGGGCCTATATCGTGAGGATGGAGTTGAAAAGCGGCCAGCACATCTCGGAAGAATTTTGAACCGGGAGGGCTAAAACCCCGGGCCATATGATCAAAGAAAATAATAACTTCTCCTTCTTTGGGGGTAGGAGGACATTCATCCCCTGGGGCCCGCCATTTCAGAACCGCTTGAGGACCCAGAGTACGAATTGAAGCAGCATTGACTAAGTCCTCTTCCGTAATGCGGGAAGGAACCCAGTTGCAAGAAACGAACTGCTTGGCAGACATATGAGCAGAAGGAAAGTGCTGAAAAAGTAAAGTGCAAAACCCGGATTATACAAGTGCTGCAGCATAAACCGGATTGTGTTATCAAATTACATCGACGGTTTAGACAGGCATTGACAACCCGAAAGCAGGTGGGAAACGAGCTGCTACCGGTTTATGATAACAAAAAAGAAGAAGCTAAACCATCGGGTTCATGATTGATGAGCAATATATGATTGACTAAACCGGCGAGTAACTTGCAGATCTATCAAGACGAAGAAACAGGTTTCTACAAGAGGTTAAAGTAAAATAGATCTGAGTAGTAAGAAAAAGACGAAATTTACGCAAGTTTATCACAGGAACAATTGCGAAGGTTTTCTACAGAGCAGATGAATCCAAGGGTTGAAGCTAAAAGTACCGAGTCTAAGTTCAAACTACGGAGCAGGGGTTCGTTCGAAAAATACTCAGGGTTCGAATCTACTGTAGAAATAGCCTATAGGATGAACAGCAGAGCTTCGAGGTCTCATGGCGGAAGCAATGGAGGAACCCTAGGTTACAGATCTGCAGCAAAAGAAGAGGAATACCTGAGACAGAAGGAGATGGCGGCGGAGTAATCTGGTCGTGTTTCAGGGTGATGCAGCGGCCTGGTTAACGACGGCGACGAGCTCGAGGGCAACAGCGGAGCTTCAGGCGACGGAGGAAGAAGAAGAACGGAAGGAAGAAAGGTAACAAGGCGCGGCGGTATTTATAAGGGCTGAGAGATGAAACCGCAGGCGCGGGATTTGAGGAGGTCAGATCAGATAAAGATTCTACTGTCGCCTCGATTTTCGGGATAGCCTTTAAACAAAGGTAACAAACAGCTCTGAGCAATAAATGTGGAGGTGATGTCACGACTAGATAAAATGATTTCTGAAGATGACGTCATAGCCGGTTTACAAAACATAGAAGATACAGGGAAGAAGTTTATGCAAGATTTAGAAGACTGACATGAACAAGTTCAAATCATTCTGGGGCCTAATGTCAGGGATATTACTAGCAGGTATAAACCGGCTAGGGAGATCCGGATTATGGTAATGTAGCTGTGTAGTTATAAAATCAGTAGAGGTTACGGCCCATGAAGGCGCCCATGTGTAAAGTTTATACGGTTGGTAAACCGTCTTATCATGTAGCTTAAGACACAAGGAAGAAAGAATAGAGACCGAGGCGGACACGATTATGAGCCGGCCTAGGGACTCTATAAACCGGACCGGGCGTTGCCTCCTATATAAAGGAACGGCCCGGCGACGGTTGAAGGGCAAGCCACAATCCGTCGAGAGACATGCAAGCAATCTGCTCCCTGTTCATCGACGCCCAAGCAATACCAAACCAAACTAAACGTAGGCTTTTACTTTCATCGAAGGGGCCGAACTAGTATAAACCCTCTATGTCCTTTGTGTGCTTTTAACCTCTTCAAGCTAACCCGCGTGATGGCTCCACACCTAAGTCCTCTAAACCGGACATCTGACATGTTAATTCCACGACAGTTACCTCAGTGTCTTGTTTCATTTTTTTGACTCCTGCATCTAATACCTGCATGTCCAGTCTCAACTTGTTGATTGTACGTTCAGAATCATGTACACGTTGTCTTGCCACCTCTAGTTGATGCTCGAGAACATCAGCACATTCCAATTCCAATCCATAGATAATCATTCGGTAACGGCCATGCCGCACTGCTCGCAGATCTTTGTGTTGATGTCACTTCATCCTGAAATGTTTCTGTAAGTACACATGACTAGGCAAAAATATAGTTACAACAGTGAAGCGAGCAAGATAGACTATTTTGTACTCCCTCCGTTCCTAAATATAAGTCTTTCTAGAGATTTCAACAAGTGACTACATATGGAGCAAAATGAGTGAATCTACGCTTTAAAATATGTCTACATACATATGTATGTTATAGTCCATTTGTAATGTCTAAAAAGACTTATAATTAGGAAATGAGGGAGTACATGGAAAAACAGGACTAACAATAATGTTACACGTCATGAAGCATAAGCAGGTGATAGTTTAAAAATTACAAAAAAGGTAGTCTGTGCAGCCTGCATACAAAAATATCTCTTAGCTCACCAGATGAGCATGATGTTGGGGCCCAATCCAAAACACAGACAAGTTGCAAATTTACACAGCACGTTGCGTAGAAGTAAGCAAGCGGTTGGCCATTCTGTAGCTCAATTAAAGTCTTAGGGAGCATAATGAACAACAGAGGATTTCGTACAAACATACTACAACAAGCAAAACTATGCAATCATTAGCCTAGTATAAACTAGATTGCGAGCCTCATTCAATAATAGTTGGTTAATAGATTTCAAAGCTTCAGGCACACTTCGGCAGAGTATTTAAATGGTAAGGCCTTTAATTATGTCAACTAATAGTTATACAAGTACCCAACATCAGGCATCATTCTTTGGGCATCTCGTTAACCGAGGACAAATAAAGCAATTGAAAAGAGCAAATTAACTATGCCTGAAACAAACAAGGAATTGAACTGTTGAGTTGGATACAGTGAATTACCTTAACAGGTTGAAGAGGCTCAGCGCAACTCCTACTTCTGTTGCAAGGCTCCTTCCTAACATCTTGTAGATGCAAATCTTCAATCTTATCTTCATTGCACCCCCTCTGCAAGGTGACACAAACTAGTTACTCGTCTCCTTGGAAGATAAATATGAATACTTTCCAGTTAGTGAACACAAAAGGATGAGATTATAACAAAACAACACCACATAATGAAACATGCCGCATCTCTTGCACTTGCACACAATGAAATGAGCATTTACTATGTATGCACTATGTAAAAACTAGGCATAACTTCGAACTGGATCTCCAGTACTCTTGGAGAGCCTACTTTAGTGTACAGCCAAACCTTTATGTCACCTATGAGTTAGAGAAGGCCCCACTACAACAACCCTTAGTGTTTAAATAGTTGACAAGCTCTGTTAGAGTGTTAGGTCAAGAACAACAAGTAATCAAAGCAAACAGTGATGGTCATGCGTTTTTATTGAAATTAGGTAATGGGATCTCTATGGAAAACATTGACCAAAGTAGATTGTGCCAAGTAGATGGTATCTTTGTATTTGCATTTTGAGCAAATAGTGATGGTCTGTTTTCCTATCATATTAATTACTTCACTGGGTTCAATTTGTGATGTTTGCAAGTTAAATTAATTTTCATATGGGCAGCAAAATGAAAAAATATAATGCAATCTAGACTTTTACTGATCATACCAAAGATAAGTTGAAAATGCAATGAAAAGAATTGGTTGGCTTATTACACGGAGCTTATATTCATGGGTGCTTATTTTCTTAGGATAACTCGTAATAACTGTCCCTAAGAAACTTGGCCAATAGAACTGACATACGAATAACATGTCATGATGATTGCAATGGAGGAGTGACGTACCATAGCACACTGTATAGGCTCACCGCTGGCTCTCCTTTTTTGTGATGTTGCATGAAATTGCCGCATACATCTACTACTTTTTCATTGTGTAACCCTATCTGCAAGTTGACACGGCTAATTTCAGACATCTCTACATGACAATACATTGCATATCCCTTGCGCATATTTAAACCACCAATTAATGATTGTGTGCGTAGCATAAACTAGCCATGACTCTGTGTGCTGGACTAGCAGACACTCTAAGGGAGCCTAATGTAGTGTACTGGAATTCCTACATGTCACCTACGATTTTGTGTAATGTACTGCCTCTGTTCCTAAATATATGTCTATGTAGAGATTCCAGTATAGACCACATACAGATGTATATAGATGCATTTTCGGGTGTAGATTCACTCATTTTGCTCCGTATGTAGCCTATAGTGGAAACTCTGGAAAGACTTATATTTAGGAATGGAGGTATGAGGTAGTATCATGTATGACATCTACATATCTAATTTAGCAGCCAGTAGTAGAAATCATTGTCTGCACAAAGGGATTACTGGTCGAAAATCCTAGCAAAGCACGCTAGTAGGCACAGAACAATACAAGAGAGAGAGAGACACGCTTACAAGATCATAGCAATGCCTTGGTCCAGGATCTTGGTTGGCCAAGCTGTTAGATCCAGAAGAAACATCGTCCTTGTAGTTTTTCCCAGCTGCATAACAGGTAACAGCGACCTGTTAGTATATTTGAAGTACATCGGCAGGTGATGCTGGATGGGTTTAAAGGTGACAAGTACCTAGGCCGTGGCGGGTGCCTGGCATCTTGCCACACGGTGGGAATCAGGTTAGAAACGTCAAGGGTGATGACGCTGCGCTGGCTGTCGGGGTCCGCTAAGGAGATCTAGAACCGTCGAGTAGGGTGTTAGTGGAGCAGCTCCGGTAGGGTGGACTACGGTGTGGGCGAAGCGGATCTGTGGCCGTGGACGAGGGCATAGGTGAAGCTGCTCCGATGGTTGGGTTAAGGATGGTGTCGATGATGCGGATCTGCAGCCGTGGACGGGGCGTCAGAAGCTGCTCCGGTAGGTTGGATGAGGGTCCGAGGAAGCGGATCTGAGGCCGTGGACTTGTGAGTTGGCAAAGCGGCCCCGGTAGGGTTGAAAATGGTATGGGCGAAGCTACTCCGGTGGGGTTGACGATGGTGTCGGTGAAGCGGCTCCGGTAGGGTTGAGGAAGGTGTCGGCGAAGAGGATCAGAGGCCGTCGACTGGGGCGTCGGTGGGGCAGCTCCGGGGGGTGTGGACGAAGCGTCTCCGGTGGGGAGCATGAATGAGCCGCTGCAGATGCGCTGCGGTTGACGAGAGTACCGGCGAAGCAGATCCGGCGCCGTGGACAAGGCCGGCACTGAATGGGTTGTGGTACAGTGGTGGATGAGCAGTCTACTTGTTTCTAGGGGAGGTGGGAGGGGTAGATGCGGCCGCAGAAGCAGATCCGGCAAGGTGGACGCCACTGGCAGTGAATGGGCTCTGGTACGCCGGTGGATGAGCAGTCTAGGGTTTCGAGAGGTGACGGGATAAAGGCCGATGAAGTATGGACGGCATGATGTGAGATGCTCTGGTGCTGTGGAGTTTGTCGTTATTGCGGGAGGGGGAGAGGAAATGGGGTGCCATGTAGTGGGGGGAACCGAAAGTTACCAAAGCATCCTTGACCTATTATGTAGATGAGGGCGGTATTGTAACTGTTGGTCTCCGTGCACCAAGGACAAAAGCGGAATTTCGCATGCCAAATACTAAGGGGGCGGAAATTTTAGAAGGAGGCGGAAGATTTTGCCGCCCACGGGATCGTTCGTATCCAGTTTCAACTAATTTTGTACCGTGCTAGCGGGAAGGTCATGCGAGACTGTGTACACGGGGCACGCGTTAGTAGTTAATAATTGGTGTGAAGTCCACCCCAGAAAAAAGACAATAACTCGGGATGATGCGCCGATAACTTGGACGTTCACACGGGCGCGGCCAATCGTACTGGTGTAGTGGCGCGTTCACAAAAAAAAAAGGATCAAACGCTCAGCCTATGTATTTCTCGTGTAAATAGATAATTTAGAGCAATTGGTTATTTACATTAAACATAATGCATTGACGTGTTAGTGTAGAGGCGCACAAAAAGAAATGGACATTGTAGTCCGCTACTTAAAAGTGTTACTTCATATGATTACATAGCCTCCATTTCATAAAATGCATACCCGTTGAATTCATATATGAATATTACATATATTACTTCATAATAGAACCTTAAATCATCCAAGTCTAATGATTTTGAATGCAAGAGTAACAATGGTGCATGTACATGATAGCTACATTGGTTGTTTGAAGAAACATCATTGTAACTTTGGCATGCACAACTGAAAAGGTTTATTTAAATGGTTTTTTTGATATGTGAGTGTCCAATCTTTATACCGTTGAATCGATATTGTACCTTTGGCCACGATACGAAGTAGATATTGATTTATGTTCAAGCGATGCACGTCCACGATCGCTAGATAGTGATACGTGAATGAATTGTGCAATCTCTCTCACACGCATACATATCTCATTTCCCTGTGGGCATCGGAATCACACACGCGCACTTCGTGTATTTCTCTCCCTCCGTCAAGGTTAGTATTTGTCTTTCTACCCTGTCCTACAAGTCTCTCACATAGAAACACACACGCTCTCTCTGTCGGACACTCCCACCCCTTTAATTCTGCCCACCCACAACCACTATTGTCTCAAAGTATAATAATGTCTCTCATACATATGCCTAAGGTTAACTCGAGTTCTGGAACCATATGTATACATACAGTGGGATTCCAACAGAGCACCTTTTGTTTTGAGATTTCTCTCTCTCTCTCTCTCTCTCTCTCTCTCTCTCTCTCCCTCTCTCTCTCTCTCACACACACACGTGCGCACGCACACACACACATTGTTTATCGCTTCATTTTTTCCGGCACTTACATGCACACAATTTTGTTTATCCTCGCGATGCTTTAAGTATGCCTCGCACAAATGCTATCTACCTATCTCTTAATATAGCTAGATATGTGTCACACAAACTCCTTCTCCCTACTAGCAAGATGCTCATGCGTTGCACCGAATATCAAGATGCATTTGTATGAGTAGTTTATCTTGTGGGAGAAAAGGATGAACGAGGGAATGCCTTATTTGCAAATGCAGAGAGGGGTGTGGGTATCTTTTTGCAAAATTGCCACGGTTCCCTTCCTATCTGTCAGGTATAAATCGGATGGCCTATATTGCATGATGGTAGGAACACCATCATCACCAACTCTGCTTTTTATAAGAGTAGGGATATGTAAGTGTCACTGCCCCCCCGACACATTCACCCACACCCACACAACCACACACACACACTTCCCAACACCGAAGGAATAGGGTGATACCTCGATCTTGATACTAATCTATCGACTGGCTTCTCTCTCAAACACACACACGCACACACACTACCCGACACCGAAGGAGTAGGGCGGCACCTCGATCTTGATAGTAATCTATCTACTACTATTTCAAACACACACACACACACACACACACACACACACACACACACAC
>LR738713.1:846113115-846176662 GCA_902687465.1 Secale cereale
CACATCCCTCCCTCACCTCATCAAAACAGCCTGAGAAATATATATATACACTCCTATAAAAGACTCAGTTGGTGATGGTGGTGTGTCTGTCATCCG
The DNA here is from genome assembly GCA_902687465.1 of Secale cereale. Taxonomy (NCBI): domain Eukaryota; kingdom Viridiplantae; phylum Streptophyta; class Magnoliopsida; order Poales; family Poaceae; genus Secale; species Secale cereale. Next base: position 846,113,212 of record LR738713.1, read on the forward strand.
TCGTTTCTGACCATTAGATCTGCGTCTAATGGCCGTGAGGTATGTTGTGGCATTTTTGCAACAATAGCCCACTTCTCTGCTCCACTTTGCACAAAACCCCTTATTATCTTGAAAGCAACCACATCCCTCCCTCACCTCATGAAAACAGCGTGAGAAATATATATATACTCCTATAAAAGACTCAGTTGGTGATGGTGGTGTGTCTGACATCCATCGTTTCTGACCATTAGATCTGCATCTAACGGCTGTGAGTTAAGTTGTGGCATTTTTGCAACAATAGCCCACTTCTCTGCCCCAATTTGTAGAAAACCCCCTATTATCTTGAAAGCAACCACATCCCTCCCTCACCTCATCAAAAATCCGTGAGAAATATATATATACTCCTATAAAAGACTCAGTTGGTGATGGTGGTGTGTCTGACATCCATCGTTTCTGACCATTAGATCTGCATCTAATGGCTGTGAGGTAAGTTGTGGCATTTTTGCAACAATAGCCCACTTCTATGCTCCAATTTGTAGAAAACCCCTTATTATCTTGAAAGCAACCACATCCCTCCCTCACCTCATCAAAACAGCCTGAGAAATATATATATACTCCTAGGTGTGTCTGCCATCCATTGGTTCTGACCATTAGATCTGCATCTAACGGCTGTGAGGTAAGTTGTGGAATTTTTGCAACAATAGCCCACATCTCTGCTCCAATTTGTAGAAAACCCGTTATTATCTTGAAAGCAACCACATCCCTCCCTCACCTCATCAAAACAGCCCGAGAAATATATATATATACTCCTATAAAAGACTCAGTTGGTGATGGTGGTGTGTCTGCCATCCGTCGTTTCTAACCATTAGATCTGCATCTAACGGCTGGGAGGTTAGTTGTGGCACTTTTGCAACAATAGCCCACTTCTTTGCTCCAATTTGCAGAAAACCCCTTATTATCTTGAAAGCAAGCACATCCCTCCGTCACCTCATCAAAACAGCCCGAGAAATATATTTTGAGTGAAAAGTGCTGCCTCCATTCCTAAATATTTGTCTTTCTAGAGATTTCAATAATTGACTACATACGGAGCAAAATGAGTGAATCTACACTTCAAAATATGTCTATACAATCCGTATGTGATAGTCCATTCGAAATCTCTAAAAAGTCAAATATTTAGGAACGGAGGGAGTAATATATTAGGAGTATATCAAAACAAGAGTGATTTTTTTCAAGTTTGTGAACAAGAACTACTATTCTACTACTTTGGATCCGTCGCAATGCACGGGCACATTGCTAGTAAAAGGAAAAGGCCTGCCACTTTCGCGTCGCACTCCCCCCCCCCCACACACACTCGCCCAGGAATCAGGAGTACTCCACGGCCGTCCGGTACGACTCATAGCTTAGGGAAGGCGTGTTGCCTAGCATTTTCACTTTCATGTGGGACCCCCGTTGAGCAAACCGACTATTAGCAAACCGCACCCCGCCCGCCGCCATGTTGGAAAACAAAAACGAGGGGAAGATCTAGTTGTAGCACGGAAGCCAACAAATTTGGTGTCAGATGGGGCTCGTTGATAGAGTAGGAGCATTCTGTACTACTCTACTCCTACTAGTACCACTATACAACTAGTACTACCACTATACAACTAGTAGGTACGTGCACGGCACAACATCGTAGGAGCAAAAAATGGAAACATCTTGTTTTGGGTGATTTATCTTTTTTTCTGTCAATGTAGTATGAATAATATGATGTGGGGGCACCCATCAAGCTTATGTGGCTTGGTTGCATGGCTACGAAAGGTTAGAGAAAAATAAATAGATAATGTGTTTAGAGTGCACTCCACTAAACAGATATACTTTGGATCCATTGGAAGGGGCCGACACATCTATATCTATACCTCCTATATAGTGTGTGAATAACTTTGAAAGTTGGTCATTGGATGAAGCCAATCCGACGGTACAAAGATGGCAAATCCGAGCACTACTGGCCGTTGGATATCATCTATACATTCCACCAGACTCTGCCACATGTAGAATCTAGAAGACTCCACATGTTGAAGCATAATGCACAAACCACCAGAATCTCATGCGTGCAATGCACGTGTACCTTACTAGTACATACTAGTTGGTAGTAGTAAGAAACAAATTCCGGCTTTGACACGAGCTCGTATTGGGGAGCACCACAAGGCCTGCCGCGGGAGTTACACTTCCCTCTCGGGGCTCACGGGACCGAACTTCAGTGGCTTAGTGCCCAACCCATGAGTCAATGACATGCGGACCTTAAATGCGACTGGCCCACATGTCATTCTCATGGTGGTGGTGTGGTTCGCGACTCACTAGTTCGAGATGAACCGGCCGGTGGTGGCATGGCCATGGCGAGGGTGCCACAGCTGGGCGTCGGGGTGTTACGAGGCATTGATGGCTACACCGGCGGGTACTACCTGTAGTATAGAAGTACTCCAGCTAAGGATTGATGCCCAGGACGAAATGTGTCACAGCCACTGGATGAAAATTCGATGGTGCGGGACGTGTGGTATCATGTGTTCGTGCGGCGTCGTGGGAATCACGTGTAGCTATGTTAGAAACATGATGCTCGCCGCATTTAAGGTGACCCACATGTCATGCACACAAACGCAAAGGGGCGGTGCTGCCGAGAGGGGTGAGGCGCACGTCAAGGGACGTGGTGCCGTGGGTTGGAGCGGCGTCATGGGAATCGCGAGTGGCCGTGGATGAAACGTGATGGTCGCCGTAGTTGAACTTCCATGGACAAGCTGTCATGTCTACAGACACATGCATTCCATACCGATCACTGGAAGGAGTAGTAGAGAAAGCTAGGCGGATAAATAGTTCCTTATAGTCAAGCGGACCCACGCTACTACTTGTCCCAAAGACATGAACACCATCGAAATAGACCATCTATATCAATATACATAGCGTGGGAATATTTTTTTACAAGAGAGGAAATAGTTCATCCATCCATAATGCCATGCTGCTGGTGCAGCATCTTCTTCTTCTTCTTCTTCTTCTTCTTCTTCTTCTTCTTCTCCTTCTTCTTCTTCTTCTTCTTCTTCTTCTTATTCTTCTTCTTCTTCTTCTTCTTCTTCTTCTTCTCATTTTCTCTGGGAGACGGCTACACAACAAGGTCTCTGGACCTTGCAGCTATCTCAAAACTCACACGGGCATCGAGGGCAGCATATTCTATCTGCTCGTACGTCAAGTGATAATTCTCCCATCCAGACGACCTTAATGCCAGCGTCTCGTCACCCTTCTGAAGATTTGTTCCTAGCAAACAAAAATCTGCGTCGAATAGGGATGTTGTCGGTTTATCACAATCTACTACAGGAATTTTTATTCTGGTTTGTAGGTCAGCGATGCTATTCAGATTAAGGTTGTACGGCTCCAACTTCTGTTTGTCCCCTGCGATGGCTGCCCCACAGAAGTATATGTCCTCCCGAGAAAAGAAATCGTGAAGCTCACCTGGTATGGAGGGTGCGTGTATGATGTGGTACACCAAAACATCATCTTTGAGGCATAGCTGAAGGACGGCGGCGCGTTGGATCTTCCAAGTGGCACGCTCCATGTACTCTGCGTCGAGACCGATGAGATTCATCTCCACCTTTTGGAGGGAGTTGGATACATTGTTGATCCACTTCCGAACAACCCTTGGGTGGTCGGTGACTGTGGAAACTATGCTCAACGAGCCTTCGACGAGGACATGTTGGATGCTAAAAACCTGCATCTCGATCTCTTTCGCCATTTGGAACCGCTGGACCGGCGGGCTATGGTTTGGAGAATTAGGATTAGATGGCTAGTCTAACTGAAGAAGATGATTATTTATAGGGGCTTCAGAATTACTCCAGGAGGATGTGAAGAGGTTAAAACAATGCGAATGCAGTGTGATTTGGATGCAAATGAAGATCAAGGAGTAGTGAAGAAGCCGAGGAAAATCGGTTCTCGATGGAGAAGTAAATGGTAGAAGTGGCCTGCCATTAGTTGATTAGACAACTAGGTAGACTAAACAAAAAGGCTACACAGGTAGGCTGAGGAGTGGGGCATGTCCCTGTACGTGCCCATCCTTCCAGCGCTACATCTGCCACTGGCTAGTTGAGGTCACTCTTTCGAATCACAATGGCGAGACATTTTATGATTCCTTTTTATTTCTGCACCCTCCTGACAGGTGGGACCTATGCAAACGAGAATTTGGTTCTGCTTGCAATATGGATGATACCTGGAGGATGAAGTGGACCCAGAGGCATGCTAGCACGGGATTACTACTTATGTTCCTACTACTCCTACTAGTAGTAATAGTACAACTGTGGTACACTTGATGGTCAAAATACAATTATTCATCCGGTCCTCAAAGCGAAGTGACAAGACCCTGCGCCCGAGGTGACACCAGTCCAGGCGGTGTGTCCGGGTTACCAAAGTCAGCCTCACCTTGTGCACTGTGCAGTCACTTTCACCGCCGCTATATAGCATGCCTCGCCTCGTCTCCCTCTCCCCTAGCACCACTCCATCTCCATATCCGTCTCGTCGGAGATCCTGAGGTCACTCTTCATTATCTCACTGTGCCCCTGCATACCCTCGCCTCGCTCGCCTCCCCCAGTACCACTATTCCCTCGCTAGCCGCTCCAGCACCGACATCCTTCTCCCCCGTAAATCAAGCCCCCCAAAACCCCACCTTCCAAACTCCACCATGGCCGAACACGAACCGCGCAGGATCCATATGAGTCACGGTTGGAGCAATCTCCACAGTGACGTCCTCGAACTCTGTTGTTCGTGTATGGATATGTTGGGCGCCCTGCGGCTGGCTGCATGCTCGAGGGGCATGCACACGGCCATCATCGAAGCGAGGCCAAAGCTTTTCAAGACACCCTGCTTGCTGCTATCTGGTCTTGCGAGATTGGCTCACCATGATACAGAGGCGTACATGATGCCCCTCGACTTCAATCTGATCTCGATTAGCTGAAACTTCTTTGCAGGTATGTAGTGGGTCATCGTACATCATTTCCCTCGACTTCGATCCGATCACCATCGCCCGAAACTTTTTGGCAGGTATGTACTGGGTCGGCATGAACTCCGACTAGATGGCTGCCTTCAGAGAAGACGGTAATAAGTTGGAGCTCGTGAACTTCCAGACCTCCCATGAGATTATCCTTCCTCCGTTGGATTATATAGAGTTTTACCATCATGGTCCTAGTCATCTAGATTACCACGTCAGTTGGACGGACCTTGTTTTGCAGAAGATTGTAATCTGCCAAGTGCCCACACGATGTGCGAATTACGCAGACTTCAAGCTAATTGCCTTGTTCGACCGCAGACTCGCCTATCTTTAAGCCGGTGCCTTCTTTAGCTGGAGAGAACTCAGCTTGCAGTGGATCATTGTCAAAGCTGATACACACTTCTGTGATGCTATTGAACACAATGGCATCATCTACGCGATCGACAAAACAGATGGCACAACGTATTGCTGGGACGACGCGTGTAAGTTGTTTACGTCTCATGTTAATGATGACACCATGACACTGTTTGAACTTTTTGTGATGATTGGCATATCCCTGTTTGAGCAGAATTTGAGTAGAGCTATGTCAATGTATTAGAGACGCAGTAAATCAGCTATATTTGGAATTAGTTAATTCATGTGATTGTGATCATGTCATTACAGCCAATTTGTACCCCTGAATAATCAAATGGTTAGGAATATATGGATATTCTCCTTATTTTACAGTAATCATACTAAATATGAGTGTGTCTCAATGGCCATGTTAGTTTCCACATTTTCATGATGTAGAAACATGCACCACACTGTTGGTTTCATCTAACCATACATTAGGGAAGTAAATGTGCATATGGAGAACTCTATATTTGGAAGTAGTGAAATCCTGTAATGCTTACCATGTGTACATACCTATATTCGCCCTTCAGCAATCAATGGCTAGAATAATATCCTCACAAAAAATTTGCCCACAGAACACGAGTATATAACAATGCATGGTATGTTAGTTACCTTGAAGAATTGGTTTGTGAGGACATAATATGATTCGATAACGTGCATGACATGGTAGTTTCCTGTGAAGAATCGATTGCGAGATAACATGAGTATAACCATGCATGGCACTTCTATAGTTTCGAACCTAGTATACATTTCCCTGTATTTTCCTCCCAGTTCTAACAGGGACATATCAATGCTATTTCTTGCATTATCCTACCCGTACTCTGAACAATGTTGATCTTAAATTAACAATGCCTGTCCTTTTTGATATGATGCAATGTCCCTACAGTTACTGCCCTTTGTAATCACACCACCTTTGACAAAAACAGGGAAGCACAACTGGTTCCTCGCTCGATTAGACGACGGCAAAAGACTAATGATCATTCGAACATGTCGGGGAAACTGATCGCCCACGAACACCTATGGGACCGGAGCCCCTTTTCGGTACGGCAAGGGGGCGGAGGATGCACAAAGAGCGGATCGAGGCGTGCACGCGAGCAGTTTACCTAGGTTCGGGCCGCACGGATGCGTAAAACCCTACTCCTGCCTTGGTTTGTGTTGCGTTCTTGGCTCGGGAGCGAGAAGAGCTACAGTGCTTATCGCTAGCGACACAGAGCGTGAGAGTGATCGAAGATCGGAACCCCCCCTCTACGTTGCGCATGGGCCTCCTTTTATAGGTCAAAGGGGTCACCGACAGGTGGCAATGCAGTCGAGGGTAGAAATGTAAAAATGGTGGTAGTTGGAACAGTGTATGCATAGTGCTCTATACCTAACCCGGACGGCAGGGGACAAGGGCATTAAATGCCCGTCGCCGTCGCCCCAAACAGTGCAAAAAGCGTCCGTCAGGGCGTCTCCGTCCGCCACGATGGTGGCCTCGTCATCACAGCTCGCCATCGTGTACCCCAGGCTGCACAGCCTTCCGCCACGTGCGCCTAGAAGGGCCCCAGGACGACGCGTGGGCGGATGCGCTGGAGCGTGGGTACCTAGTGGAAGTTTGCCGCGGCAAGCGCCTTGCCGCGGCTGCTACTTTGTCGCCCGTAAGCTTGTCGCTCCCCGGGCCTTGCCGGGATGCATGGCGCGTCGCGGCAAGTCTCCTGAAATGCTATGTTTGGCCTTCCTGGCAAGCTCCTTTTGCCAGGGTCTTTCACCAAAAGGGGTGGTCTTGAGCCTGGACGCGTGGCAAGCCCTGCCACGGGACGCTGCTACTGCCCGTGCACAAGTTGGGATACTAAGGTACCCCTACTTTAGTACACCGACAGGAGCCCCCGGGCCTGGGCCACACACGGTGCCGAGCATTGTTGGGCCAGGCCCAGAACAGTGCACGGGCACACGCGGCCCACGGCGCGCCGCATCCCACTCCGTATCCACCGCGCCCCTCCCTAACGGCACGCGTCGATTGCGGCGTCGTGGGAGATATCGTGGCCTGTTTCTTTAATGGGGGAAATGCGGAACGCCCCCCTCTCCCCCTTAAAAGCAGGGGAAACAGGGGCAGTTCCTTCCATTCGCCCGCTGCTTCTTCATCCTCCAGAAACCCCCGCTGCTCCCCTCCTCCCCGAAGGTTGAAAGAGAGCAGCGCTCCGCCCTTCCTCCGCCGCCGCCAGCATCCCCAGTGCCGTCGACTTCCCTCGCCGTCCCCGCCATGGCCCCGAAGGGCGACAAGGCAAAGGCCGCGAAGACCGCCAGGGCGCTGAAGCTAGCATCAATGCGGAAGAAGATGGCGGTCTTCCCGCCGAGGCTCAGCGCAGAGGAGCTGAAGGACTCCTTCTACCTCTTCTGGTCGAGGGAGACAAAAGCGCACCCGCGCACCAAGGTACTCCCCGCTGAGGCCTGCGACATGTTTCCGGGAGGATACGCCTTTTTTGCTCTGTTCTTCTACTGCGGGCTCTGCCCGCCCTACTCGGAGTTCTTTTGTGATATTATGAATACCTACGGGTTTCATCTCCTTGATTTCACCCCAAACGCTGTCTTGACCATGGCCGTTTTCGCACATCTGTGCGAGAACTTTGTCGGAGTCTACCCCAATGTAGCTCTTTTCCGCCATTACTTTACGCCTCGAGTCGAGTCTGGGTCTCCTCTGTCCGGCGGAATTTCTTGGATCTTCAGGCTCCATAGGAAAGAGGCCTACTTGACTGGGGAGCTCCGCGGCAAGTGGGAGGAGTGGAGGGCCAACTGGTGCTGGATCATGGAGGACGAACCACAGCAGTTCACTTCCCGGCGCCAACTGGCAGTAGTGCGCGGCAATGACTGGAGTGACCTGGCCCCTGAGGACGACAAGCTGAAGATAGCCACCACTAGGATTCTTCGCCTCCGGCAAGCCAGGCTCACTGTAGGTGCCTTCGGGGCGGACTTTCTTCGCCGCCGCATCGCTCCCTTGCAGGAGAGGAAAAGGGCTGCTTGGGAGTTTGATAACGCGGTAGACATTATGAGGCTGCGCCCGGGCCTCAACTATAATTTTACTGTCATGGAGCTAAACGCAATGCTCCATGCGCTATTCAAGTACGACCGCAACCATCCAGAGTGGTTTGCATTGCCGCAGGGCGTAGTTCCGTTGTGCAACAACTCGTCGCTCAGCGCCATCCGCGCGGCGATGCCGTTGTGTGACTCCCATGGGATTGACCCCACTTGGCGGGAGCCTTCCGACGAAGTCGTGCAGACGTTCTTCGACAACCTGGTGGAGCTGCCCATCAAACCCGACGAGAAGAGGGGCCTCACCAGCGACACCATCGACCAGGAGATGGCGTATATCGCCACCAGGTTGGAGGAGGTAGCTGCAGCCAGGGCCGCGGGCGAGTTCGGATATACTTTGGAGGAGGCGGATGCAGCGGAGGCGGTAAGTCTGGCCGAGGAGGAAGAGCTCTTCAAAGTGATAAAGCCTGCCGGGCAACCTGCTGGGACAAGCGAGGCCGCCGAGCAAGGCACAGAGTCAAGCGGGCCCACCGAGCAGGGCGTCGGATCAAGTGATTATGCCGAAGACTCAGGCGGGTCTCTGAATCTCGACTCTTCTTCTTCGTCCTCGGGTAGTTCACCGCCACCGGCAAGTCCTCCGGCTCCAGCGAGGAGGCGCCTCCGCAAAGCCGCAGACGTGGCGGGGCAGCCGGCGGGCCAGCAGCCGCAGCGCCGTCCGACACGCGCCACCGTGGCGAGCAAGGCCGCCAAGGGAGTGCCCCGCGTTTCAGCAGCGGCTGGAGGAGGGTCTTCCCGGGCTGGGGCTAACGCTCCTGCCGCCCCTCGTGCCTCGACGACAACTGGAGCGGGGTCTTCTCAGACCACCGTCCCTGCTCCCGCCAAGCGGCCGAGGGAGCCTGCTCCTCCAGCTCTTCGCGCCGGGACGCGTGAGGCGGACTTTGATTTCCCCGTGCTTAGCTCCGACGAGGAGAAGGAAGAGTAAGCACTGTCAACTCTGGTTTTCTTCGATTTTTGTTGCTCTTGTCTTGAATTTTCTTCGCCCGATTCTGATTTCGTCTGTCTTCCAGGACCCTGGCCCAAAGGGCAGCGAAGAGGGCCAAGATGTCGGTGGTCTATGTTGAGGATGAGCCCGTCGCAGCAGCAGGGGATGCGCCTGCGACAAGCTTGCCGGACCAGGCAGCTGCTCCCCAGAGCAGCCCCCAGCGCAGCCCCCAGCGTGAGTCTTCTGCTTATTCTCCGCTTCATCGGGTGCGCGTGAGCTTCTTATCCTTATTATCGTCTTGTCTGTTCGTTGACTTGTGCAGAAGCAGAGCAGCAGTCTCAGGGGCGCCAAGAGATCGCTCCCGACGAGCCGCACGTCTCGACCACTCCGCCAAGGAGGAGCTCCCCGGCGAGGGAGGACACCCCGCCAAGGGCGGGGACCCCGCCGAGAGCGAGTACTCCGCCAAGGGCGAGCACCCCGCCAAGGGAAGGCGCCGGCGGCCCTCCGCCGGCGGGGGCTAACACCACGCCGCCGAGGGAGGACTCCCCGGCAAGGAACCCCATCGAAGAAGAGGCCCGCGCAGGTAACCCTTGCACTTTTCTTCTCTTGGATTTCTCTTTTTTGGATATTTGCTTTGACAGTTACTTTCTTCTTTCTTCTTCTTTTCTTGTCTTCAGACCCGTCCGCTCTAGAGCCGATGGAGACAGAGGTCGCCGTCGAGGAGGACGCGCACGGTAATACTGGCGATGTCGCAGCCGATGAAGGGGCGGCCGGTGCTAACGAGCCTGCCGCCGACGAGACCGCCGAGGCTGCTGGCGTGGCAGCTGAGGGGGAATCCGGCAGCCGCACTGACGGCCCTGAGGCCGCAGGAGCGTCAGACGCTGCGCCGGCTGCCGACCCCTCTGCTGTCGCGGCTGGGCCCGGCGCCTATCTGGAGGCTGGCAACGGGGTATTCATTCAGCTCCCGTGGGCATCTACGTCAAGGGCGCCCGCGGAGGGAGAGGTCTTCGACGGGGAAGTCCTCGCCTCCGCCGGGCTGAAGTTCATCGACGCTCCCGTGGGAATCTACGTCAAGGGCGCCCGAGGAGGAGCGGCTTCTGCGGAGGCTTCTGGCCTTGTACCGTGCCAGGCAGGCCAAGCTGGAGTCCCGAGAGGCTCTGGCCGCCAAGGCGGGCGTCGACTTGGAGAAGCGCGCCGAAGAGCTCCGGGCCGCCAACCAGGCGGCCCTCCGATCCTTGGCGGAGGAGCGGGAGGAGCTCGCCGAGGCGCATCAGGCGTTTATACTTGAGAAGGCCGAAGCAGAGGAGCAGCAACGGCTCGCCGCCGAGGAGCTGTCTCGGCGGGAAGGTGAACTAACGCAACGGAAAGTCGACCTCGACAGCCACGAGGACGACCTTGCCGCGCGCGAACAGTCTCTTGGCGGAGCTCTGTAGGAGGCGAAGGATGCCGCTGCAGCTGCTGAGACCGCCAAGAGAGACCTGGAGGCGAGGGTGGTGCAACTGGAGATCCACTTGAAAACGAGCGAAGAGAAGGTTGCTGCGCTCATGTCGGAGAGGGAGAAGGACGCCCACAGCCACTCCGAGCTGCAGGTCCGTCTCTCCGACAAGGGCAAGGAGCTCGCCATCGCCAAGGATTCCGTTGCAGACTTGGAGTTGAAGCTGTCCACCCTCACCGCATCACTTGACGGCGCTAGAGAGCGGGAAACGAAGCTGAAGCAGGATCTCAGGGCTGAGAGGGCACTGTTTGACAGCGCCGCCCTCGCCCAAAACAACTTCAGGCTGACGGTGGAGCACTGGACCAAGGGGCTTGTCGCCGCCGCCGCTGATATCGACAGGGAGTTGGCGGGGCTGGGGACGGAGCACCTCGGGTACTCCACCAACGAGAATCTCCCTCACAGCGCCAAGCTCAGCTTGTTCTTCAGGGGAGTGGCGCCGGCCCTCCAGCAGCTCCGGGAAAGGATCCCCATGCAGCTGGCGAACGAGGCGCGCAGGCTTTGCACGGGAGTCATGGAGAGGGTGCTGATGAAGATAGCCTTCCGCAACCCAGGACTCAACCTCGATAACGTCCTCAGGACCTTGCCGCCCGACGCCGACCAGGAGGCGCTCAGGGCCCTTGTCGCACCCATCGTGGCCAAGTTTGGCAAGATCAAGAGAGTCGACGGTGACCGCGCAGACTAGGCTGTTTTCCTTTGTTGCTGCCAATTACGTTACGAACAACAGTCTATTAGAAAAGCGACAAGTCATTTTGTATCATAACTTTATTTTGGGTAGTTAATGCAGTGTTATTTCCTTTACTCGACTTCTTTGCTTTGTATGCTTTTACCCTATGCTTTTAGGGAACTTGCCGGCGAAGGGACCCTTGCCGCGAGCGCTGAGTGCGAAACTCCAGCAGCCTGCCGGCAGTGCCGTCGCCGACAAGAAACCTTGTCGCAGCTAGTCGCAGCGCACTTAGGTTGTTGAGCGAACTCGAAAACGAAGTAAGGGCGCGACACTTGTCGCAGCACGCTTAAGCCATTGAGCGTGCTCGAAACAAAGTAAGGGCGCGGCTAGCCACGAGTTGGTTCCTTCGCGCACAGGTTTTCCATACGAAGTGCGGTCGTTCAAGGAAGATAACCTTTAAAATTTAAAAATTTGAATGCTCAAACTTTGGCGACTTAGCTTTTGTGTGTCGTTTGCTTCCCGGCAAGGTGAGGCTTTCTTGAACGGCACTTGGTCCATACCACTGTCTCCTTCCCCCCAGCAAACTTGTGCGCGAGGAAAAACTTCTTCTGCTTGAGAGAAAAAGAAAAAGGGAGGAAACATAGATATGGAGCCTTGCGGCTCGTTATTACTTACTGGGGGTGCGTGCTGCACAAAGTGTCAGATTATACATGCAAGAAAAACGAAAAGGCATGAAACGACAAGCTGTGCGAGGCACATAAGTTTTACTGATGTACGGGGTCTGCGCCCGGCTTTGTACAAAGGTTTACATGCAGCAGCGGCAAGACTTGTACAAAAGGTGGTTGCCGGAGCGGATCAAGGCAACCGCGCCTTATGGGTAAAACTTGCGAAGGTGCTCAATGTTCCAGGAGTTGCTCACCGGTAAGCCCTCTTCGGTCTCAAGGCGGACAGCGCCGGGCCTTGTGACTTGTCTCACCCGATAAGGGCCTTCCCACTTCGGCGTCAACTTGTTGGAATTCTTGGCGGACTGAACGCGCCGAAGAACAAGGTCGCCTTCCTCGAGACTTCTGGCTTTAACTTTGCGGCTATGGTAGCGGCACAAAGCTTGCTGGTATCGAGCAGCTCGTACAGCAGCCTGAAGACGGTCTTCCTCAAGGAGCAATGCGTCATCTTGTCGCAGCTGCTCTTGCTCAAGCTCATCGTAAGCGAGCACTCGAGGCGACCCGTATACGAGTTCCGTGGGGAGAACTGCCTCTGCTCCATAGACAAGAGCAAAGGGTGTCTGTCCAGTGGCTCGATTTGGTGTCGTCCTGATTGACCAAAGAGGCGCCGGCAACTCTTCAATCCAGTTTCTTCCGCATTTCTGCAGCCTGTCGAAAGTTCTTGTCTTGAGTCCGCGCAGCACTTCAGCGTTTGCCCTCTCCGCTTGACCATTGCTCCTCGGGTGAGCGACAGAAGCGAAGCAGACCTTGGCGCCAAGGTCTTGGACGTATTGCATGAAGGTGCGACTTGTGAATTGTGTGCCGTTGTCGGTGATGATCCTGTTAGGGATTCCGAAACGGCAAACAATCGACCTGAAGAACTTGACTGCTGACTGTGCGGTCACCTTTCTCACCGGCTCCACTTTCGGCCACTTTGTGAACTTGTCGATGGCGACGTACAAGTACTCAAAGCCCCCGGCTGCGCGGGGAAACGGGCCGAGGATGTCGAGCCCCCAGACCGAAAATGGCCAGGACAAAGGGATCGTCTGGAGAGCTTGAGCTGGCTGATGTATTTGCTTGGCATGGAACTGGCACGCTTCACACTTGGTTACTTGTGCAGTTGCATCGTGGAGGGCTTCTGGCCAAAAGAAACCTTGCCGGAACGCCTTGCCGGCAAGTGCTCTTGTGCCAATGTGGTGACCACATATGCCTCCATGTATCTCTGCCAACAGCTTTTGCCCATCTTCCCGGGGAATGCACTTCAATTTGACACCATTGAGTCTTCTTCTGTACAGTTCATCGCCGACGAACTGATACGTACTTGACTGCCGGGTTATTCTTTCTGCTTCTTCTGGCTCTTCGGGAAGTTCTCCTGTTTGCAGGAAACGGACAATTTGCTGTGCCCATGCTGGAGCCTGAGGCTCAACAACAAGGACTAAAGGCATCAGTGCTGCTGCGGGAACATCAGCTTCTACGGCAAGAACCTGTGGCTCGGCCGGAGCTGGACGTTCCCCGGCAAGCTTGCCAGGGCAAAACTTGTCGGGAACGCATTCTTCAACTGTACAAACCCTAGGGTCTGCAGGAGCAGACTGTTCCTCAGCAACTTTGTCGTTGATCTTGGGGACCTTGTTGGCGGCGGCTTCGGGAAGCTCTGCCGGCAAGTAGTCACCAGAGACCAACTTTCTCTTCTTACTTTGTCCAACTGATGGTGTAACGGATGGTTGAGTTAACTTGAGCACAAAGATCCCTAGTTCCACAGGTAGCTTTAGTGCAGCACACTTTGACAGGCCGTCTGCGATGTCGTTTTGAGCTCTTGGAACGTGCTCCATCTGTAGGCCTTCAAAGTGCTCTTCAAGCTTTCTCACTTCGTCGACGTAAGCTTCCATCAACGAACTCTGGTAGCTCTTGTTCACTTGGGGGACAACCAACTGCGAATCACCCCGCACGATCAGCTTCTTGATCCCAAGCTCTGCTGCGATTCTGAGGCCGGCAAGCAAACCTTCATACTCTGCAGTATTATTCGTTGCTTGCTCCTTGGGAAAGTGCATCTGGACGACGTACTTGAGGTGCTCGCCGGTGGGCGCGACAAGCAGCATGCCAGCGCCGGCGCCTTGCAGCGAGAAGGCACCATCGAAGTACATTATCCATTCTTTGCTCGCTTCTTTGACGGGGATGCTTGTCTCTGGTATTTCTTCGTCTGGCGTTGGCGTCCATTCTGATATGAACTCCGCCAATGCTCTGCTCTGGATAGTAGAAGTACTTTCAAACTTGAGACCAAAGCTTGATAGCTCCAGTGCCCACTCGATAATCCTGCCTGTTGCTTCTGGATTTTGCAATATCCTTTTCAGCGGAAAGCGAGTGACCACTGTTATCTCATGTGCTTGGAAGTAGTGACGCAGCTTTCTTGAGGCCATGAGGAGGCCGAAAAGCAACTTCTGCACCCCAGAGTATCTTGACCTAGCCTCCTGCAAGGGCGCTGCACCATCTTCTTCCGCACCTCTTCTTGCATTTGCGCAGACTCATCCTTGTCGGGGCCAGAGCTTGTCGGGGAAGCCCCCTGCTTGTCGCTGGATGTGCTTGCCGGGGCTGTGGGCTCTTCATCTGCCTCCCTTTCCGCTACCAACGCAGCACTAACCACTTGATTGGTTGCTGCTAAGTACAGCAGCAACTTCTCTTGCGTCTTAGGTGCGACAACTATCGGAGTGGAGAACAGGTACTTTTTCAAATCTTGCAGCGCTGCCTCCGCTTCCGGAGTCCATTTCATCGGACCCGCCTTTTTCAAGATTTTGAAAAACGGCAGGGCGCGTTCTGCGGACTTAGAAATGAACCTGCTGAGAGCAGCCACGCGGCCGGCAAGCCTTCGTACATCCTTGACGCGCTTCGGAGCTTCGATCTGCTCAATGGCTTTGATCTTGTCGGGATTGGCTTCAATCCCCCTCTGGGACACAAAGAACCCGAGAAGCTTGCCGGAGGGGACTCCGAACACACACTTCTCGGGGTTAAGCTTGAGTTGTATCTTGCGCAGATTCGCAAAAGTTTCATCTAGATCTTGAATCAGAGTATCCTTGTCCTTGCTCTTGACCACTATATCATCCATGTAAGCTTCTACATTCCTGTGTATCTGTGGCTCAAAAGCAGTGTGGACTACTCTCGCAAACGTTGAACCGGCATTCTTCAATCCAAAGGGCATGCGTATGAAGCAGTAAGTGCCGCATGGAGTAATGAACGCGGTCTTCTCTTCATCTTCTTCAGCCATAAAAATCTGGTGGTATCCGGAGTATGCATCAAGAAATGAAAGCAACTCACATCCAGCCGTGGAGTCAATGATCTGGTCAATGCGCGGCAAGGGAAATGGATCTTTGGGACAAGCTTTATTCACATCGGTGAAGTCTATACAAAGCCTCTACTTCCCATTTGCTTTGTGCACGACAACAGGGTTGGCCAGCCACGTGGGATGAAGTACGCCTCTGACAAGGCCTGCCGCTTCCAGCTTCTTGATTTCTTCTGCAATAAACTCTTGGCGCTCCACCGCTTGCTTTCTGACCTTCTGCTTGACGGGCCGCGCGTGAGGACAAACGGCAAGCTTGTGCTCAATCACTTTCCTGGGAACACCGGGGATGTCAGACGGTTGCCATGCAAACACGTCGACATTCGCCCTCAGGAAAGCAACGAGCGCGCTTTCCTATTTAGGATCGAGCGTGGCACTGATGGTGAAAGTACCACCAGTGCCGTCCTTCTTGGCGGACACCTTCTTGGTTGTGGGTGGAGCTGCCATCGCCTTCTTGCACTTTGATGTCTACACACGCTTCTACTCTTGTAGACTATGTTGGGCCTCCAAGCGCAGAGGTTTGTAGGACAGCAGCAATTTCCCTCAAGTGGATGACCTAAGGTTTATCGAACTCAGGGAAGTAGAGGTTGAAGATGGTCTCTCTCAAGCAACCCTGCAACTAAGATACAAGAAGTCTCTTGTGTCCCCAACACACCTAATACAACTAGGAGTTGTATAGGTGCACTAGTTCGGCGAAGAGATGTTAAATGGCAAGTGATATGGATGGCAAAACAAAGTAATATAAATCTGTAATAAAAAGTGCAGCAAACAAACAAGTGGTAAACGTGAGCACAAATGGTATTGCAATTGTGGAAACAAGGCCTAGGGATCATACTTTCACTAGTGGCAACTCCCAACAACATTAACATAATCGAATCACATGATATTTCCCATAAAACATGCAATGGAGATGCACCCGGCGGTCATTCCTCCGTGGTCAAGAGAGGACGAGAATTATGTAGGGCTACAAAAGCACACCTCAAAGTTCGTAGTTCTCAATCTAAGGATTTCCCAATGTCACCGCGGCCATCCAAAGTGAGTCTCACAATCACCACAACATATCTAAAGGATAGTCAAAGACAAGCACCAAGAGACTCTCAATCTTCAATCAACACACAAGAGAGGAAATCACTCATGAAAATATTTTTCTAATCCATGTCCAATAGACCGCTGTCACCTTGGTCTCGGGGATTATACTAGATAAAGACAAGTGAGTACATCAATCCAATACATAGAGGAAGGGGAAATATCATGGGATCACTCTAGATTAACATAGCCTATGATCACAACGAAGATCACATCATGGGAGAGAGAGATAACCACATAGCTACACGTACGAGCCCTCGGCCCCGGAGAAGACTACTCACACATGGACATGGTGAGGAGGAGGTTGATGATGGTGTTGATGGAGAGGTGCAGCCCCGCGAGGAGGAGACGGCCGGCGGCAGCCACGGAGGCGGCGGCGGCGGCCCTTGGTGGCGCGGCGGCGGCGGCGGCCCTAGGGGGCGGCGGCGGCCCTCCGGGCGGCGGCGGCCCTAGGGGGCAGCGGCTCCTTGGCTCCCCTTCTTCCTTGTGGATGGTGATGCAATGGTGCTGGTCCTCCCCTCCAAGACAGCGGCTTGGGAGGAGGAAAATTCGTGGCCCTTGGTGACCCAGGTTTCCTCTCTTTATATAGACTCTCGGATTCCCGTCATCAGATTTTGGGCCTCAGTAAAACGGGCTTTACTCCTCCGTCCGGACTCCGATTTGGACGAACTTTATATCCAGAAGCATTGCCTCGAAATTCCCCACAACTTTCGCAACTAGGATTTTTCCGTTTCACGTCGTCTTCTGGCCGGAAGGTGACCATCTTTAAAAAACGTTCTCAGACATATTTCAGGAAAGTCAGAGTCCTACTCCAATACGACTCCTTTTGCGTTTTTGTCAATTTCCAAGCAATTCCTACACAATAAAGTGTAAAACAAGAACATTGTGCACTTTTGCAACCATTAGTAGGTTATTCCAAATATGATCAAAAGTGTATGGAAGTGCATAAATATCATAGCAATATCACACAAAAAGGGCATGGAGCAAGCAGAAATTATAGATACGTTTTGGACGTATCAACATCCCCAAGCTTAATTCCTGCTCGTCCTCGAGTAGGTAAATGATAACAAGCATAATTTCTGTGGTGACATGCTATTAACCATATAAGAAATTTTCACAGTCACATGACAAGTGCTTACTGAGACAATGAATCTGTAGTAATTAAGTTGCCTCATGAGAAAATCACAAAGAACTGAAAGTTTTACAATATGATACTGAAACACTCAATAGATTTGTAGTGAGCATGGTGTGCAAATATGACAAAGTGATATCTCGCTTGCCCCCTTTATTGAAGCAAAACATAAATGCAGGGGCACCTCCAAGGTTTAAGTGACGACTAGATACAATGATTTCAGAACAAACGATATCATAATCATGCAAAAGACAATGGTACTTTGGGATAATGCACATTACACTCAGAATGATAATCATGCTCTCAATAGTTGGTGCTTTAAAGAAGGTGGAGACTCTCGAACCGTGGCTTTTGTTGGCAAGGTTTGAAAACCCGTGGTCGGAAACAAAAACTAAACATGTACCAGAGCTCTTGGTTTTAAAAACAGAGGTAATAATTTTTTTTTAGAATATGCATATTTCGTCAACGAATGCTAGCAGATAACTCAATCACTTCTTGAGCTGGACAAGTTTCGAGGAACGGCTCCCGAATGAGGACGATCACATCCTCTTAATCTCCTTTGTTTATCACTGCCAAAGTTTTCTGATTTCTCATGAACAAAGCGTGAAGGAGGGTTTGTTTGTTGTATAATTTTTTAATGAGCCGGGCGCACTCTATGCCAGTTCCTTCTCGTATTATGGGTTTGCACATTAGACATGCAATCCCGGGGTGAAGCTTGTCCAACTTAAAAAGATCATGAATTGACTACTACTTCCTCCTGAGCTAAAACAGAGGCACAAAAGAGAAATGTTTTTTTGAATAATTTCGAGATGGTACATGAAAGTCTTCGTTAGGAATGGCAGGTAAATACCATGTATAGGTAGGTATGGTGGACTTATATGGCATAACTTGTTTAAAGGATTTTGGATGCACAAGCAGTCAGTCCGCTTAGTACAGGTGGAGGTTAGCAAAAGACTGGGAGCGACCAACTAAGAGAGCAATGACGGTCATAATCATGCAGAGCGACAAAGCAACATTGAATCGAGCTTGGAAGTTATATCGCTACTCAGAAATTAAAGATCATCAAGGCTTGGTAGACTTTCTTTACAGTCTTAAATATGCGTGAGCATATGCCAAGTCAATCAAAATAAATTCTTGGAGGGAGATATCACTAAACCATACCACATCATAGGCAAACAAATCATGTTGGTACTCCAATAACACATTGAGAACCCCCCAGCTATTTGAGACTAACCATAAGAAAACATGAACTACTAAGCACCATTATGCACGTAGCATTTTTATCATAGACATATCAACCAGTGCAACAGAAGCCAACTCTCTTAACAAGATAAGCATGATAACTAAAGAGAGTTCCAGCGACCAACTAAACAAAAGCTCTTCAAAAAGTAAAGCATGAAAACTAAGAGCTGAACATGACAGTAGCTATTGAAAGACCAAGAACATACACAATAAAGATAAACATGAAAATTCTATGTTGTGTTCTAGGTTGAAGTGGAGCGTGTTTCTCTCCCACACAAAGAAAGCTGAGTTCCAACTCGTTATGAAAAACAAGAAAAGCTAAAGAAAACTAAAAATGAAACTAAAAGCAAGACGCTCCAAGCATAGCACATAACACATGAAGTGATTAAAATATAGTGGAACGAAAGACGAACTGATAATGTTGATGGAGAAGGGGATGCACGGGGGCATCCCCAAGCTTAGACACTTGAGTCTTCTTGAATATTTCTTGGGGGTGCATGGGGGCATCCTCAAGCTTGAGCGTTTGACACTCCTGAATCTTTTTATCATCTTCCCTCGCACACTTGAAAACTCCCTTCATACATAACTCCTCATAATCTGATTAGCAAGGTTAGTACCCTTAATAAAATAATTTTTCCTTGCTGGAAATAAGGATATTCTTGAAGGTCTACCGTTTCTCAAGATTGCCAAATGGTTTTTGCAAAGAAAAAGCAAGCTCAATGTTTGCAAAACGAAGGAATGGCAAAACAGGACAGAATCTGTGAAAAACAGACCAGCAGGTAGTAAATAATTTGTTCGGGGCACTTCTGCAACTCAAATCAAAAAACTCAGAACAGACGCCCGAAAGCCAATTGTATAGAGCACGCTGTCGAAACAATTCAGACCAAAAGGATGAACTGGTGATTTTATACGAATTTTTCTATCCAAGGACAGAATCTGTTTCCTGGACAGCACGTCACAACTTTTGAACTTTCTTGCAATCAGAGGCTACACTTGGCACAAAATTGAAAAGCAAAGATACAATGATGATGCTACTGTAGTAACAACATCAAGACACAACAAAAGCAAAATAAAATTTATTCATTGGGCTGCCTCCCAAAAGAGCTTTCTTTTATGCCTTTAAGCTAGGCATAATGCATAGAGATCAAGTTTTATCAAGAGTAAAAGAATAGCTAGCCCGTACAACGGACTCAAAAGGTAACTTAATCTTCTTTCGAGGGAAGTGTTCCATCCCTTTCTTGAGAGGAAACTGAAATTTTATATTCCCCTCTTTCATGTCAATGATAGCACCAACGGTGCGTAGAAATGGACGTCCCAAAATAATTGGACAAGAAGGTTCACATTCAATGTCCATAATAGTAAAATCAACGGGAACATAGTTGTCATTGACAATGATAAGAACATCGTCGATCCTCCCCAAAGGTTTCTTTATGGAAGAATCAACGAGACAAACACCAAAAGAACAAGAATCAAAAGGTTTCAATTTAAGCATATCATATATTCTTTTGGGCATAACAGAGGTACTAGCACCAACATCACATAAAGCATAGCAAGAGAAGTTATTCAACTTAATTTTAATCATAGGATCCCAACCATCTTCTAGCTTTCTAGGTATGGAGGCTTCTACTCTAAGTTTCTCCTCCCTAGCTTTGATAAGAGCATTAGTGATATGCTCTGTGAAGGCAAGGTTAAGTGTGCTAGTGCGGGGATCTCTAGACATCTTGTGAAGGAAATCAATAACTTCGGTAAGAGTGCAATTATCAAAATCAAGGTCACTACTATCAAGTAAGGTGGTAGTGGTGTCCTTTAGGTTCACTTGTTTGGTAGTTTCTATAGTCATAGCATCACCATTAATAGGTCCAATGGGACCAGGAGTGCATTGGGTGCTAAGAGTTTGGATATCCTCAACAACTTGAATAGTAGCAACAGTGTGGTGGGTAGGAAGGCTCTTAATTCTATCTTCTTCCTCCCTTTCTCTAGCCCATCTCTCTTTAAGTTTAGCCATCATCCTAATATTTTCATTAATTTGCACTTGAATAGCATTCATAGGAGTGACCTTCCTCTCCTCAAGAGGAGAAGTTCTAATTTTAAGCAATTCTACTTCATTGGCTAAATTGTCTACCTTCGAAGAGAGATCACCTAGTTTGTTTAGTTTTTCTTCTACACTATTATTAAAAGCTTTTTGGGTAGTGATGAAATCTTTAAGCATAATCTCTAGTTCAGTAGTGGAGTTCTTGGTGCTAGGATAAGCATTGTTGTTCCCATAAGAATTAGAGGGGAACGGTCTAGGATTGCTACCAAAGTTACTCCTATAAGCATTATTGTTGAAATTGTTTCTAGAGATAAAATTCACATCTACTTGTTCTTGAGCAATCAAAGAATTTAAAGGAACATCACGAGGATCAATAGAAGATTGCTTCGAAAGTAGAGACATGATCAAGTCAGCTTTTTCATTTAGGGAGGAAATCTCCTCGACAGAGTTTACCTTCCTACCTGTTGGAGCGCGTTCGGTGTGCCATTGGGAATAGTTGGTCATCATCTCATCGAGAAGCTTTGTGGCAGCACCAAGTGTAGTTGACATAAAAGTTCCTCCCGTGGCCGAATCTAACAAGTTCCGCGAGGTAAAGTTCAAGCCTGCATAAAAAGTTTGGATAACCATCCAAGTAGTCAAACCATGAGTAGGGCAGTTTTTGATAAGAGATTTCATACGTTCCCAAGCTTGGGCAACGTGTTCATTATCCAATTGTTTAAAATTCATTATGTTACTTCTCAGTTGGATAATTTTAGCAGGTGGATAGTATTTTCCAATAAAAGCATCTTTGCACTTGTCCCAAGAATCTATGCTATTTCTAGGCAAAGATTGAAACCAAATTTTAGCTCCTCCTCTCAAGGAGAAAGGAAAAAGCTTAAGCTTAACAATATTACCATCTATTTCTTGGTACTTTTGCATATCACAAAGTTCAACAAAATTGTTCAAGTGTAAAGCAGCATCATCTCCAGCACCGGAGAATTGATCTTTCATAACTAGGTTCAGTAAAGCAGGTTTAATTTCATACGAAGGTGCTGAAGTGGCAGGTGTAGTGATAGGTGTGCAGATAAAGTCATCGTTGTTGTGACTAGTGAAGTCACACAACTTGGTGTTCTCGGTGGAACCCATAGTAGCAAGCAAGCAAGATAACTATTTTTCTGATTTTCGATAAAAGATACTAAAGCAAAAACTGAAAGGTAAACTAACAAGACTATAAAGCAAAGGTAAAAGATAGCGTCCAACTCCCCTATCCTGAAGAGTGGAGTCCCCGGCAACGGCGCCAGAAATAGCTTGATGTCTACACACGCTTCTGCTCTTGTAGACTATGTTGGGCCTCCAAACGCAGAGGTTTGTAGGACAGCAACAATTTCCCTCAAGTGGATGACCTAAGGTTTATCGAACTCAGGGAAGTAGAGGTTGAAGATGGTCTCTCTCAAGCAACCCTGCAACTAAGATACAAGAAGTCTCTTGTGTCCCCAACACACCTAATACAACTAGGAGTTGTATAGGTGCACTAGTTCGGCGAAGAGATGTTAAATGGCAAGTAATATGGATAGCAAAACAAAGTAATATAAATCTGTAATAAAAAGTGCAGCAAGCAAACAAGTGGTAAACGTGGGCACAAATGGTATTGCAATGGTGGAAACAAGGCCTAGGGATCATACTTTCACTAGTGGCAACTCCCAACAACATTAACATAATCGAATCACATGATATTTCCCATAAAACATGCAATGGAGACGCACCCGGAGGTCATTCCTCCGTGGTCAAGAGAGGATGAGAATTATGTAGGGCTACAAAAGCACACCTCAAAGTTCGTAGTTCTCAATCTAAGGATTTCCCAATGTCACCGCGGCCATCCAAAGAGAGTACCACAATCACCACAACATATCTAAAGGATAGTCGAATACAAGCACCAAGAGACTCTCAATCTTAAATCAACACACAAGAGAGGAAATCACTCATGAAAATATTTTTCTAATCCATGTCCAATAGACCGCTGTCACCTTGGTCTCGGGGATTATACTAGATAAAGACAAGTGAGTACATCAATCCAATACATAGAGGAAGGGGAAATATCATGGGATCACCCTAGATAAACATAGCCTATGATCACAACGAAGATCACATCATGGGAGAGAGAGATAACCACATAGCTACATGTACGAAACCTCGGCCCCGGAGAAGACTACTCACACATGGAAATGGTGAGGAGGAGGTTGATGATGGTGTTGATGGAGAGGTGCAGCCCCGCGAGGAGGAAACGGCCGGCGGCAGCCACGGAGGCGGCGGCGGCGGCCCTTGGTGGCGCGGCGGCGGCGGCCCTAGGGGGCGGCGGCGGCCCTCCGGGCGGCGGCGGCCCTAGGGGGCAGCGGCTCCTTGGCCCCCCTTCTTCCTTGTGGATGGTGCTGCAATGGTGCTGGTCCTCCCCTCCAAGATGGAGGCTTGGGAGGAGGAAAATTCGTGGCCCTTGGTGACCTAGGTTTTCTCTCTTTATATAGACTCTCGGATTCCCGTCATCAGATTTTGGGCCTCAGTAAAACGGGCTTTACTCGGCCGTCCGGACTCCGATTTGGACGAATTTTATATCCAGAAGAATCGCCTCGAAATTCCCCACAACTTTCGCAACTAGACTTTTTCCGTTTGACGTCGTCTTCGGGCCGGAACGTGACCATCTTAAAAAAACGTTCTCAGACAGATTTCAGGAAAGTCAGAGTCCTACTCCAATACGACTCCTTTTGCGTTTTTGTCAATTTCCAAGTAATTCCTACACAATAAAGTGTAAAACAAGAACATTGTGCACTTTTGCAACCATTAGTAGGTTAGTCCAAATATGATCAAAAGTGTATGGAAGTGCATAAATATCATAGCAATATCACACAAAAAGGGCATGGAGCAAGCAGAAATTATAGATACGTTTTGGACGTATCACACTAGCCGGTGGAGCTCGATGGTGCGTCCTCGACGGCAGCGCAGCACTCCGAAGAGGTGCGTTTGCCGGAGTGGGCCCCAGAGCTCTTGCCGGACTTGGTCTTGTTCTTCCCCCCGGGAGCTTCAGCGGCAAGTGTCTTGCTATCCGTTGCGGCTGCTGCGTCCCGGTAAATCTTGTCGGCGCAGATAAGCGCGTCCTTCTTGTCGCCGAGGACAGAGATGACGCTTAGCAGGCCTGGCATCTTGAGCATGCTGTAGGCGTAATGAAAGGCTGCCATGAACTTGGCGAGCGCCGGACGGCCAAGTATCCCATTGTATGGCAATGGGATATCGGCAACGTCAAAGGTGATCCACTCAGTCCTGAAATTCAGCTCTCCGCCAAAGGTTACTGGCAGTGTGATTTTCCCCTTCGGCTTGCTCCTTCCCGGGTTGATCCATTGGAACGTGCCGGTCTCCTCGAGCTCGCTGTCGAGGATCTGGAGTTTCCGGACCACAGCAGAGGAGATCAGGTTTAGGCCGGCCCCGCCGTCCACCAACATCTTGGTGACCTTGAGGTTGCGGATGGTTGGTGAAACCAACATCGGCAAACACCCGACCGCAGTTGTGCGGTCAGGGTGATCCTCAATGTCGAAGATGATGGGCGTGCTGGACCACTTCAGGAGTTTGCGCGACTCGACGGGTGGCTCTGCTGCATTAACTTTCGGCACCCATTGTTTGAGTTGGCGGTGGGAAGTATGCAGAGATGCACCTCCATCGACGCACAGAACTTCTGTGGCCTTCTGGAACTCCTGCTCGCTGTTATCTCCGTCCTCCATGTCTTCGTCGTCGTCTTCGTCTTCGTCCTTGTCGCGGCCGCGGGGAGGTCTATCTCCTTGCCGCTGCTTGGCCTTGCCGCGGCGTCCTCCCCGGCCATTGAATGGCCGCTTCTTGCCGGACTCTCCTCCACCTCCCTGGGCCTTCTCCTTGTCGCGTCGCTCGTACTCAGCCTTCTGCTGTTCGACGAGGTACTCGACCCTTTTGCAGTTCTGGAGATCGTGGCCCTTGGTGCGGTGGATCTTGCAGTACTGCTTGTCGGAGCCGTCTTGCTTGTCACCGGCCGCTACAGTGGTAGCTTCCTTGCCGGAGCCACCAGCCTGAGCTTTCTTGGCGCTAGCCTCCTTGCCAGACTGCTCAACGACAAGTACTTCCTTGTTCTTCTTTTTCTTGTTGTTCCGCCGCCGGTTCTTCCTTGCCGGGGCGGCGTCCTCACTATCTGTTCCCCCTGCTCCAGCATCCTCTCCGGGGAGTCTCCTCCCCTCTTCAGCGCGTGCGCACTTGTCGGCCAGGGTATAAAGCTCACTGACGTCTCGGATCTTGCACATCGCCATTTCCTCCCTCATCCTGCGGTTACGCACGTTCTGGTGGAACGCACTGATAACCGCGGCAGGGTGGACGTCCGGGATGTTGTGCTGGACGCTGCTGAATCTCTGGATGTACTTTCGCAGGGATTCTCCTTCCTTCTGGGCAAGTATATGAAGGTCGCTCTCCTGGCCATGGGGCTTGTGGCCACCTGCGAAGGCGCCGACAAACTGGTAGCACAGGTCGGCCCAAGAAGAAATAGAGTTCTCCGGCAAGTGCATGAGCCAAGATCTGACGTTTGGCTTGAGCACGAGCGGGAAGTAGTTCGCGAGTATCTTCTCGTCTCGTCCCCAGGCAGCCGGCACCGCAATGGTGTAGATGCTGAGGAACTCCGACGAATGCGTCTTGCCGTCGTACATCTCGGGTACGTCGGGCTTGAAGTTTTTCATGCTGGGCCACTGGACTTGCCGCAGCTCACGAGTGAACGCAGGACAGCCCGCCGCGTACGGCAAGTCGCCTGGTTCTCCGGGCGCGTGCATGTCGACAACGGGCCCAGCGCGCTGGTCGGGTTGCCGCCGTGCTTCTCTTCGACGCTCGATGCGAGTTCGAGCGTCTTCTTGTCGTCTCTCGTCGAGGACTTGGCGTTGATCGCGGCGAGCTCGTGGATCCGACGACGCCGTGGAGTCGTCGTTGATGTTGATCCGGCGAGTCGGCGATTTCGACCTTCGGGGCGGGGAGTGCACGGTAGTTGCACCCCCGGCGGTCTTGTCGCCATCAGCCCGCGCCTGGCTAACTTGCCGCGGCCGCGACGTCGTCGGCTGCTGCGGAGTGTCGTTATTGGCGAAGGCGATGAGACTTTGGATGGTGGCCCTCCAGTCGTCGGCCTTGTCTGCCGCTGGAGGGAAGTCGAGGAGCAGCTGAGCTCGGGCTAGAGCTTCTGCTGGAGTGGAGGGGAGCGGTGGTGAGCGGTGCGAGGAGCGAGATATGCTCGGACTTCTAACTGCGTTAGAAGGACTTCTAACTGCGTTAGAAGGAGTGCAGGGTCTCGCTCCGGCGACCGCGCCATGCTCGTGCCAGCACGTTGGCCTTGAGTGTCCCGCGACCCGCCAGTTTGGCCTTGTCCCAGCAAGCGTATGGTACCTTGGGTACCACGCCGCTGCCGGTCCGACACCTCCTGAGAGGGGCGCGGTGCGTGCATGGACGCCGAGGTCTTGGAATGCGCCAGGTCGTCCGTTTTGTCCTTGGACTTGGCCGCGCCGTGAGTTTCCTCGCCGGCGTCCGTCCTTCCGCCAGCGTCAACCCCACCGACCGTTGGCTCCGGTGGCGGCGGGATCGACGCGGACGGGCCTGCTACCTCTGAAGCCTTCTTCTTCGGCGGCATGTTGATGTAGTCAATGAACTTGATGAGGTTGATGGAGATTTCGCCCGCGTGAACACCGGATCGGGTTCACAGAACCTCGACGCACCCCCTACCTGGCGCGCCAAAGATGTCGGGGAAACTGATCGCCCACGAACACCTATGGGACCGGAGCCCCTTTTCGGTACGACAAGGGGGTGGAGGATGCACAAAGAGCGGATCGAGGCGTGCACGCGAGCAGTTTACCCAGGTTCGGGCCGCACGGATGCGTAAAACCCTACTCCTGCCTTGGTTTGTGTTGCGTTCTTGGCTCAGGAGCGAGAAGAGCTACAGTGCTTATCGCTAGCCACACCGAGCGTGAGAGAGATCGAAGATCGGAACCCCCCTCTACGTTGCGCATGGGCCTCCTTTTATAGGTCAAAGGGGTCACCGACAGGTGGCAACGCAGTAGAGGGTAGAAATGTAAAAATGGTGGTAGTTGGAATAGTGTATGCATAGTGCTCTATACCTAACCCGGACGGCAGGGGACAAGGGCATTAAATGCCCGTCGCTGTCGCCCCAAATAGTGCAAAAAGCGTCCGTCAGGGCGTCTCCGTCCGCCACGATGGTGGCCTCGTCATCGCAGCTCGCCACCGTGTACCCCAGGCTGCACAGCCTTCCGCCACGTGTGCCTGGAAGGGCCCCAGGACGACGCGTGGGCGGATGCGCTGGAGCGTGGGTACCTAGTGGAAGTTTGCCGCGGCAAGCGCCTTGCCGCGGATGCTACTTTGTCGCCCGTAAGCTTGTCGCTCCCCGGGCCTTGCAGGGACGCATGGCGCGTCACGGCAAGTCTCCTGAAATGCCATGTTTGGCCTTCCTGGCAAGCTCCTCTTGCCAGGGTCTTGCGCCAAAAGGGGTGGTCTTGAGCCTGGAGCGGCCTTCCCGGCAAGCTCCTCTTGCCGGGGTTTTGTTTCTTTAACTTGAATACTTTGTTCTTGAATGGCTCCAAAGGAACCATAGTGGGCCTTGGCGGACGCGTGGCAAGCCCTGCCACGGGACGCTGCTACTGCCCGTGCACAAGTTGGGATACTAAGGTACCCCTACTTTAGTACACCGACAGGACACATGAACCGTAAAAGTTATATTGCAAAACCCCCACTGTATACAGGCACCATGAAATACGTGAGTATCTGGACAGTGGCTGTTACGTCTATGAGCAGGATACCAGCTTGTTGGGGCCTTCAGGATTTTTTAGTTGGAGGCGGGTAAATAGCCTTGGTTCACACTCTCTGTTTCTCGGACTCAATTATCCGATTAACCAGGAGATCACCGTTGGAAAGGACCTTGATGGTAGAGAGGCTATGTTTGCTATGGAAAATTGTGTCTACATGGCGAGCCCTAGGAGTTCGGGAGCAAACTCCCCTGATTGTCAACGGTACGGCCTGCAGCCAAAACAAGGAGAGAATGACAAAGGCATCTGGATTAACTTTGATCCTTGGATGTCTCAATTACAACAGGCAGTGATGTGGTTCAAGCCTTCAGGTTGATAGGTAATTGGGTTGTTGCATCGAAAGGGTGTAGTACTAGTGTCTCCGGATCATTGGTCGCTGAAGCGGGGCTGCAAGTTATGATGGTGTTGGATCATCTCTTCGAATGACTTTGTTGTCTTTGCTGCTTGTTCTGGATGGGTAGTTCTTTCTTTTGTTATGCATATTCCTTGTCATTTGTTCATCCTCATCTATGTCACTCTTACTATGTAATAGTTGGCTCTGTTTAGAATGTCATTCTCGTCTGGATCATGAGAGTCTGAGCGCTGCAGATGGGTGCGTTTTGGTGGTGTAGCAAGACTTCTTATGAACTATCATGTCTTGTTGTTTATGTCAGTAGTAGTCACTAGTCAGTGTTTGAATGTTGTATATATCGTTGTTTTGAACTGTTTATTGTCTCGAACTACTGGTGTGCTAAATGAGGGCATCACCATTCTCCAGTGTTCAGAGTGTATCTCCTTTTTTCAAGTTATAAAATTTGAGCTCAGTGTCTGTTCGATGATGTACACTTGTTTGGGCCAGTGAGCTGTCGTTGAATATGGGCCGAGTAGTAACGCAATGCCAAACAGGTCAATTCTGACTCTCAGGCCGGGCTCTCAAAAGATCCTCAAAAAAAAGGCCGGGCTCTCCAAAAAAGATTGAATAAGGACTCTTAGGCCGACATGTGGGCGCCACCGGTGTTTTCGTGCGCTTGCGCGCAGAGAGCATATTGGCGCGTGTTTGAAATTCAGGCTACATTTTCATCCCCAATCTCCCGCCCCTCCTCCACCTCTGGAATCTCGATTCCTACTCCAGTTCGGCCAAATCCCCCTCCTGTACTCCCTGTACTCAAGCTCACTATCATGTCGCCGGTCAACGCGGATCTCCGAGCCAGAGATCCTGAGGTCCGTCCTACCTTCGGTCGCTGCGTGCTCTCGCTCAACAGTGGCATGGCGGCGCTTGACGACCAGTTTGCCGGCAAAGTGCTGATGGTAACCATCAACGGCGACCGGCCTCCCGTCTCGCCGGACGACCTTGTCAAAGCTCTTGGCATTGTGCACGGCATCCAAATAAGTGACTTGCTCATCGAAGTCTGTTCCCCACCGGCTGATTTCTTCGTCATGTTCCGAACAACTTTCGACTGCAGTCGTGTGTTCGAATCTTCCCGGCGTTTGTTCTGCGATGGCGCGCTGGTGAGCTTTGATCGGTGGCACCCAGGATGGGTCTCGGTGCAATCTGAGCTTGAGTTTTTAACAAAGCTTACCATCCATGGCATGCCTCGACGTGCTTCGAATAGCGAGTCCATGAATGAGATTATCAACGACCTTGGAGGTGAGCTCGTAAGTATGTTTGTTCCTCCACACAGCTGGGCTCTGACGGTTATGGCATGGATGAAGAAGCCATCCACCATACTGAAGGTGATTAGAGTTGAGATATCGGTGAAGGAACCGGGGTTGTACTATTCATCGCCACCGAGGCCGCCGCGGACCACGTTAGGGATGTACCTGTATCGAGTGTTCGTGCATGTCGTAGAAGTGGTCAATCCATTAATCGAAGTCCTGCCACCGCCGCTGGTGCCAGGGTCTGTCGACGACGTCCATTACAGGAATCAACGTCAGACTTTCACCGTGTTGCTCGAAACGATGGATGGCACAGGGCCTACTCCGTCGCGCGACGGAGGCCACTGCTTCTTTGGGAGAAGAGGCAGGGCCGGCTGCCTGGATGTGCTCTAATTTGAGGTAACAACTGAATCTTGTCAGATACTAGTTAAATCCGAGCTATGGGTGTGAAGCACTGATGTGCCAGTAGATTTGATTGTGACCTGTTCTAATTTTGTACCTGAACTTTATTTAGAAAGGGATGTATGTCAACTTAATGTGCTAGCAGAACTTATTGTGTTGTCTGTCTGTTTTCTTTGCACAACATTCAAGATATTTCCCTGTCATTGATATATGCGATGAACCGTTATGTACGAGTTCGTTGGTTTCAACATGGCCCTCACCGTAGTGATCCACTGCTTCCATCCCGATTGTCCCGCCAGCATGAAATTTTTGTATGCAAGTTCAGTGTGCTATGATGTTCTATATGATTGTGTCAACTATATAAGTTTTTATTGAGCATCAGCAATGCATATGGTTGAAAGATGTATTTACGAGCATCGATCGATGGGTCTCTCTCTCTCTCTCTCACACACACACACACACACACACACACACACACACACACACACACATGCACACACGCACAAGTGGGACCCATTGAATTATTTCTTTCCTCGTGACAGCTTTTAATTAGGTTCCACTGTAATCTACTCCCTCTGTAAACTAATATAAGAGTGTTTAGAATACTAAAATAGTGATCTAAACACTCTTATATTAGTTTACAGATGGAGTAACTTTTTTCTTATGTTATTAACTGAGCTCAGTGACTTCAAAAAGTTGTACAGAAGCCTTGTTTGGGCCTTTCCTGCGTCGCTGAATGTGGGATGATGATACGTCCAAAACGTATCTATAATTTCTGCTTGCTTCATGCCACTTTTGGGTGATATTGCTATGATATTCATACACTTCCATACACTTTTGATCATATTTGGACTAACTTACTAATCCAGTGCACCCTAGTGCCAGTTTCTGTTTTCGGCTGTTTTTGTATTTCAGGTTTTCACGTTTCGAGAACTGCCCAGAAAAATCCAGAAAAATTATAAAAAATCAGCGATCCGGGAACGACACTGCCTCCGAAGGGCAGCCTGGGGGGGGGGGGCACAGGGGCTCCAGGCGCCCTGTGGGCGCCCCCCCCCTGGGCCGCGCCGGGGGGGCGCCTGGGCCCCCCGAAGCCCGTTCGGTGCCCCCCTTTGGCATATATTTAGAGGGACCTCCGAAACCCTCAGACAAGGACTTCTTTTCGCGATCCCATCTCTGTTCCGCCGCCGCCGCCGCTTCCAAGATCGGGAGCACCAGGAGAACTCTTCCCGGCACCCTACCGGAGGGGAGGATCACCACCGAGAGCTTCTCCACCACCATGGACGCCTCCCGGATGACTCGTGAGTAGTCTCCCTTGGACCATGAGTCCATGACCAGTAGCTATGTGATGTTCTCCTCCCGTTCTTGTGCTTCACTAATTAGTCCTCGTGAGCTGCCCTACATGATCGAGGCACCTATGTAATCCTTATGCTGTTGCTATGTTGAGTTTGCTGGGATCCGATGGATTATGAGATTATGTTCAGATTGATCTTGAGTAATATATTTGATTCACCTCTTTTATATTTTAGTTCATAAGTAATTCTTGCATGTTCTCCGTTGTTATTTATTGCTTTGGCCGAGTAATAGGTAGTGACTCCAAGAGGGAACGTTATGCTTGATTGTGGGTTCATGCCCCTCGATGACTAGCTTGAGTGACAGAAACATGAGTCTAGGGGATGTGCTGTTGCCACAAGGGGGAAAACAACGGTGCTTGTGCCCGCGGGTGCAAGGATTGTTTACTTTACGCAAAGTTCTTTTAATGTAGTTGTCTGTTGCATTGAGTTTACACTATGGGTGGGACTCGCAACTTAATACCAGCGAGATGTTCTGGATAGATATCTCAAGGTGGATGATTAGTAGTAGATATCGATGGATTTCGGTCTACTTACTTTGGCATACCGCCCATGCTTTGAACCTCAACCTTTCTTGCAATGTAGTCAGCATTGGTTTGCGTTCGTGGTCCTGTCAATTGCCCAGCTGTAATTCGTTTACCTCACATAGTTGTTTTATCGTCTTTTGGGAGAGAGACATCACTAGTGAACATCATGAGACTCTGGTCCATATTACCATCATTGATCACATCCACTATTTACTTTTCGCTATTTACTTACTATTGCAAAAACTATCTATCACTGCTTTTAATCCTTTGTGAACTACAAGGCCGGAGAGATTGACAACCTCTCTGTACTCGTTGGGAGAAAAGTTATTTGTATCTTAGTGCAGGTCCACGTTGATTGCTACTAATATGGCGCCGTAGCAATTGACACCTACTTGTTGAACCTAGGAGTCTCTGGGGAATCGATCCTTGGCATCTTTGCTAGGGGAAAACACTTCTACTTACTGCATCTTACACCTTCCACTTGGGGTAACCAACGAGGGGTTCGAGGCCCATCAAGGAGTATTTTCTAGCGTCGTTGCCGGGGACTCCACTCTTCAGGATAGGGGAGTAGCATGCTATCTTTTACCTTTGCTTTTTAGTCTTGTTAGTTTACCTTTCATTTTTTGCTTTAGTTCCTTTATCAAAAATCACAAAAAAATTATTTGCCTTTTTATTAGTAGTCCTTTCTGTTTAGCCAAACATGTTAGGATTTGGTGCTTTGAGGGAATCAGAAGTTCTAGATTTCCATCAAAGAGATGGAGAAAATATGAAGAAGGCATGGGACATAATTTCTGATGCACATAGAAGAATTATGCCTTGGATACCTATAAAAATTGTGCTTAGAAATTTTTACAATGGTCTTTTTAAATGGTGTAAACACTCCCTTGACATTATAGCCGAGGGAGATTTCCTAGAATGTGATGAAGCTAGAGCTCTTGAAATTATACATGGTCTATCTAGTTACTTTGTTTATGATCATAATTTTGATACTGTCATAGATAGACTTGCTACTATTGAAAAGAGGTAAGGGACAAATCCGCTTACGCGGGAAGGCAAAAGGTGTGTACCCCTTTCCTAGAAGGAACAAGAATGAACTTATTGAGGAACCATTTGAAACAATTTATAACTCCGATTATTATGATGATTATTGATTCCTCTATGCATTATGCCTAGCTTAAAGGCATAAAAGAAAGCGCTTTTGGGAGGCAGCCCACATGAATAAATTTTTTGCTTTTGTTGTGTCTTGATGTTGTTTACTGCTGTATCATCATCATTGTATCTTTGCTTTTCATATTTGTGCCAAGTATAGCCTCTGATTGCTAGAAAGTTCAAAAGTTGTGAGGTGCTGTCCAGGAAACAGATTCTGTCCTTGGATAGAAAAATTCGTATAAAATCACCAGATCATCTTTTCGGTCTGAATTGTTTCGACAGCGTTCTCTATATAATTGTCTTTCGTGCGTCATTTCTGAGTTTTTTGATTTGAGTTGCAGAAGTATCCCGAACAGGTCAATTACTGCCTGCTGTTCTGTTTTTCACAGATTCTGTCCTGTTTTCCCTTACCTTCACTTTGCAAATTAAGAACTTGCTTTTTCTTTGCAAAAACCTTTTGGCAATCTTGAGAAACAGTAGAACTTCAAGAATATCCTTATTTCCAGCAAGGTATAATTATTTTATTAAGGGTACTAACCTCGCTAATCAGATTATGATGAGTTATGTATGAAGGGAGTTTTCAAGTGTGCGAGGGAAGATGATAAAAAGATTCAGGAGTGTCAAGCGCTCAAGCTTGGTGATGCCCCCGTGCACCCGTAAGAAATATTCAAGGAGACTCAAGCGTCTAAGCTTGGGGATGCCCCCGTGCATCCCCTTCTCCATCAACATTATCAGTTCGTCTTTCGTTTCGCTATATTTTTATCACTTCATGTGTTATGTGCTATGCTTGGAGCGTCTTGCTTTTAGTTATCTTTTTAGTTTTTCATAACGAGTCGGAACTCAGCATTCCTTTATGTGGGAGAGAAACACGCTCCACCTCTACCTAGAACATTACATAGAATTTTCATGTCTATCTATGCTGTGTGTGTTCTTTGTCTTTTAATAGCTACTATCGTGCTCTGCTCTTAGTATTCATGCTTATCTTTTCAAGAGCTTTTATTTAGTTGGTTGCTTGAACTCTCTTTAGTTATCATGCTTATCTTATTAAGAGAGTTTTCTTCCGTTGCATTGGTTAATGTGTCTATGATAAAGATGCTACTTTCATGATGGAGCATAGTAGTTCATGTTTTCTTTTGGTTAATCTCAAATAGCTGGGGGGTTCCCAATGTGTTATTGGAGTACCAACTTGGTTTGTTTGCCTATGATGTGGTATGGTTTAGTAATATCTTCCTTTGAGAATTTATTTTGATTGACTTGGCGTATGCTCACGCATATTCAAGACTGTAAAGAAAGTCTGTCAAGCCTTGATGATCTTTTATTTCTAAGTAGCGATATAACTACCATGCCTGATTCAATATTGCTTTGTCGCTCTGCATGATTATGACCGTCATTGCTCTCTTAGTTGGTCGCTCCCAATCTTTTGCTAACCTCCACCTGTACTAAGCAAACTAACCATGCAATACATAGCTCATGGGAAAGTAGCCTAAAAACTATTGTGGTAAAGAATATGTTGCCTATGTATCTTATTTCTTATAAGTTGCTTGCTGAGCGGTAACCATGTTTCTGGGGACGCCATCAACTGTCACACTTTTGTTGAATATCATGTGAGTTGCTATGCATGTTCGTCTTGTCTAAAGTAAGGGTGATTTACCGTGGGTTGAATAACTATGCATATTGTTAGAGAAGAACATTGGGCCGCCAACCAAAGCCATGCATCATGGTGGAAGTTTTAGCTTGGACCTTAATCCTCAATCTCTTATGAGAATATGCTTATGCTTTAAAGAGGAGTCCATCATCTATTTTCTATGTTGTCCCGGTATGGATGTCCTCAAGTTGAGATCTATCAAAAACGAGAAATCAAATGCGATCTATCTTCTTGGACCTTTGTACAGGTGTCATAGAGGTACCCCTTTGTGACACTTGGTTAAAACATATGCAATGCAATGATAACCCATGGGGATCCGAGCTAATTAGGACAAGGAGCGAGCACTATTGGTATTCGATGCATGAGGCTTGCAACTTATAAGATGTTTTATGCATGACACATATGAAGTACTACTACCGTTGACACAATTGCTTCCATGTTGTCAAAACAAAAAGCTCTAGCACATAACCTTTCTTTTACATTTATGTTGAAGCACCAACTACTGAGAGCATGATTGTCATTCTGAGTGTAATGTGCATTGTTCCAAAGTAGCATTGTCTTTTGCATGATTGTGATATCGTTTATTCTGAAATGATTGTATCTAGTCATCACTTAAACCTTGAAGGTGCCCCTGCATTTATGTTTTGCATCACTAAAGGGGGCAAGCTAGATATCACTTTATCATATTTGCACATCATGTTCATTGCAAATCTTTTTGATGTTTTAGTTTCATGTTGTAAAACTTTCAGTCATTTGTGATTTTCTCTTGAGACAACTTAATTACTTTAGAATCATTGTCTCAGTAAGCTTTTGTCATATGACTATGAGAAAGTCTTATATGGTTAATAGCATGTCACCACAGAAATTATTCTTGTTATCATTTACCTACTCGGGGACGAGCAGGAATTAAGCTTGGGGATGTTGATACGTCCAAAACGTATCTATAATTTCTGCTTGCTCCATGCCACTTTTGGGTGATATTGCTATGATATTCATACACTTCTATACACTTTTGATCATATTTGGACTAACTTACTAATCCAGTGCACTCCAGTGCCAGTTTCTGTTTTCGGCTGTTTTTGTATTTCAGGTTTTCACGTTTCGAGAACTGCCCAGAAAAATCCAGAAAAATTATATAAAAAATCAGCGATCCGGGAACGACACTGCCTCCGAAGGGCAGCCTGGGGGGGCACAGGGGCTCCAGGCGCCCTGTGGGCGCCCCCCCTGGGCCGCGCCGGGGGGGCGCCTGGGCCCCCCGAAGCCCGTCCGGTGCCCCCCTTTGGCATATATTTAGAGGGACCTCCGAAACCCTCAGACAAGGACTTCTTTTCGCGATCCCATCTCTGTTCCGCCGCCGCCGCCGCTTCCAAGATCAGGAGCACCAGGAGAACTCTTCCCGGCACCCTGCCGGAGGGGAGGATCACCAGCGGGAGCTTCTCCACCACCATGGACGCCTCCTGGATGACTCGTGAGTAGTCTCCCTTGGACCATGAGTCCATGACCAGTAGCTATGTGATGTTCTCCTGCCGTTCTTGTGCTTCACTAATTAGTCCTCGTGAGCTGCCCTACATGATCGTGGCACCTATGTAATCCTTATGCTGTTGCTATGTTGAGTTTGCTGGGATCCGATGGATTATGAGATTATGTTCAGATTGATCTTGAGTAATATATTTGATTCACCTCTTTTATATTTTAGTTCATAAGTAATTCTTGCATGTTCTCCGTTGTTATTTATTGCTTTGGCCGAGTAATAGGTAGTGACTCCAAGAGGGAACGTTATGTTTGATTGTGGGTTCATGCCCCTCGATGACTAGCTTGAGTGACAGAAACATGAGTCTAGGGGATGTGCTGTTGCCACAAGGGGGAAAACAACGGTGCTTGTGCCCGCGGGTGCAAGGATTGTTTACTTTACGCAAAGTTCTTTTAATGCAGTTGTCTGTTGCATTGAGTTTACACTATGGGTGGGACTCGCAACTTAATACCAGCGAGATGTTCTGGATAGATATCTCAAGGTGGATGATTAGTAGTAGATATTGATGGATTTCGGTCTACTTACTTTGGCGTACCGCCCATGCTTTGAACCTCAACCTTTCTTGCAATGTAGTCAGCATTGGTTTGCGTTCGTGGTCCTGTCAATTGCCCAGCTGTAATTCGTTTACCTCACATAGCTGTTTTATCGTCTTTTGGGAGAGAGACATCACTAGTGAACATCATGAGACTCCGGTCCATATTACCATCATTGATCACATCCACTATTTACTTTTCGCTATTTACTTACTATTGCAAAAACTATCTATCACTACTATCACTGCTTTTAATCCTTTGTGAACTACAAGGCCGGAGAGATTGACAACCTCTCTGTACTCGTTGGGAGCAAAGTTATTTGTATCTGTGTGCAGGTCTACGTTGATTGCTACTAATCTGGCGCCGTAGCAATTGACACCTACTTGTTGAACCTAGGAGTCTCTGGGGAATCGATCCTTGGCATCTTTGCTAGGGGAAAACACTTCTACTTACTGCATCTTACACCTTCCACTTGGGGTAACCAACGAGGGGTTCGAGGCCCATCAAGGAGTATTTTCTGGCGCCGTTGCCGGGGACTCCACTCTTCAGGATAGGGGAGTTGCATGCTATCTTTTACCTTTGCTTTTTAGTCTTGTTAGTTTACCTTTCATTTTTTGCTTTAGTTCCTTTATCAAAAATCACAAAAAATTTATTTGCCTTTTTATTAGTAGTCCTTTCTGTTTAGCCAAACATGTTAGGATTTGGTGCTTTGAGGGAATCAGAAGTTCTAGATTTCCATCAAAGAGATGGAGAAAATATGAAGAAGGCATGGGACAGAATTTCTGATGCACATAGAAGAATTATGCCTTGGATACCTATAAAAATTGTGCTTAGAAATTTTTACCATGGTCTTTTTAAATGGTGTAAACACTCCCTTGACATTATAGCCGAGGGAGATTTCCTAGAATATGATGAAGCTAGAGCTCTTGAAATTATACATGGTCTATCTAGTTACTTTGTTTATGATCATAATTTTGATACTGTCATAGATAGACTTGCTACTATTGAAAAGAGAATGGATGCTCTAGACTTAATGAAGGGAGAAAAACCTAAACCCAATAAGAGAGACATTCTGGAAATAGATAATGATTGGGAACCTCTTGTTAGGATTAGCATCTCTAATCAAGACTTCCTTGCTTATTGTGATATTGGATCTATGGTTTCTACTATGCCAAAAATTGTTCATGATTCTTTAAAATTTAACATGGATAGATTACCATCTTATCATGAACACACTAATGGAGATATTTCTGAAATCCAGGGAAAAATAAAAGACGTACCGGTTAAATTCCCTAAAGGGATTGCAATGATTGATTTCTTCATCGTGGAGCCAAACCAAGGAAATATACTGCTTGGAAGGGACTTCCTCCGAGCAGTTAAAGGCTTCATCGATATAGGTAAGGGACAAATCCGCTTATGCGGGAAGGCAAAATGTGTGTACCCCTTTCCTAGAAGGAACAAGAATGAACTTATTGAGGAACCATTTGAAACAATTTATAACTCCGATTATTATGATGATTATTGATTCCTCTATGCATTATTCCTAGCTTAAAGGCATAAAAGAAAGCGCTTTTGGGAGGCAGCCCACATGAATAAATTTTTTGCTTTTGTTGTGTCTTGATGTTGTTTACTGCTGTAGCATCATCATTGTATCTTTTCTTTTCATATTTGTGCCAAGTATAGCCTCTGATTGCTAGAAAGTTCAAAAGTTGTGAGGTGCTATCCAGGAAACAGATTCTGTCCTTGGATAGAAAAATTCGTATAAAATCACCATATCATCTTTTTGGTCTGAATGTTTTCGACAGTGTTCTCTATATAATTGTCTTTCGTGCGTCAGTTTTGAGTTTTTTGATTTGAGTTGCAGAAGTATCCCGAACAGGTCAATTACTGCCTGCTGTTCTGTTTTTCCCAGATTCTGTCCTGTTTTGCCTTACCTTCACTTTGCAAATTAAGAACTTGCTTTTTCTTTGCAAAAACCTTTTGGCAATCTTGAGAAACAGTAGAACTTCAAGAATATCCTTATTTCCAGCAAGGTATAATTATTTTATTAAGGGTACTAACCTCTCTAATCAGATTATGATGAGTTATGTATGAAGGGAGTTTTCAAGTGTGCGAGGGAAGATGATAAAAAGATTCAGGAGTGTCAAGCGCTCAAGCTTGGGGATGCCCCCGTGCACCCCCAAGAAATATTAAAGGAGACTCAAGCGTCTAAGCTTGGGGATGCCCTCGTGCATCCCCTTCTCCATCAACATTATCAGTTCGTCTTTCGTTTCGCTATATTTTTATCACTTCATGTGTTATGTGCTATGCTTGGAGCGTCTTGCTTTTAGTTATCTTTTTAGTTTTTCATAACGAGTCGGAACTCAGCATTCCTTTATGTGGGAGAGAAACACGCTCCACCTCTACCTAGAACATTGCATAGAATTTTCATGTCTATCTATGATGTGTGTGTTCTTTGTCTTTTAATAGCTACTATCGTGCTCTGCTCTTAGTATTCATGCTTATCTTTTCAAGAGCTTTTATTTAGTTGGTTGCTTGAACTCTCTTAAGTTATCATGCTTATCTTATTAAGAGAGTTTGCTTCCGTTGCATTGGTTAATGTGTCTATGATAAAGATGCTACTTTCATGATGGAGCTTAGTAGTTCATGTTTTCTTTTGGTTAATCTCAAATAGCTGGGGGGTTCCCAATGTGTTATTGGAGTACCAACTTGGTTTGTTTGCCTATGATGTGGTATGGTTTAGTAATATCTTCCTTTGAGAATTTATTTTGATTGACTAGGCGTATGCTCACGCATATTCAAGACTGTAAAGAAAGTCTGTCAAGCCTTGATGATCTTTTATTTCTAAGTAGCGATATAACTACCATGCCTGATTCAATATTGCTTTGTCGCTCTGCATGATTATGACCGTCATTGCTCTCTTAGTTGGTCGCTCCCAATCTTTTGCTAACCTCCACCTGTACTAAGCAAACTAACCATGCAATACATAGCTCATGGGAAAGTAGCCTAAAAACTATTGTGGTAAAGAATATGTTGCCTATGTATCTTATTTCTTATAAGTTGCTTGCTGAGCGGTAACCATGTTTCTGGGGACGCCATCAACTGTCACACTTTTGTTGAATATCATGTGAGTTGCTATGCATGTTCGTCTTGTCTAAAGTAAGGGTGATTTACCGTGGGTTGAATAACTATGCATATTGTTAGAGAAGAACATTGGGCCGCCAACCAAAGCCATGCATCATGGTGGAAGTTTTAGCTTGGACCTTAATCCTCAATCTCTTATGAGAATATGCTTATGCATTAAAGAGGAGTCCATCATCTATTTTCTATGTTGTCCCGGTATGGATGTCCTCAAGTTGAGATCTATCAAAAACGAGAAATCAAATGCGATCTATCTCCTTGGACCTTTGTACAGGTGGCATAGAGGTACCCCTTTGTGACACTTGGTTAAAACATATGCAATGCAATGATAACCCATGGGGATCCGAGATAATTAGGACAAGGAGCGAGCACTATTGGTATTCGATGCATGAGGCTTGCAACTTATAAGATGTTTTATGCATGACACATATGAAGTACTACTACCGTTGACACAATTGCTTCCATGTTTTCAAAACAAAAAGCTCTAGCACATAACCTTTCTTTTACTTTTATGTTGAAGCACCAACTACTGAGAGCATGATTGTCATTCTTAGTGTAATTTGCATTGTTCCAAAGTAGCATTGTCTTTTGCATGATTGTGATATCGTTTATTCTGAAATGATTGTATCTAGTCATCACTTAAACCTTGAAGGTGCCCCTGCATTTATGTTTTGCATCACTAAAGGGGGCAAGCTAGATATCACTTTATCATATTTGCACATCATGTTCATTGCAAATCTTTTTGATGTTTCAGTTTCATGTTGTAAAACTTTCAGTCATTTGTGATTTTCTCTTGAGACAACTTAATTACTTTAGAATCATTGTCTCAGTAAGCTTTTGTCATATGACTATGAGAAAGTCTTATATGGTTAATAGCATGTCACCACAGAAATTATTCTTGTTATCATTTACCTACTCGAGCACGAGCAGGAATTAAGCTTGGGGATGTTGATACGTCCAAAATGTATCTATAATTTCTGCTTGCTCCATGCCACTTTTGGGTGATATTGCTATGATATTCATACACTTCCATACATTTTTTATCATATTTGGACTAACTTACTAATCCAGTGCACCCCAGTGCCAGTTTCTGTTTTCGGCTGTTTTTGTATTTCAGGTTTTCACGTTTCGAGAACTGCCCAGAAAAATCCAGAAAAATTATATAAAAAATCAGCGATCTGGGAACGACACTGCCTCCGAAGGGCAGCCTCGGGGGGGCACAGGGGCTCCAGGCGCCCTGTGGGCGCCCCCCCCCCCCCTGGGCCGCGCCGGGGGGGCGCCTGGGCCCCCAGAAGCCCGTCTGGTGCCCCCCTTTGGCATATATTTAGAGGGACCTCCGAAACCCTCAGACAAGGACTTCTTTTCGCGATCCCATCTCTGTTCCGCCGCCGCCGCCGCTTCCAAGATCGGTAGCACCAGGAGAACTCTTCCCGGCACCCTGCCGGAGGGGAGGATCACCACCGGGAGCTTCTCCACCACCATGGATGCCTCCCGGATGACTCGTGAGTAGTCTCCCTTGGACCATGAGTCCATGACCAGTAGCTATGTGATGTTCTCCTCCCGTTCTTGTGCTTCACTAATTAGTCCTCGTGAGCTGCCCTACATGATCGAGGCACCTATGTAATCCTTATGATGTTGCTATGTTGAGTTTGCTGGGATCCGATGGATTATGAGATTATGTTCAGATTGATCTTGAGTAATATATTTGATTCACCTCTTTTATATTTTTGTTCATAAGTAATTCTTGCATGTTCTCCGTTGTTATTTATTGCTTTGGCCGAGTAATAGGTAGTGACTCCAAGAGGGAACGTTATGCTCGATTGTGGGTTCATGCCCCTCGATGACTAGCTTGAGTGACAGAAACATGAGTCTAGGGGATATGCTGTTGCCACAAGGGGGAAAACAACGGTGCTTGTGCCCGCGGGTGCAAGGATTGTTTACTTTACGCAAAGTTCTTTTAATGCAGTTGTCTGTTGCATTGAGTTTACACTATGGGTGGGACTCGCAACTTAATACCAGCGAGATGTTCTGGATAGATATCTCAAGGTGGATGATTAGTAGTAGATATTGATGGAGTTTGGTCTACTTACTTTGGCGTACCGCCCATGCTTTGAACCTCAACCTTTCTTGCAATGTAGTCAGCATTGGTTTGCGTTCGTGGTCCTGTCAATTGCCCAGCTGTAATTCGTTTACCTCACATAGCTGTTTTATCGTCTTTTGGGAGAGAGACATCACTAGTGAACATCATGAGACTCCGGTCCATATTACCATCATTGATCACATCCACTATTTACTTTTCGCTATTTACTTACTATTGCAAAAACTATCTATCACTACTATCACTGCTTTTAATCCTTTGTGAACTACAAGGCCGGAGAGATTGACAACCTCTCTGTACTCGTTGGGAGCAAAGTTATTTGTATCTGTGTGCAGGTCCACGTTGATTGCTACTAATCTGGCGCCGTAGCAATTGACACCTACTTGTTGAACCTAGGAGTCTCTGGGGAATCAATCCTTGGCATCTTTGCTAGGGGAAAACACTTCTACTTACTGCATCTTACACCTTCCACTTGGGGTAACCAACGAGGGGTTCGAGGCCCATCAAGGAGTATTTTCTGGCGCCGTTGCCGGGGACTCCACTCTTCAGGATAGGGGAGTTGCATGCTATCTTTTACCTTTGCTTTTTAGTCTTGTTAGTTTACCTTTCATTTTTTGCTTTAGTTCCTTTATCAAAAATCACAAAAAAATTATTTGCCTTTTTATTAGTAGTCCTTTCTGTTTAGCCAAACATGTTAGGATTTGGTGCTTTGAGGGAATCAGAAGTTCTAGATTTCCATCAAAGAGATGGAGAAAATATGAAGAAGGCATGGGACAGAATTTCTGATGCACATAGAAGAATTATGCCTTGGATACCTATAAAAATTGTGCTTAGAAATTTTTACCATGGTCTTTTTAAATGGTGTAAACACTCCCTTGACATTATAGCCGAGGGAGATTTCCTAGAATGTGATGAAGCTAGAGCTCTTGAAATTATACATGGTCTATCTAGTTACTTTGTTTATGATCATAATTTTGATACTGTCATAGATAGACTTGCTACTATTGAAAAGAGAATGGATGCTCTAGACTTAATGAAGGGAGAAAAACCTAAACCCAATAAGAGAGACATTCTGGAAATAGATAATGATTGGGAACCTCTTGTTAGGATTAGCATCTCTAATCAAGACTTCCTTGCTTATTGTGATATTGGATCTATGGTTTCTACTATGCCAAAAATTGTTCATGATTCTTTAAAATTTAACATGGATAGATTACCATCTTATCATGAACACACTAATGGAGATATTTCTGAAATCCAGGGAAAAATAAAAGACGTACCGGTTAAATTCCTTAAAGGGATTGCAATGATTGATTTCTTCATCGTGGAGCCAAACCAAGGAAATATACTGCTTGGAAGGGACTTCCTCCGAGCAGTTAAAGGCTTCATCGATATAGGTAAGGGACAAATCCGCTTACGCGGGAAGGAAAAATGTGTGTACCCCTTTCCTAGAAGGAACAAGAATGAACTTATTGAGGAACCATTTGAAACAATTTATAACTCCGATTATTATGATGATTATTGATTCCTCTATGCATTATGCCTAGATTAAAGGCATAAAAGAAAGCGCTTTTGGGAGGCAGCCCACATGAATATTTTTTTTGCTTTTGTTGTGTCTTGATGTTGTTTGCTGCTGTAGCATCATCATTGTATCTTTGCTTTTCATATTTGTGCCAAGTATAGCCTCTGATTGCTAGAAAGTTCAAAAGTTGTGAGGTGCTATCCAGGAAACAGATTCTGTCCTTGGATAGAAAAATTCGTATAAAATCACCATATCATCTTTTTGGTCTGAATGTTTTAGACAGCGTTCTCTATATAATTGTCTTTCGTGCGTCAGTTCTGAGTTTTTTGATTTGAGTTGCAGAAGTATCCCGAACAGGTCAATTACTGCCTGCTGTTCTGTTTTTCACAGATTCTGTCCTGTTTTGCCTTACCTTCACTTTGCAAATTAAGAACTTGCTTTTTCTTTGCAAAAACCTTTTGGCAATCTTGAGAAACAGTAGAACTTCAAGAATATCCTTATTTCCAGCAAGGTATAATTATTTTATTAAGGGTACTAACCTCGCTAATCAGATTATGATGAGTTA
The DNA here is from genome assembly GCA_902687465.1 of Secale cereale. Taxonomy (NCBI): domain Eukaryota; kingdom Viridiplantae; phylum Streptophyta; class Magnoliopsida; order Poales; family Poaceae; genus Secale; species Secale cereale. The sequence goes on from LR738713.1 coordinate 846,157,178, forward strand.
TGTATGAAGGGAGTTTTCAAGTGTGCGAGGGAAGATGATAAAAAGATTCTGGAGTGTCAAGCGCTCAAGCTTGGGGATGCCCCCGTGCACCCCCAAGAAATATTAAAGGAGACTCAAGCGTCTAAGCTTGGGGATGCCCCCGTGCATCCCCTTCTCCATCAACATTATCAGTTCGTCTTTCGTTTCGCTATATTTTTATCACTTCATGTGTTATGTGCTATGCTTGGAGCGTCTTGCTTTTAGTTATCTTTTTAGTTTTTCATAACGAGTCGGAATTCAGCATTCCTTTATGTGGGAGAGAAACACGCTCCGACTCTACCTAGAACATTACATAGAATTTTCATGTCTATCTATGCTGTGTGTGTTCTTTGTCTTTTAATAGCTACTATCGTGCTCTGCTCTTAGTATTCATGCTTATCTTTTCAAGAGCTTTTATTTAGTTGGCTGCTTGAACTCTCTTTAGTTATCATGCTTATCTTATTAAGAGAGTTTGCTTCCGTTGCATTGGTTAATGTGTCTATGATAAAGATGCTACTTTCATGATGGAGCTTAGTAGTTCAGGTTTTCTTTTGGTTAATCTCAAATAGCTGGGGGGTTCCCAATGTGTTATTGGAGTACCAACTTGGTTTGTTTGCCTATGATGTGGTATGGTTTAGTAATATCTTCCTTTGAGAATTTATTTTGATTAACTTGGTGTATGCTCACGCATATTCAAGACTGTAAAGAAAGTCTGTCAAGCCATGATGATCTTTTATTTCTAAGTAGTGATATAACTACCATGCCTGATTCAATATTGCTTTGTCGCTCTGTATGATTATGACCGTCATTGCTCTCTTAGTTGGTCGCTCCCAATCTTTTGCTAACCTCCACCTGTACTAAGCAAACTAACCATGCAATACATAGCTCATGGGAAAGTAGCCTAAAAACTATTGTGGTAAAGAATATGTTGCCTATGTATCTTATTTCTTATAAGATGCTTGCTGAGCGGTAACCATGTTTCTGGGGACGCCATCAACTGTCACACTTTTGTTGAATATCATGTGAGTTGCTATGCATGTTCGTCTTGTCTGAAGTAAGGGTGATTTACCGTGGGTTGAATAACTATGCATATTGTTAGAGAAGAACATTAGGCCGCCAACCAAAGCCATGCATCATGGTGGAAGTTTTAGCTTGGACCTTAATCCTCAATCTCTTATGAGAATATGCTTATGCATTAAAGAGGAGTCCATCATCTATTTTCTATGTTGTCCCGGTATACATGTCCTCAAGTTGAGATCTATCAAAAACGAGAATTCAAATGCGATCTATCTCCTTGGACCTTTGTACAGGTGGCATAGAGGTACCCCTTTGTGACACTTGGTTAAAACATATGCAATGCAATGATAACCCATGGGGATCCGAGCTAATTAGGACAAGGAGCGAGCACTATTGGTATTCGATGCATGAGGCTTGCAACTTATAAGATGTTTTATGCATGACACAAATGAAGTACTACTACCGTTGACACAATTGCTTCCATGTTTTCAAAACAAAAAGCTCTAGCACATAACCTTTCTTTTACTTTTATGTTGAAGCACCAACTACTGAGAGCATGATTGTCATTCTGAGTGTAATGTGCATTGTTCCAAAGTAGCATTGTCTTTTGCATGATTGTGATATCGTTTATTCTGAAATGATTGTATCTAGTCATCACTTAAACCTTGAAGGTGCCCCTGCATTTATGTTTTGCATCACTAAAGGGGGCAAGCTAGATATCACTTTATCATATTTGCACATCATGTTCATTGCAAATCTTTTTGATGTTTCAGTTTCATGTTGTAAAACTTTCAGTCATTTGTGATTTTCTCTTGAGACAACTTAATTACTTTAGAATCATTGTCTCAGTAAGCTTTTGTCATATGACTATGAGAAAGTCTTATATGGTTAATAGCATGTCACCACAGAAATTATTCTTGTTATCATTTACCTACTCGAGCACGAGCAGGAATTAAGCTTGGGGATGTTGATACGTCCAAAACGTATCTATAATTTCTGCTTGCTCCATGCCACTTTTGGGTGATATTGCTATGATATTCATACACTTCCATACATTTTTGATCATATTTGGACTAACTTACTAATCCAGTGCACCCCAGTGCCAGTTTCTGTTTTCGGCTGTTTTTGTATTTCAGGTTTTCACGTTTCGAGAACTGCCCAGAAAAATCCAGAAAAATTATATAAAAAATCAGCGATCTGGGAACGACACTGCCTCCGAAGGGCAGCCTCGGGGGGGCACAGGGGCTCCACGCGCCCCCCCCCCTGGGCCGCGCCGGGGGGGCGCCTGGGCCCCCAGAAGCCCGTCTGGTGCCCCCCTTTGGCATATATTTAGAGGGACCTCCGAAACCCTCAGACAAGGACTTCTTTTCGCGATCCCATCTCTGTTCCGCCGCCGCCGCCGCTTCCAAGATCGGTAGCACCAGGAGAACTCTTCCCGGCACCCTGCCGGAGGGGAGGATCACCACCGGGAGCTTCTCCACCACCATGGATGCCTCCCGGATGACTCGTGAGTAGTCTCCCTTGGACCATGAGTCCATGACCAGTAGCTATGTGATGTTCTCCTCCCGTTCTTGTGCTTCACTAATTAGTCCTCGTGAGCTGCCCTACATGATCGAGGCACCTATGTAATCCTTATGCTGTTGCTATGTTGAGTTTGCTGGGATCCGATGGATTATGAGATTATGTTTAGATTGATCTTGAGTAATATATTTGATTCACCTCTTTTATATTTTTGTTCATAAGTAATTCTTGCATGTTCTCCGTTGTTATTTATTGCTTTGGCCGAGTAATAGGTAGTGACTCCAAGAGGGAACGTTATGCTTGATTGTGGGTTCATGCCCCTCGATGACTAGCTTGAGTGACAGAAACATGAGTCTAGGGGATGTGCTGTTGCCACAAGGGGGAAAACAACGGTGCTTGTGCCCGCGGGTGCAAGGATTGTTTACTTTACGCAAAGTTCTTTTAATGCAGTTGTCTGTTGCATTGAGTTTACACTATGGGTGGGACTCGCAACTTAATACCAGTGAGATGTTCTGGATAGATATCTCAAGGTGGATGATTAGTAGTAGATATTGATGGATTTCGGTCTACTTACTTTGGCGTACCGCCCATGCTTTGAACCTCAACCTTTCTTGCAATGTAGTCAGCATTGGTTTGCGTTCGTGGTCCTGTCAATTGCCCAGCTGTAATTCGTTTACCTCACATTGCTGTTTTATCGTCTTTTGGGAGAGAGACATCACTAGTGAACATCATGAGACTCCGGTCCATATTACCATCATTGATCACATCCACTATTTACTTTTTGCTATTTACTTACTATTGCAAAAACTATCTATCACTACTATCACTGCTTTTAATCCTTTGTGAACTACAAGGCCGGAGAGATTGACAACCTCTCTGTACTCGTTGGGAGCAAAGTTATTTGTATCTGTGTGCAGGTCCACGTTGATTGCTACTAATCTGGCGCCGTAGCAATTGACACCTACTTGTTGAACCTAGGAGTCTCTGGGGAATCGATCCTTGGCATCTTTGCTAGGGGAAAACACTTCTACTTACTGCATCTTACACCTTCCACTTGGGGTAACCAACGAGGGGTTCGAGGCCCATCAGATGAGGAGCCATGTTAGGTTGTACTGTACTATATAGGCCTTTTTTCAACATTAGCAATGCAACTGGGCCAACAGTTGTACACAATATCCGGGTTTACTTGTTATTCTTCGCCACGCTGGGCTGCAAAATTTCCTATGAGGTATGCATTAGGCTTAACAAGAAAATGGACTTTAAGAAACAATAAATGGGATGTAATTATAATAACTAGGCAGTAACTATAAAAAAATGCACCAAACATGTAATTAGTTTAAAATATATATTATTTTCGGAATTTGAAAAATTTAATTTCATTACTTATTACGTGCGCAATATTTCGTTCGATTTTAACGCAATACAACTTTATTTTGATGTTATATTTAATCTGACTAGAAATTTCGGATAAAAATATTTCGGATCCCATAAAAATGTGGGATTTTTATTTAATTCTATGTTGAGCGGGTGGTTGAAATTATTAATCGTTGTCCTAGCTAGAAAATGGCTTGTACTTTTAACAAACTATAAATGGGCTGTAGTAAATTCCATTAGAATTAAAAAATGGGTTGTACATTCTTACATATCGCAAATGGGCTATATGTTCTCTGCCACACACTTGTGGGCCTTCTAAGTTGATGCGTCCCCTAAAAAAACTAAGTTGACGCGTATGCAAGGATTTGTCAACAAAACACGGTTTTGGGAGCTGTGGCCGTTGGATGTCCATCCAACGGATGTCGTGCTTCTTCTCCTATCTCGGATATTCTTGCTTCAGCCGCCCAAAAAGTGATTCCTCCCCCTGACATCTGGGGCGCACCGTTTCGGAGGCTGACCTGTGGGCCTACTAAGATGACGCGTACCAAGGGCTTTGTCAACTTAGTCAATATAAACGATTCTAGCTGCAGTGACCGTACGATGTCCATCCAACGGCCGTAGTGCTTCTTCAACCTCTGGTCTTATTGCTCCAGCCGCCCAAAGCAGCGCCAGTCGTGCCGCGTGCTCCTGCCTCCCGTGGCCGGCTGTGATGCTGCGGAGGCCTCACCGCCCCCTACTACTCCCACCGCTAGCCATGCCATCCCTCTACTCACACACACCCCCTGTTATTCTGCGGCGACTGCAGCTTCACACAATCACACCGCAACCGAACCAGTGAACCCTCGTACTCCTCTCTGCGCGGGCTTCCACTGCCGCGTCTTCCCCGGCTTTGTGTCGTGCCCTTCCTAGGCCTCGCTGTCGTCCACCGCCCTGGTGCTCTCGGCGCGGCGTGGTCAACGTGGTCAAGGAACGGCTTCCATCGGACGTGGACTGTACGTGGAGAGGCTGACAGCTGGGTCCACGACGGCAGCAAGGAAGTGCCTCCTTATTACACGGAAAATAATGATTCCTCCACCTGAAAGTAGGGACCCATCGGACGGGCCACCGTATTTTGCGAAAAAAACATTTCCCCCCTGACTGCTGGGATCCAGCGGACGGGCCACCGTATTGCGTGAAAAAATGTTCCCCCCGCTGTCAGCTAGGACCCACCGGAAGCGCCTCCTTATTACGCACAAAAAAATGAATACTCCCCCTTGCTGGTTGGGACCCACCTTGGTGGGAGGCTGACTTGTGGGCCTACTAAGTTTACGGGGACAGAGTGCTTTGTCAACTTAGTCAATATAAACGATTCTAGCTGCAGTGAACGTACGATGTCCATCCAACAGCCGTAGTACTTCTTCAACCTCTGGTGTTCTTGCTCCAGCCGCCCAAAGCAGCCTCGGTCGTGCCGCATGCTCCTGCCTCCCATGTCGGCTGTGCTGCTGCGGAGGCCTCACCGCCCCCTAGTATTCCGACCGCTGGCCAGTCCATCCCTCTACTCAACCACACCCCCTGTTATTCTGCGGTGAAGGCAGCCTCACACCGCAGTGAACCAGTGAACCCTCGTACTCATCTACGCGTGGGCATCCACTGCCGCGTCTTCCCCGGCTCCGCGTCGTCCCCTTCCTAGGCATCGCCGTCGTCCACCGCCCTGGTGCTCTCGGCATGGCGTGGTCAACGTGGTCAAGGAACGACTTCCATCGGACGTGGACTGTACATGGAGAGGCTGACAGCTGGGTGCACGGCCACAGCAAGGTAGTGCCTCCTTATTACGCGCAAAATAATTATTCCTCCACTTGTCAGAGGGGACCCACCGGATGGGCCACCATATTTCGCGAAATAACGTTTCCCCCTGACTACTGGGACCCACCAGCTACATCTTCACACGCAAGGAAGTGCGTCCGGGCAAAAAAAACGATTCGCTCCCCTGACTGCTGGGACCCACCAGCTACATCTTCGCACGCAAGGAAGTGCCTGACAGTCGGGACCCACCTGGTCGAACCGTATGTAGCGTTGTCATTCTGATCGCGAACGTGTATGTACATACTGGTCGATGTACAGGTGCGCACGTGTCGTAGTAGTGGCGCGCACGTAGCATGTACACGTACGTACATCGGCAAGTGTGCAAGAAAGAAAATACGGCCACGCACGTACATAGAGGCAGGGTCTTGAACGCCTACTCGCGCATACGTACGGCCAGGGCTCGTGTATATGGCTGGGTCGGAACGGAGAAACAGCGTCGTCGTCGTGTTAATGGGGAGCCAACCGGCTGGGTCGCAACGGAATGCGTCGTCGTGTTCATCGGGGGGGGCTTGGACGGAACAGCCGATGGAAACGAGGCCTAGTGTACCGCAGAATGGAGGAAACGGCCTTGTGTTCGACCGGCCATGTTCGAAACGGGATCCTGTTCATCAGGAGAGGTCTAGCGTACCGTAAATCGGAGGAAACGGACCTCCTACGGTCGAAACGGGAGTCCTGTTGATCGGGAGGGGTGTGGCGTACCGCAAAACGGAGGTAACGGACTTGTGTTGGAGCGCCACGGTCGAAATGGGGGTCCTGTTCATCGGGAGGGGTGTGGCGTACCGCAAAACGAGACTCCACGGGATATTGTTCATCACCACCATCGACCCCCTCCAGCCTCCACGGGCTACTGTTCATCCACCGTCGACCTCCTCCAGCCTCCACCTGCTACTGTTCAGCCTCCACTGCGCGCTACTCCACCGGCTACTGTTCAACCAGCCCTCTCCACCGGCTCCTGTTCAACCACCCCTCCACGGGCTACTGTTCATCCAGCCCTCCACCGTCTACTATTCATGCAGCCCTCCACGGGGTGGGCCTGTTCATGCATCCCTCCACGGTGTCCTGTTCATGCAGCCCCAATCATCCCGATCGAACGGGGTCCTGTTCATGCAGAGGCTACACCACATGGTCCTGTTCGGCCACCCCCACCGGGAACTGTTCATACAAACCCCCCAGCAACGCTCACTGTTCATACAGAGGCATCATCGATCGGCTTCAGTTAGCAGCAAGAGCGAAGGAATCGCTCGATCGAGTTCAGTTAACAGCCATCGATCGATCGCTCGGGTTCAGTAACGCGTAGCCTGCAGTGCAATCGCTCGGGTTCAGTTAGAGCCCAACGCCTCGCACCCACGCGCGTGCGTGTACGAGAGAAACTCGCATCGCTCGGCCCTGACCACCCACCGTAACTGGGAACACCCCAATATTTTCCTCGCCCTCACTTCTACCACAGTTTTTTCCGTCATGGACGGCCCAAAGAATGTCATGCAGCTGCGTCTCCGGCCCTCCCAGGACGAAAAGCCCATTTTCTGTCATGATTTTTTGTCATAGAAGTAGGACCCCACCACATCTATGATGACACCGTGTTTTGTCACAATTATTGTCATAGAAGTGTCATAAGTATGACAGAAAAAAGTTCCTTTTGGCCCAAAATGTCACGGATGTGTCTTTTTTTTGTAGTGTTAGTAGGTTAGTCCCAAAAATAATATAAAAGTTTATAATAAAGCCCATTAAACATCTGATGACCCACAAGTGTAGGGGATCTATCGTAGTCCTTTCGATAAGTAAGAGTGTCGAACCCAACGAGGAGCAGAAGGAAATGATAGGCAGTTTTCAGTAAGGTATTTTCTGGAAGCACTGAAATTATAGGTAATAGATAGTTTTGTGATAAGGTAATTGGTAGCAAGTGACAAAAGGTAAAAGTAAATAAGGTGCAGCAAGATGGCCCAATCCTTTTTGTAGCAAAGGACAAGCCTGGACAAACTCTTATATGTAGGAAAGCGCTCCCGAGGACACATGGGAATTATCGTCAAGCTAGTTTTCATCACGATCATCTGATTCACGTTCGGTACTTTGATAAATTCGTATGTGGGTGGACCAGTGCTTGGGTGCTGTCCTTACATGGACAAGCCTCCCACTTATGGTTAACCTCTAATGCAAGCATCCGTAACTACAAAAGAAGTATTAAGGTAAACCTAACCATAGCATGAAACAAGTGGATCCAAATCAGCCCCTTACGAAGCAACGCATAAACTAGGGTTTAAGCTTCTGTCACTCTAGCAACCCATCATCTACTTATTACTTCCCAATGCCTTCCTCTAGGCCCAAATAATGGTGAAGTGTCATGTAGTCGACGTTCACATGACACCACTAGAGGAAAGACAACATACATCTCATCAAAATATCGAACGAATACCAAATTCACATGACTACTAATAGAAAGTCTTCTCCCATGTCCTCAGGAACAACAGTTATTACTCACAAGACAAAATATTGTTCAAGATCAGAGGGGTATTTATATGCATAATGGATTTGAACATATGATCTTCCACCAAATAAACCAACTGGCATCAACTACAAGGAGTAATCAACACTACTAGCAACCCACAGGTACCAATATGTGGTTTGGGTACAAAGATTTGATACAAGAGATGAACCAGGGTTTGAGAGGAGATGGTGCTGGTGAAGATGTTGATGTAGAAAGCCCTCCCCAAGATGGGAGAGTTGTTGGTGATGACGGCAGTGACGATTTCCCCCTCCCGGAGGGAAGTATCCCCGGCAGAACAGCTCTGCCGGAGCCCTAGATTGGTTTCCGCCAAGGTTCCGCCTCGAGACGGCGGCGTTTGGTCCCGAAAGCCTCCTTCTGTTTTTTTCCAGGAAAAAACACCTCATATAGGAGAAGATGGGCATCGGGGGGGCCCACGAGGCAGGGGGTCACGCCCAGAGAGGGGGAGCGCCCCCCACCCTCGTGGATAGGTGGTGGTCCCCCTGGTGATCTTCTTTCGCCAGATATTTTTTATATTTTCTGAAACGGTGTCCTGTGAAGTTTCGAAGCTTTTTGAGTTGTCTAGAATAAGTTTCCAGAGTTTGCTTCTTTTCCAGCCCGGAATTCCAGCTGTCGGCATTCTCCCTCTTCATGTAAACCTTGTAAAATAAGAGAGAAAAGGCATAAGTATTGTGACATAACGTATAATAACAGCCCATAATGCAATAAATATCAACATATAAGCATGATGCAAAATGGACGTATCAACATCCAAAATAGAATATATAATAGCATGGAACAATAAAAAATTATAGATACGTTGGAGACGTATCAAGCATCCCCAAGCTTAATTCCTGCTCGTCCTCGAGTAGGTAAATGATGAAAACATAATTTTTGATGTGGAATGCTAACCAACATAATTCTCAATGTAATTTACTTTATTGTGGCATGAATGTTCAGATCTGAAAGATTCAAGACAAAAGTCTATATTGACATAAGAATAATAATACTACAAGCATACTAACAAAGCAATCATGTCTTCTCAAAATAACATGGCCAAAGAAAGTTATCCCTACAAAGTCATATAGTCTGGCTATGCTCTATCTTCATCACACAAAATATTTAAATCGTGCACAACCCCGGTTTCAGCCAAGCAATTATTTCATACTTCAATTTTTTCAAACCTTTAAACTTTCACGCAATACATGAGCATGAGCCATGGATATAGCACTATGCGGAATAGAGTGGTGGCTGTGGAGAAGGCAAAAGAGGAAGATAGTCTCACATCAACAAGGCGTATTAATGGGCTATGGAGATGCACATCAATAGATATCAATGTGAGTAAGTAGGGATTGCCATGCAACAGATGCACTAGAGTTATAAGTGTATGAAAGCTCAACAAAAGAAACAAAGTGGGTGTGCATCCAACTCGCTTGCTCACGAAGACCTAGGGCATTTTGAGGAAGCCCATCATTGGAATATACAAGCCAAGTTCTATAATGAAAATTCTCCACTAGTATATGAAAGTGAAAAAACAAGAGACTCTCTATCATGAATATCATGGTGCTATTTTGAAGCACAAGTGTGGAAAAAGGATAGTTGCATTGTCCCTTCTCTATTTTTCTCTCATTTTTTTCTTCCTTTTTTCTCTCTATTTTTCTTTTTTATCTTTTGGGCCTTTTCTCTTTTTTATGGCCTCTCTTTTTTCTTTCTTTTTCTTTTCGTCCGGAGTCTCATCCCGACTTGTGGGGGTATCATAGTCTTCATCATCCTTTCCTCACTGGGACAATGCTCTAATAATGATGATCATCACACTTTTATTTACTTACAAGTCGAAGCTAGAACAAAATATGACTCTATGTGAATGATAATGATGAAGCGTGTCATATGAACGAAACGGTGGAAAGTTGCATGGCAATATATCTTGGAATGCCTATAGAAATGACATGTTAGGTAGGTATGGTGGCTGTTTTGAGGAAGGTATATGGTGGGTGTATGGTACCGGCGAAAGTTGCGCGGTACAAGAGAGGCTAGCAATGGTGGAAGGGTGAGAGTGCGTATAATCCATAGACTCAACATTAGTCATAAAGAACTCATATACTTACTGCAAAAATCTACGAGTTATCAAAACAAAGTATTCAATGCATGCTCCTAGGGGAAGGGTTGGTAGGAGTTAACCATCGTGCGATCCCGACCTCCACACAAAGGATGACACTCAATAAATAAATCATGCTCCAACTTCATCACATAACGGTTCACCATACGTGCATGCTACGGGAATCACAAACTTTAACACAAGTGTTTCTGAAATTCACGATTACTCCTCTAGCATGACTCTAATATCACCATCCTCGTATCTCAAAACAATCATCGAGTATCAAACTTCTCGTAATATTCAATGCACTTTATATGATAGTTTTTACTATACCCATCTTGGATGCCTATCATATTAGGACTAAATTTATAACCAAAGCACATTACCATGCTGTTCTAAGAGACTCTCAAAATAGTATAAGTGAAGCATGAGAGATCAATAATTTCTACAAAATAAAACCACCACCGTGCTCTGAAAGATATAAGTGAAGCACTAGAGCAAAACTATCTAGCTCAAATGATTTAAGTGAAACACATAGAGTATTCTAATAAATTCCAATTCATTTGTATCTCTCTCAAAAGGTGTGTCCAGCAAGGATGTTTGTGGTAAACTAAAAAGCAAAGACTCAAATCATACATGACGCTCCAAGCAAAACACATATCATGTGGTGAATAAAAATATAGTCTCAAGTAAAGTTACCGATAGATGAAGACGAAAGAGGGGATGCCTTCCCGGGGCATCCCCAAGCTTAGGATTTTGGTTGTCCTTGAATTTTACCTTGGGGTGCCTTGGGCATCCCCAAGCTTAGGCTCTTGCCACTCGTTGTTCCATAGTCCATCAAATTTTTACTCAAAACTTGAAAACTTCACAACACAAAACTTAGCCAAAAATCTCGTGAGCTCCGTTAGTATAAGAAAACAAACCACTACTCAAAGGTACTGTAATGAACTCATTCTTTGTTTATATTGGTGTTAAACCTACTGTATTCCAACTTTTCTATGATTCGTACCCCCCCCCCCCACCGATACAACTCATAGATTCATCAAAATAAGCAAACAACACACGAAAAACAGAATCGGTCAAAAACAGAACAGTCTCGAGCAATCTGTAACTTTCGAATACTTATGTAACTCAAAAAAATGAAATAAATTGGTGGATGTGAGGAATTTGTCTATTAATCATCTGCAAAAAAATCAACTAAAAATCACTCTCCGGTAAAAATGGTATCTAATCTCGTGAGAGCTAAAGTTTCTGTTTTTTACAGCATGATCGCATAAACTTCACACAAGTCTTCCCAAAGGTTCTACTTGGCACAAACACTAATTAAAACACAAAACCAAATCTAAACAGAAGCTAGATGCAATATTTATTCCTAAACAGAAGCAAAAGGAAAGAAAATAAAATTGGGTTGCCTCCCAACAAGCGCTATCGTTTAACGCCCCTAGCTAGGCATGATACAAGAATAGATCTAAGTATTGCCATAATGATAAGATAGATCGCGAAAACTCATCTCATATTCATACGTTCAGCAGCAAGTTTTCTTTGTGGCAAGCAAAAGTAAGCAAAAGGGCTAAATTTAATAGGACAAAAGTCCCCCATATCAAGCTCAGGAGGTATAGGTTCCTCCTTTGGCCCTTCATATTGCACAACCAATTCATCATTATAAGCATTCTTTTGGCAAAAGGTCATGAGCCTTTGCTCAAGGGAAAAACCTAACCCATTGTTTTGAATAGCAAAATCATCATTCAATTCAGAGATTCTATCAACCAAGATATCAGTAGGAACTTTTCCTAAGATTTTCATTAAAAGCAACATGATCTAAAGATTGTAAACGCATTATGTCTTCTTGATTAAATAAGATAGCTTCTATGGGAGGACGACCAGCGTCCACCCAATAATGTGTGAAGATTTCTTTGGCCTCTTTCATTATGAATCTGAACTCATGAGCCAAAAAGATAGTAGTTGCGCGCTTAACAGAAGAATGCTCAATATTGGAAAATTCCAGAAAGATTCTTTGAATGCAAGGATGCATATGGATAAATTGCCTTTCAATTTCAACTACAAGCATAGATATGGCATCTGCAAGACTACTAGTTCTATGAAGAATAGATCCACCCATAGTGGGTAAAGCACCGGCACAAGTACAGAAGTCTTGAAGAACTCCTTTTCCAATAATATTACCACTACCAACCCTGAGCTTCTTAGTATGTAAAGTGCTAGTTTCATCCAGGGGATCAACAAAGGCAAAGTTGCCCTCAACGTTACTACCCTTTTCAACGACATCCTCCCAGATCTCAGACATGATAGCAACAAACCGCGATAAAGATGAACACACACGCGGCAAGCGAACGGTAAAACACACGAAAAAAGAAGGGCGAATAAAACAGCAAGGGTGAAGTGGGGAAGAGGAAAACGAGAGGCAAATAATGTAATGCGAGGGATAAGGGTTTGTTATAGGTACTTGGTATATGAAATTTGCGTAGATCTCCCCGGCAATAGCGCCTGAAATTCTCTTACTACTTCTCGAGCTTGCGTTGTATTCCCTCGAAGAGGAAAGGGTGATGCAGCACAGTAGCATAAGTATTTCCCTCAATTTTTGAGAACAAGGTATCAATCCAGTAGGAGACCACGCGCGAGTCCCTCGCACCTGCACAAACAAATAAGAACCTCGCAGCCAGCGCGATAAAAGGGGTTTTCAATCCCTTCTCGGTCACTTACGAAATGTGTCACAACCACTGGATGAAAATTCGATGGTGCGGGACGTGTGGTGTCCTAGGTTCGTGTGTCTGTGTAGCTGTGTTAGAAACTTGATGCTCGCCGCATTTAAGGTGGCCCACATGTCATGCACACAAAGGCAGAGGGGCGGTGCTGCCGAGAGGGGTGAGGCGCACGTCGGGGGACGTGGTGCCGTGGGTTGGAGCGGCGTCATGGGTATCACGAGTGGCAGTGGATGAAACGTGATGGTCGCCATAGTTGAACTTCCATGGACAAGCTGTCGTGTCTACGGACACATGCATTGCATACCGATCACTGGAAGGAGTAGTAGAGAAAGCTAGGTGGATAAATAGTTCCTTATAGTCAAGCGGACCCACGCTACTAATTGCCCCAAAGACATGCACACCATCGAAATAGACGATCTATATCAATATACATAGAGTGGGAATATTTTTTCTACAAGAGAGGAAATAGTTCATCCATCCATAATGCCCTACTGCTGGTGCAGCATCTTCTTCTTCTTCTTCTTCTTCTTCTTCTTCTTCTTCTCCTTCTTCTTCTTCTTCTTCTTCTTCTTCTCATTTTTTGTGGGAGACGGCTATGCAACAAGCTCTCTGGACATTGCAGCTATCTCGAAACTCACACGGGCATCGAGGGCATCATATTTTATCTGCTCGTACATCAAGTGATAATTCTCCCATCCAGACGACCTTAATGCCAGCGTCTCGTCACCCTTCTGAAGATTTGTTCCTAGCAAAAAAAAATCTACGTCGAATAGGGATGCTGTCGGTTTATCACAATCTTCTACAGGAATTTTTATTCTGGTTTGTAGGTCAGCGATGCTATTCAGATCAAGGTTGTACAGCTCCAACTTCTGTTTGTCCCCTGCGATGGCTGCCCCATAGAAGTATATGTCCTCCCGAGACAAGAAATCGTGAAGCTCACCTGGTATGGAGGGTGCGTGTATGATGTGGTACACCAAAACATCATCTTTGAGGCACAGCTGAAGGACGGAGGCGCGTTGGATCTTCCCAGTGGAACGCTCCATGTACTCTGCGTCGAGACTGATGAGATTCATCTCCACCTTTTGGAGGGAGTTGGATACATTGTTGATCCACTTCCGAACAACCCTTGGGTGGTCGGTCACTGTGGCAACTATGCTCAACGAGCCTTCGACGAGGACATGTTGGATACTAAAAACCTGGATCTCGATCTCTTTCGCCATTTGGAACCGCTGGACCGAAGGGTTATGGTATGGAGAATTAGGATTAGATGGCTAGTCTAACTGAAGAAGATGATTATTTATAGGGGCTTCGAAATTACTCCAAGAGGATGTGAAGAGGTTAAAACAATGTGAATGCAGTGTGGTTTGGATGCAAATGAAGATCAAGGAGTAGTGAAGAAGCCGAGGAAAATCGGTTCCCGATGGAGAAGTAAATGGTAGAAGTGGCCTGCACGCAGTTGATTAGACGACTAGGTAGACTAAACGAAAAGGCTACATGGGTAGGCTGAGGAGTGGGGCATGTCCCTGTACGTGCCCATCCTTCCAGCGCTACATCTGCCACTGGCTAGTTGAGGTCACTCTTTCGAATCACAATGGCGAGACATTTTATGATTCCTTTTTATTTCTGCACCCCTCCTGATAGGTGGGACCTATGCAAACGAGAATTTGGTTCTGCTCGCAATATGGATGATACCTGGAGGATGAAGTGAACCAAGAGGCATGCTAGCACGGGATTACTACTTATGTTCCTACTACTCCTACTACTAGTAGTAGTACAACTGTGGTACACTTGATGGTCAAAATACAATTATTCATCCGGTCCTCACAGTGAAGTGACAAGACCCTGCGCCCGAGGTGACACCAGTCTAGGTGGTGTGTCCGGGTTACCAAAGTCAGCCTCACCTTGTGGACTGTGCAGTCACTGTCACCGCCGCTATATAGCATGCCTCGCCTCATCTCCCTCTCCCCTAGCACCACTCCATCTCCATATCCGTCTCGTCGGAGAACCTGAGGTCACTCTTCATTATCCCACTGTGCCCCTGCATACCCTCGCCTCGCTCGCCTCCCCCAGTACCACTATGTCCTCGCTAGCCGCTCCAGCACTGACAGCCTTCTCCCCTGTAAATCAAGCCCCCCAAAACCCCACCTTCCAAACTCCACCATGGCCGAACACGAACCGCGCAGGATCCATATGAGTCGCGATTGGAGCAATCTCCCCAGTGACGTCCTCGAACTCTGTTGTTCGTGTATGGATATGTTGAGCGCCCTGCGGCTGGCTGCATGCCTGAGGGGCATGCACACGGCCATCATCGAAGCGAGGCCAAAGCTTTTTAAGACACCCTGCTTACTGCTATCTGGTCTTGCGAGATTGGCTCACCATGATACAGAGGCGTACGTGATGCCCCTCGACTTCAATCCGATCTCCATTAGCTGAAACTTCTTTGCAGGTATGTAGTGGGTCATCGTACATCATTTCCCTCGACTTCGATCCGATCACCATCGCCCGAAACTTCTTGGCAGGCATGTACTGGGTCGGCATGAACTCCCACTAGATGACTGCCTACAGAGAAGACGGTAATAAGTTGGAGCTCGTGAACTTCCAGACCTCCCATGAGATTATCCTTCCTCCGTTGGATTATGTAGAGTTTTACCACTATGGTCCTAGTCATCTAGATTACCACGTCAGTTGGACGGACCTTGTTTTGCAGAAGATTGTAATCTGCCAAGTGCCCACACGACGTGCGAATTACGCAGACTTCAAGCTAATTGCCTTGTTCGACCGCGGACTCGCCTATCTTTAAGCCGGTGCCTTATTTAGCTGGAGAGAACTCAGCTTGCAGTGGATAATCGTCAAAGCAGATACACACTTCTCTGATGCTATTGAACACAATGGCATCATCTACGCGATCGACAAAGCAGATGGCACAACGTATTGCTGGGACGGCGCGTGTAAGTTGTTTACGTCTCATGTTAATGATGACACCATGACACTGTTTGAACTTTTTGTGATGATTGGCATATCCCTGTCTGAGCAGAATTTGAGTAGAACTATGGCAATGTATTAGAGACGCCGTAAATCAGCTATATTTGGAATTAGTTAATTCATGTGATTGTGATCATGTCATTACAGCCAATTTGTACCCCTGAATAATCAAACGGTTAGGAATATATGGATATTCTCCTTATTTTACAGTAATCATACTAAATATGAGTGTGTCTCAATGGCCATGTTAGTTTCCACATTTTCATGATGTAGAAACATGCACCACACTGTTGGTTTCATCTAACCATACATTAGGGAAGTAAATGTGCATATGGAGAACTCTATATTTGGAATTAGTGAAATCCTGTAATGCTTACCATGTGTACATACCTATATTCGCCCTTCAGCAATCAATGGCTAGAATAATATCCTCACAAAAAATTTGCCCACAGAACACGAGTATATAACATTGCATGGTCTGTTAGTTACCTTGAAGAATTTGTTTGTGAGGATAGAATATGATTCCATAACGTGCATGACATGGTAGTTTCCTGTGAAGAATCGATTGCGAGATAACATGAGTATAACCATGCATGGCACTTCTATATTTTCGAACCTAGTATATGTTTCCCTGTATTTTCCTCCCAGTTCTAACAGGGACATATCAATGCTATTTCTTGCATTATCCTACTCGTACTCTGAACAATGTTGATCTTAAATTAACAATGCATGTCCTTTTTGATATGATGCAATGTCCTTACAGTTACTGCCCTTTGTAATCACACCACCTTTGCCAAAAACAGGGAAGCACAACTGGTTCCTCGCTCGATCAGACGACGTCAAAAGACTAATGATCATTCGGACACATGAGCCGGAAAAGTTATATTGCAAAACCCCCACTGTATACAAGCACCAGGAAATACGTGAGTATCTGGACAGTGGCTGTTACGTCTATGAGCAGGATACCAGCTTGTTGGGGCCTTCAGGATTTTTTAGTTGGAGGCGGGTAAACAGCCTTGGTTCACACTCTCTGTTTCTCGGACTCAATTATCCGATTAACCAGGAGATCACCGTTGGGAAGGACCTTGATGGTAGAGAGGCTATGTTTGCTATGGAAAATTGTGTCTACACGGCGAGCCCTATGAGTTCGGGAGCAAACTCCCCTGATTGTTAACGGTACAGCCTGCAGCCAAAAGAAGGAGAGAGTGACAAAGGCATCTGGATTAACTTTGATCCTTGGATGTCTCAATTACAACAGGCAGTGATGTGGTTCAAGCCTTCAGGTTGATAGGTAATTGGGCTGTTGCATCGAAAGGGTGTAGTACTAGTGTCTCCGGATCATTGGTCGCTGAAGCGGGGCTGCAAATTATGATGGTGTTGGATCATCTCTTCGAATGACTTTGTTGTCTTTGCTGCTTGTTCTGGATGGGTAGTTCTTTCTTTTGTTATGCATATTCCTTGTCATTTGTTCATCCTCATCTATGTCACTCTTACTATGTAATAGTTGGCTCTGTTTAGAATGTCATTCTCGTCTGGATCATGAGAGTCTGAGCGCTGCAGATGGGTGCTTTTGGTGGCGTAGCAAGACTTCTTATGAACTATCATGTCTTGTTGTTTATGTCAGTAGTAGTCACTAGTCAGTGTTTGAATGTTGTATATATCGTTGTTTTGAACTGTTTATTGTCTCGAACTACTGGTGTGCTAAATGAGGGCATCACCATTCTCCAGTGTTCAGAGTGTATCTCCTTTTTTCAAGTTATATAATTTGAGCTCAGTGTCTTTTCGATGATGTACACTTGTTTGGGCCAGTGAGGTGTCGTTGAATATGGGCTGAGTAGTAACGCAATGCCAAACAGGTCAATTCTGACTCTCAGGCCGGGCTCTCAAAAGATCCTAAAAAAGGCCGGACTCTCCAAAAAAGATTGAATAAGGACTCTTAGGCCGACATGTGGGCGCCACCGGTGTTTTCGTGCGCTTGCGCGCAGAGAGCATATTGGCGCGTGTTCGAAATTCAAGCTACCTTTTCATCCCCAATCTCCCGCCCCTCCCCCACCTCTGGAATCTCGATTCCTACTCCAGTTCTCCCAAATCCCCCTCCTGTACTCCCTGTACTCAAGCTCACTATCATGTCGCCGGTCAACGCGAATCTCCGAGCCAGAGATCTTGAGGTCCGTCCTGCCTTCGGTCGCTACGTGCTCTCGCTCAACAGCGGCATGGCGGCGCTTGACGACCAGTTTACCGGCAAAGTGCTGATGGTAACCATCAACGGCGACCGGCCTCCCGTCTCGCCGGACGACCTTGTCAAAGCTCTTGGCATTGTGCACGGCATCCAAATAAGTGACTTGCTCATCGAAGTCTGTTCTCCACCGGCTGATTTCTTCGTCACGTTCCGGACAACTTTCGACTGCAGCCGTGTGTTCGAATCTTCCCGGCGTTTGTTCTGCGATGGCGCGCTGGTGAGCTTTGATCGGTGGCACCCAGGATGGGTCTCAGTGCCCTCTGAGCTTGAGTTTTTAACAAAGCTTACCTTCCATGGCATGCCTCGACGTACTTGGAACATCGAGTCCATGAATGAGCTTATCAACGACCTTGGAGGTGAGCTCGTAAGTATGTTTGTTCCTCCACACAGCTGGGCTCTAACGGTTATGGCATGGATGAAGAAGCCGTCCATCATACCGAAGGTGATTAGTGTTGAGATACCGGTGAAGGAACCGGGGTTGTACTATTCATCGCCACCGAGGCCACCGCGGACCACGTTAGGGATGTACCTGTATCGAGTGTTCGTGCATGTGGTAGAAGTGGTCAATCCATCAATCGAAGTACTGCCACCGCCGCTGGTGCCAGGGTCCGTCGACGACGTCCATTACAGGAATCAACGTCAGACTTTCACCGTGTTGCTCGGAACGATGGATGGCACAGGGCCTACTCCATCGCACGGCGGAGGCCACTCCTTCTTTGGGAGAAGAGGCAGGGCTGGCTGCCTGGATGTGCTCTAATTTGAGCTAACAACTGAATCTTGTCAGATACTAGTTAAATCCGAGCTATGGGTGTGAAGCACTGATGTGCCAGTACATTTGATTGTGACCTGTTCTAATTTTGTACCTGAACTTTATTTAGAAAGGGATGTATGTCAACTTAATGTGCTAGCAGAACTTATTGTGTTGTCTGATTGTTTTCTTTGCACATCATTCAAGATATTTCCCTGTCATTGATAAACACGATAAACCATTATGTACGAGTTCTTGGTTTCAACATAGCCCTCCCCGTAGCGATCCACTGCTTCCATCCTGATTGTGCCACGTGCGTGAAATTTTTGTATGCAAGTTCAGTGTGCTATGATGTTCTATATGATTGTGTCAACTATATAAGTTTTTACTGAGCATCAGCAATGCATATGGTTGAAAGATGTATTTACGAGCATCGACCGATGGGTCACA
>LR738713.1:846176708-846221899 GCA_902687465.1 Secale cereale
CGCACAAGTGGGACCCGTTGAATTATTTCTTTGCTCGTGATAGCTTTTAATTAGGTTCCACTGTAATCTACTCCCTCTGTAAACTAATATAAGAGTGTTTAGAATACTAAAATAGTGATCTAAACACTCTTATATTAGTTTACAGAGGGAGTAACTTTTTTCTTATGTTATTAATTGAGCTCAGTGACTTCAAAAAGTTGTACAGAAGCCTTGTTTGGGCCTTTCCGGCGTCGCTGAATGTGGATGAGGAGCCATGTTAGGTTGTACTGTACTACACAGGCCTTTTTTTCAACATTAGCAATGCAACTGGGCCAACAGTTGTACACAATATCCGGGTTAACTTGTTATTCTTCGCCCCGCTGGGCTGCAAAATTTCCTAGGAGGTATGCATTAGGCTTAACAAGAAAATGGACTTTAAGAAACAATAAATGGGATGTAATTATAATAACTGGGAAGTAACTATAAAAAAATGCACCAAACGCGTAATTAGTCTAAAATATATATTATTTTCGGAATTTGAAAAATTACTTATTACACACGCAATATTCTTTCGATTTTAACGTAATACAACTTTATTTTGAAGTTATATTTAATCTGATTAGAAATTTCGGATAAAAATATTTCGGATCCCATAAAAATGTGGGATTTTTATTTAATTCTATGTTGAGCGGTTGGTTGAAATTATTAATCGTTGTCCTAGCTAGAAAATGGGTTGTACTTTTAACAAACTATAAATGGGGTGTAGTAAATTCCATTAGAATTAAAAAATGGGTTGTACATTATTACAAATCGCAAATGGGCTATATGTTCTCTGCCACACACTTGTGGGCCTTCTAACTTGACGCGTCCCCTAAAAAAACTAAGTTGACGCGTATGCAAGTATTTGTCAACAACACACGGTTTTGGCAGCTGTGGCCGTTGGATGTCCATCCAACGGATGTCGTGCTTCTTCTTCAATCTCGGATATTCTTGCTTCAACCGCCCAAAAAGTGATTCCTCCCCCTGACATCTGGGGCGCACCGTTTCGGAGACTGACCTGTGGGCCTACTAAGTTGACGCGTACCAAGGGCTTTGTCAACTTAGACAATATAAACGATTCTAGCTGCAGTGACCGTACGATGTCCATCCAACGGCCGTAGTGCTTCTTCAACCTCTGGTCTTCTTGCTCCAGCCGCCCAAAGAAGCGCCAGTCGTGCCGCGTGCTCCTGCCTCCCGTGGCCGGCTGTGATGCTGCAGAGGCCTCACCGCCCTCTACTACTCCCACCGCTGGCCAGGCTATCCCTCTACTCACCCACACCCCCTATTATTCCGCGGCGATGGTAGCTTCACACAATCACACCGCCGCCGAACGAGTGAACCCTCGTACTCCTACCTGCGAGGGCTTCCACTGCCGCGTCTTCCCCGGCTTTGAGTCGTCCCCTTCCTAGGCCTTGCCGTCGTCCACCGCCCTGGTGCTCTCGGCGCGGCGTGGTCAACGTGGTCAAGGAACGGCTTCCATCGGACGTGGACTGTACGTGGAGAGGCTGATAGCTGGGTCCAAGACGGCAGTAAAGAAGTGCCTCCTTATTACACGGAAAATAATGATTCCTCCACCTGACAGTAGGGACCCAATGGACGGGGCACCGTATTTCGCGAAAAAAATGTTTCCCCCCTGACTGCTGGGACCCAGCGGAAGGGCCACCGTATTGCGTGAAAAAATGTTCCCCCCGCTGTCAGCTAGGTCCCACCGGAAGCGTCTCCTTACTACGCACAAAAAATTGAATACTCCCCCTGCTGGTTGGGATCCACCTTGATGGGAGGCTGACTTGTGGGCCCACTAAGTTTACGGGGACGGAGTGCTTTGTCAACTTAGTCAATATAAACGAGTCTAGCTGAAGTGAACGTACGATGTGCATCCAACAGCCGTAGTGCTTCTTCAACCTGTGGTCTTATTGCTCCAGCCGCCCAAAGCAGCCCTGGTCGTGCCGCATGCTCCTCCCTCCCGTGGCCGGCTGTGCTGCTGCGGAGGCCTCACCGCCCCCTACTATTCCGACCGCTGGCCAGGCCATCCCTCTACTCAACCACACCCCCTGTTATTCTGCGGTGACGGCAGCCTCACACCGCAGCGAACCAGTGAACCCTCGTACTCATCTATGAGTGGGCATCCACTGCCGCGTCTTCCCCGGCTCCGCGTCGTCCCCTTCCTAGGCATCACCATCGTCCACCGCCCTGGTGCTCTCGGCACGGCGTGGTTAACGTGGCCAAGGAACGGCTTCCATCGGACGTGGACTGTGTGACACCCCGAGACCGATGCGCCAGGTGTCAGCCAGTTATTCGTCGTCGTTGCCATGTCATCTGCTTGCGTGTTGCTCTTTGCCTTGTCATCATGTGTGTTGCATCAGCATGTTTTCAAAACTTGCATCCGTCCGAGTCCCCTCGCCCACTCCGTTGTCCGTTCTGAGCCCAGACACACTCACACGCGCCCGCGGCACCTCCGAATATTTATTTTATGAGTGGCCGAAAAACGTTCTCGGAATGGGTTGAAACTTGGTGTGTGGTCTTATTATAGCACAGGTAGACCGCCTGTCAAGTTTCGTCGCATTCGGAGCTCGTTTGATAGCCCAACGGTTAACCGTGTTAACCGCCCGAATCCTTTTCTCTTTTGGCCGAGCACCCCTTTCACACAGCCCACCAAGCCCATTCTAATCCCTCCATGCTCTTTGCCATTCGATCACGATCGCGTGGCCGCGAACCGCTCCTCATTTGGACACTCCTAGCTCCCTCTACTATAAATATGTGCCTCTCCCTCCATTTTCGCGCAGATGAAACATAGTCCTCTTCCTCCTCGCGCCGCCGGACATGTCCATCTGCGCCGGACATGTCCAGTCGGCCACCTCACCCCGGCCAAGCAGAGGGCGCCACATCAGCCACCCCACCTCCCGCACCAATCGCCGCCCGCTATGTGGCGCCCCGCGCCCACTTCACCGCGCCACCGCCCGGGGCCCAGATCCGGCCCGCCTCGGGGCCTAACCGGGCCGCGCCGGGCCCGCCGCCCCGCACCTCCTCTGCCTCCTCGCGGCTGAGCCGCATCGCCGCCGCACGCCTGCCGCCGGCAGCCTGCCGACGCCGGGTGCTCGCCAGAGCGCGCCACCGCCGTCCCGGACCCAGGCCGAGCTCGCCGTCCCTCACCTCCGGTCGTTTCTGCATCTCCGCTGGTGCCTTCCCACTCGTCTGCCGCCGCCATGTGCCCCGCCGCCTCGCCGGGGTGTCGCCGCCGGTAACCTCGCCTGTCCAGCACCGCTCCGCCCCGCCTCATCCCTCGGCATCGAGCGCCGCCGCCGCTGCCTCCGATCCGATCGGATCGGGAGGTCGCAGCAACCGCCGCTCCAGTCCCAGCTCCTCGCCACATGGGCCTCGGCCTCCACCGACCGGCCCAGCTGCGGCCTCCTCCCAGCCTGGGCCGTGTCCCTGCCTCGCGTGGGCCTTCTCCTCTCTCCGGCCCCGATCTGACGGCCCACAGTGCCCAAGGCCCAGCCAGAGGCCGGCCTGCCTCACCTCCCCCCCCCCCGACCGGGCCAGGCCCATGGGTGAGCACGACCCTCCTATTCCTCGCCCTGTGCACCGTTTGACTATCCGACGCCCTCTGTTGTTTTTTTCAGTCTATTAAGAAAACTGCTAAGTCATTTTCTGTCAGTATTTTGTTGCTTACTTTGTGATGTTGTAAATTGATGTGTGTATGTCCAAATGATGCAAATGATATGTCAAAATGATCGTGGTGATATGCTCTTCACTTTGTTCCATTGTGCCATGCTTGTTTGACTTCATCTAGATGCCCTAACCTCTATTGCAAGAGTGCTACTTGTTATAAACTGCTGCTACTTGTTATTTTGTTGCCATGTTTGAGATATGATAACTTGGTGCATGTTTATCCAAATGGTGCATATGATATGTCAAAATGTTCATTATGAAGTGTACAACATGATGGTTGCTGTAGCATGCTTGTTTGAGTTCATATTGCCATGTTAATCTCTGTTGCAAAAGTGCATTTGGCTATTAAATGCTGAAACTTGTTATGAGATGCTGATTTCAATTGCTCTTTGCTATTGATGTGTTTGTCCTCATGCCACATGTCTAGATGTTTGAGAAGCACAATAATGTGGTCTTTGCTGTGGTGCACTTAACTTTCCATGATATGCCTTGTGTTGACTTAATCATGCTTGTAAACATGCC
Organism: Secale cereale; assembly: GCA_902687465.1. Lineage (NCBI taxonomy): Eukaryota > Viridiplantae > Streptophyta > Magnoliopsida > Poales > Poaceae > Secale > Secale cereale. The sequence goes on from LR738713.1 coordinate 846,180,918, forward strand.
ATGTTGTTATTGTTGTTTTATACTTAGTGAAAAAACTGCTAAGTCTGGAATCTGTCTTATCCTGATGCTATGTTTGCTTGATGCCCTAGAGAAATCCATGCTAGTTTTTGAGTGGCCATTGATCATGTCTCTTTGTCCATGTTATTGTCCATCCATTCATGCCCTTACTTGCCCATATGGCTTGATGTAGCTTATTTATTTCTTGCTCTCAAGTTGCTATAAATTATAACTGTCAGCCTTTTATCAGCATGTTCAATTTGGTGTAGCTTGTTGCTATTGATCCATGCCCCCTATGGAGTTGCTCCAATGGAGTTGTTTCCTGTAGGATATGTCAACTACATGTCCATGCTCTTTATGTACTTAATAGAGTTGATATGCATGTTGTTTTATGCCTCCGAAGGCAGCGTCGTGATGATGTTTTTGCCTTCCCAGATTTTGGCTATGTTTGGAATATTTTATTGCAACTTGCCATGCTTGTTTAAATGTGTTCCAGCAAGCTTTTGGGTGTGTTCTAAGTTCATACTTGTTGAGTATCATGTCTACTTCACATCCATGCTTCTTGTTATGATGTTTGAGTTCTGTAGCATATATATATCTTGCTCCAAAGTTGCTATGTGGCTGTTAACTTCAGCTTGTTGTTATATCTTGTTTCATGTGTATCTTTTAGCCCGTTGCTCCGTTTTGAGTGTGTCCTATATGAAACTTGTCTGATTTTGCATGTAGAAGCATAATATCATATATTTTTCATGTTTGGAGTGAGTTTGCTTGATGTTGGGTGCATCTTGCACCGTTGCCATGCTTGTCTTGTTTTGCTCATATCTTCTAGACCGTAGCTCCGAATTAAACAAACTTTATATGAAACTTGACTAGAATTTCATGTAGATCATCATGGTGCATGTTAATCTTCTGTTTAACCACTTTAACTTAAGGTTTGTTCAGATCTGGACTAATTTCAAACTATGCATATGAGGACTTACCAGATTTGTTATATGTAGTTTCCAGATTCATTTAAACTTGTTGACTTGTGTTATTTTTGAGTGCTTCCTACCTTGCCATGTTTTGCATCATATATAGACTTGTCTTGCATCATACTTGGTTGAGCATATTGTTGTGTTCTTGTGTTGTGTGTTTACCGTATTGCTTGCTTCTTCTCGTTAGTGCTTGTTCCGTTGCGATCGTGAGGATTCGTTCGACTACTCATTGTTCGTCTTCTTCATGGATCCGTTCTTCTTCCTTGCGGGATCTCGGGCAAGATGACCATACCCTTGGATACCTTTACTATCATTGCCATGCTTAGTTGTCTCGATGCTATCGTTACATGTCGTGCTACCCATCATTATTGTCAGCGTCTCCTTGTTGCCATGAAACCTCTAACCTTTGACACCTTCCTAGCAAACCATTGTTTGGCTATGTTACCCGCTTGCTCAGCCCCTCTTATAGCGTTGTTAGTTGCAGGTGAAGATGAAGATCGTTCCATGTTGGAACTGGTTGTTGGATATCACAATATGTTATACATATTTTAACACATCTATATACTAGGCATGGGTGGAAGGCTTGGCCTTTTGCTCGGTGTTTTGTTCCACTCATGCCACCTTAGGCGCCGATAAACCGGCATTATGTTCCTTGCTTTTGCGTTCCTTACACGGTTGTGTATATGGGGACCCCTTGACACTTCGTCTTTGAATAAAACTCCTCCAGCAAGGCCCAACATTGGTTTTAATTTGCAACATAATAATATCTTAATTAATTAATTAAAATTGCATAGGGGGTCGCATCCCCGGGGATTCTTCTACATAGCAGGGGGCAGTGCCGATGGTGTTGGTCCCAAATAGAGCAGCTTGCGGCGCCGCCCCTTGGAAACTTGGGGTATCTGGTCGCTGTAACCATAGCTCATCCGGACGTGGCCTAAGACGAGATACGCTGAAAGGATCGATATGGTTGACTAGAGGGGGGGGGGGGTGAATAGGCAACTAACAATTTTTAGCTTTTCTTAACCACTTTAACTTAAACGACAAAGTAAGTTGTCTAGATATTCTACTAAGATGACAACTAAAGGAAAGAAGGATAACAACTACACAAGCATGCTATAGGAGTTAAACAAGTAAAGCATGCACAAGTAAAGGTAAGAAATAACCATAAGTGGAACCGGTGGAGACGAGGATGTGTTTCCGAAGTTCCTTCCCTTTGAGGGGAAGTACGTCTCCGTTGGAGCGGTGTGGAGGCACAATGCTCCCCAAGAAGCCACTAGGGCCACCGTATTCTCCTCACGCCCTCACACGATGCAAGGTGCCATGATTTCACTAGTGGTGCCCTTGAAGGCGGCGACCGAACCTTTACAAACAAGGTTGGGGCTATCTCCACAACTTGGTGGCTCCCAACAAAACCATGAAGCTTCACCACAATGGAATATGGCTTCGAGGTGACCTCAACCGTCTAGGGTGCTCAAACACCCAAGAGTAACAAGATCCGCAAGGGATTAGTGGGGAGAATCAAATATCTCTTGGTGGAAGTGTAGATCGATGCCTCCTCAAGCAATCCCAAGCAAATCAACAAGTTTGATTGGCTAGGGAGAGAGATCGGGCGGAAATGGAGCTTTTGGAGCAACAATGGAGTAGTGGGGGAAGAGGTGAGTCTTCTTGGGGAAGAAGACCCCCTATATATAGTGGGAGAGCAAATCCAACCGTTATGTCCGTTTTCAGCCCGCAGAGAGCGGTAGTACCGCACGTAAGTTGCGGTACTACCGCTGGCTGAGCGGTACTACCGCTCTGCGAGCGGTACTACCGCTAGGCAAAAACATGCGAGATGATTGACAACCACGGATGAAATAAATTACATCCGTGGCTACATCCGCAGAGAAAACGGTAGTAGCAAAATGCGACACGGTACTACCGCTTGGAGTAAGCGGTACTACCGCATAGGTTGCGGAAGTAAAAAATTACTTCCGCACCTACTTCTGCACTTAGAATCAGTGCCGGGCCAGATACACGGTACTACCGCTCTTGAGCCGCGGTACTACCGCTGGTGCGGTACTATCGTGTCTTCATGCGGTACTACCGTTTGGCTGTGCGGTACTACCACTTTATGGAGCGGTACTACCGCTTGCCAGGCAGATGATTTAGCTAAGAAGTCATGGTTTGCATATACGTTAATAAACGGTTGGAACTCCAGAGAAGCAAGGGAAAGGTGGTGTGAGAGTAAGATGTGTACGTGTTGATTCCACCCAAACCTTTCCGAAGCGGACCCCCTCTTAATAGTACGGCTTTCCTATTACTCAAAGCCACCGACAGGGAGGAAAAAGAAAACACCGTGTTCCGTCGAATCCGAGGGGCAATCAATCGTCTTGTGCCTAAGTGAGATATACCTGTAGGAGCTTCGAGCACACGATTAGTCCGCAAATGCATTGTCATCAATCACCAAAACTACTTAGGGAGAAATATGCCCTTAGAATCTCCCCCTTTTTGGTGGATTGATGACAATACGGGATTTGCACAGGGATAAAATAAGAGAGTATGCAATCCTAAAACTAGAATATACGTGAGCTCCCCCTGGATGTGTGCCTACACAAGATTGTGCTTTGGACTGCACAACACACATACAAGGTTCAGTGCTCCCCCTATATTCTACACAAAATATACTCCTTATATACCACTGAGCACATAAACAAGGGAAAGTAAACTAACTGCTCACGATATAATAATAAAGACACAACGACGAGTTCAACGATAGAGAAGCATATGTCTTACACCATACGATAGTCTCACGCACACGACGCAAAAGCACGCAAATAAACAGAGTTCGACCAACGAAAAGAAACAACTGGGAACTGGCACAAGACGCAAATCATTCTCTCCCCCTTTGTCATCGAGACACCACAAAGGGGAAAGAGGACACTAAGAAGGGTGGCAGCCCTGGAGAAACTCAGTCATCGTACTCGTCATCAGACCCCTGCTGCTCCTCCTGACGCTCCTCGTCAGACTCTAACCACTTGTACCCCTGGCGGGCCATCCAAGTTGCCTCAGGGGTGATGTTATCCTTGGACCCGTTTGACACGTCCTCTCCATAGACCGCCAAGAGCTTCTTGTCACGCTGGCGAGTCTTCTTGTCAGTCACATGAGCCCTGTATTGACCTTTAGCCTGCATGCAGAAGAGGGCCTTCATCTTTTGCTTAAGCTTTTTAGCTCAAGAAGGCTCTGAGGAGGAAGAAGGAGCAAATCTTCCAGGGCCTTCCTCATCAGCCTCCTCCACAGGCTCCTCATCAGTGCCCATCTGAGCTGCAGCAGCTTGCACACGAGTGGTGGTGTTGGCCCATCGAGTCTTGATGCGAAGACGGATGGGATCATGACGGATACAGTCGGCCTCGAACTCCTCATCAGGGCATAGCTTCTCCCAAGTCTTGGAGATCAGCAGAAACAAGAATGGACCATAGATGGGTACCTTGCGAGTGTAGATCGCAAAACGGAGCTCACACCACATGATATTGGATATGTCAAGTGGTGGAGTCTGCGTCGTGAGAGCCTCTTCACACATCAGCAGCATGTCAACTAGGTATGCATGGACCTTGTCCTTGTCTCCAACGCGAGGAAACAGAGAGTTGCGAAAGATCCGATACATGATGTCCAAAAATGGGTTCAACACCCATGTCTTCTTGCCACTAGCAAGAGTCTTCTCCACATAGAATGGTAGCAACTTGTCTTTGTTGGCAGATTCTGGATTGGCGTGAGGCCGAGCTCCAACTGGGTTGTGGAGTCCCTCGTCAGGAATCTGGAGAAGATCCATGAAATCCTTCCAAGATGAAGTCATCATGTGACCATTGGTCATCCATGTCATTGGGCGATCATCCTTGGTGTGGAAGTGGACTGACGCATAGAACTGAGCAATAATCTCCGGATCAAAATCATGCTGAAAGGTCATGATGTGCTCAAGTCCAAACTGCTCGACCAGATCCTGAGCCTCGGCAAAGTAGGCCCGGTTGGTGTCCTTCCGCATGTGGGCCACATCCACCCAGTGAGCATCCACGTACAGGTTGGTCTTGCTCTTGAGCACCTCCTGGTACATGCGATACTGCTGCCTGGTCCAGACAAGCTCATCTCCAGGAAACTGAGCACGGGGTTCTCCATAGGGGTTGTGCTTCCTCCGTGACATGAACTCATTAGCTGGCATTTCTTCCATAGTCATCGAGGATTCCTTTTGCTTGTTGGCGGCGGTCTTGAACCTGCGCTGGGGATTGGAGCCCTCTGGCACATCACTGGGGTTGCGCAGACGCTTGGATCCGGTGTCGCGGACAGGATTGGTACGACGAGCATCGAAACTGGAGCCACCACCTAAGGCACAAACACAAGAACACGACAAAAGCACAAAGGGAAACAATGCAAAAGACTCAAAAAGCACGAGAAATGAGTAGAAATGGAAATATGTACATGGTACGAAGGAACTATGACCAAAGCGGTAGTACTGCCTGACTGACGTGGAAGTAAAAAATTAGTACCGCTTAGTAAGCGGTAGTACCCCTTGGAGGAAGCGGTAGTACCGCACACTCTGCGGTAGTAAAAATTTACTTCCGTGAACAGAAGCGGAAGTAAAAAATTAGTACTGCTTACGAAGCGGTAGTACCGCGTTGGGGTTGCGGTAGTACCGCTCTGTAAGCAGTAGTAAAATTTTACTTCCGCTCCAGAGCGGTAGTACCGCTGAGGACCGCGGTAGTACCGCTCTGGTCAGATCTGAAAACGGATCTGGACCAGATCGGGCGGTAGTACCGCGGTTCACCAGCGGTAGTACCGCACGGAACAGATCTGAACAGTGCAGATCTAGATGAGGCCATGTAGATCGAACAACGGTACTACGGCTGGTCATAGCAACTTGGTAGCAACATACATACTAGCATTTCTAGAGCAAGAACACTCTGCTACATCCTAAACTTCCATGGATAAGAACACGAAGAACACAAGAACACTAAGCATCTCCCCTAACCCTAAAAACAACAACAAGGCAACAAGAAGAGGGGAAAAGGGGAGAAACCTTCATCCATGGCAAGAGGGCGAGGTGGGGAGCGATCCCACCGGTCGGAATGCGAGGAGAGTGGCCAAGGGAGGAGATCCGGCGAGGTCCTCCGGCGGCGTTCTTGAGAGGGAGAGAGAGGGACGACGTGGGGGTTAGGAGTGAAAAGGTATGGGGGAGTTGGAACTCCCCCTGCCTGCTTATAACCCCCACCCGTTCGAATATGTGCGGTAGTACCGCGGTCATTGCGGTAGTACCGCTTGGGCGGTAGTATCGCTCGCCAAGCGGTAGTACCGCTCTACCAGCGGCAGTAAATAAATACTGCCGTGCTGGACGTGCGGTAGTACCGTAACCTCCTTTGCGGTAGTACCGTAACCTTGCATGGTAGTACCGCTCCTCTAAGAACAAGCACGTTAAAACACGAGGCTTTTAGCAAAGAAGAGAGAAAAGCAAACGAACGCACAAGCAAGTCAAATAACACAACTCCACAGAGGAGGGCGGTGGCCGAGGCCACCTATGTTTGAGTTCGTTTTGGTATGGCACCGCGAAGAATTATCCTTGAGCCCATGACCAATACTCGTCTTGAAGCACTTAAACCAACTATGTATGGTAAATGATAAAGACTTGATCAGTTTATGCATAATGGGGGAAGGAATGGTTCATTGAGAGAACAATACTCCCCCTATGTCCATGCCTACATCTAGACAAGATAACTATATTGAGTGTGAGGAGTGTGTGCAAAGACTCAAGCCACATTGCTCAAATCGATGATATTTAGCTCATGCCTTAACTCGCGAAATCTTGCTTCATCCAATGGCTTCGTGAAGATATCTGCAAGGTTATCATGAATGTTGACGTAGTGAAGCTCGATCTCTCCTTGCCATATGTGATCCCGGATGAAGTGATACCGAATCTCAATATGCTTCGTCTTGAAGTGTAGCACCGGGTTGAGAGAAATCTTGATGGCACTTTCATTGTCACACCAAAGAGGCACTTTGTCACAAGTGACACCGTAATCCTTTAAAGTTTGCCTCATCCATAAGAGTTGAGCACAACAACTGCCAGCAGCCACATACTCTGCTTCGGTGGACGAGAGAGATACACAACTTTGCTTTTTGGAAGACCAACTAACAAGAGACCAACCAAGAAATTGGCACCCTCCCGAAGTGGACTTCCTATCCACTTTGTCTCCCGCCCAGTCAGAATCAGAGAAACCTACAAGGTTGAAGTTTGCTCCTCTCGGGTACCATAAGCCAAAGTTTGGGGTATGAGCCAAATATCGAAAGATTCGCTTGACAGCCACAAAGTGACTCTCCTTAGGTGAGGCTTGAAACCGTGCACAAATTCCTACACTCAACATAATATCCGGTCTAGATGCACAAAGGTAAAGCAAGGATCCGATCATAGAGCGATATACCTTTTGATCCACCGCTTTACCATTGGGATCAATGTCAAGTTGGCATTTGGTTGGCATTGGAGTAGTAGCCGGCTTGACATCACTTAGATTGAACCTCTTGAGCATGTCTTGAGTATACTTGGATTGTTTGATGAAGATGCCTTCTCTTCTTTGCTTGATCTCAAACCCAAGGAAATACTTAAACTCTTCCATCATGGACATCTCAAAATGTGCGGTCAAGAGTGCGGCGAACTCATCATTGAAAGCTTTGTTAGGAGAACCAAAGATAATATCATCAACATATAGTTGGCATACAAACAACTCCCCTTTGACCTTCTTAGTAAAAAGAGTGGGGTCGATTTTCCCAATTTCAAACCCACGATCTTGTAACAACTCGGTAAGATGCTCATACCACGCACGTGGGGCTTGCTTAAGGCCATAGAGTGCCTTATCGAGTTGGTACACGTGATTGGGGAACTTAGGATCCTCAAACCCTGGGGGTTGTTTAACATACACCAACTCATTAATAGGACCATTAAGAAATGCACTTTTCACATCCATTTGTTGCAATTTAAATTTATGATGGGAAGCATAGGCAAGCAACAAATGAATGGATTCAAGACGAGCAACAGGGGCAAAGGTTTCACCGTAGTCGATACCCTTGACTCGGGAGTAGCCTTGAGCCACCAGACGCGCCTTGTTGCGGATGACAATGCCATGAGCATCTTGCTTGTTCTTAAAGATCCATTTGGTTCCAATGGCATTATGGTTCTCCTTTGGCCTTGGCACCAGACGCCACACCTTGTTGCGCTCGAAGTTATGGAGTTCTTCATGCATGGCATTGAGCCAATCAGGGTCTTCGAGCGCCTCATAAACCTTCTAAGGCTCAACACATGAGACAAAAGCTTGATTAGCACAATAGTTTGCTAATTGTCTATGAGTGCTTACCCCCCTTTTGATGCTTCCTAGAATGTTCTCGATGTGATGTTCGTTGGAAGCAAGCCGGGAGGCAACTTTTGCAGCCCGACGCTCTAATTGCTCTTCAAGAGTTAACTGAGGAGCACTGAGTTGATCATCTTGAGCGTCGACAGGAGCTAGATCTTGATCTTGAGCCTCCTCTTGATCTTGATCATGCTCGGAGGACAGAACTTGGCCTTGTGCATCATTTGGTGGCTCTCCACCATCTTGTGATTGATCTTGCACTTGGCCTTGTTCATCAGGTTGAGGGCCTTCACTTTGTTCTTCGGAAGCGTGTGGGTCTTGGGTTGGCGATGGTTCCACTTGAGTGGAACATTGTCCTTCTCCTTCGGCCACAAGGGGTTCCTCAATGGGTAGGATGTATCCAACACCCATTCTTCTTATGGCTTGAGGAGGAATTTCATCACCTGCATCATAAGTACCACTTTGCTCCACTTGGGAGCCGTTATTTTCATCAAACTCTACGTTACTCGTCTCCTCAATGAGTCCATTGGACTTGTTGAGGACACGGTAAGCATGAGAGTTTGTAGCATAACCAACAAATATGCCCTCGTGAGCTCTAGATTCAAATTTAGACAAGGGAACACCTTTCTTGAGAATGAAACACTTACACCCGAATACCCGGAAGTACTTGAGATTGGGCTTGTTACCGGTAAGAATCTCATACGGAGTTTTGTTCAAGCCTTTGCGGAGATAGAGACGATTTGATGCATGGCAAGCGGTGTTGATGGCTTCGGCCCAAAAGTTGTATGGAGATTTGAATTCAGCCATCATGGTTCTTGCCGCATCCATTAGAGTTCGGTTCTTTCTCTCCGCTACACCATTTTTTTGAGGGGTATATGGGGCTGCATATTGATGTTTGATCCCCGCATCACCAAGAAACTCATCCAAGGTGTAGTTCTTGAACTCGGTGCCATTGTCACTTCTGATCATCAAAATCTTTGCTTCATGTTGTCATTGAGCTTCATTTGCAAAGTTGATGATGGTTTGTTGGGTCTCAATCTTCTTCTTGAAGAAGTATACCCAGGTGTATCTTGAGTAATCATCCACAATCACCAAGCAGTACTTTCTACCCCCAAGACTATCAAAAGATGGAGGCCCAAAGAGGTCCATGTGGAGGAGCTCTAGGGGTCTCTTTGAATAGATGATAGTCGTGGGAGGGTGAGCCTTCTCATGTAACTTTCCTTCAATGCAATCCCTGCAAGCACGATCTTTGGCAAAGCTAACATTTGTTAGTCCACGGACATGGTCCCCCTTGAGAAGACTTTGCAAAGATCTCATATTGACGTGGGCCAAACGGCAATGCCAAAGCCATCCCACATCAACTTTAGCCATTAGGCATGTCGCGACCTTAGTGGGTTGCTTCGAGAAGTTAACCACATAAAGGCCGTTCTCGACATGCCCAACATAGGCTACTTTAAGAGTCTTGCTCCACAAGAGGGACACGGTATCAATATCAAAGAATGTAGCAAAACCCATGAGTGCAAGTTGGCGAACATAAAGTAAATTGTATGCAAGGGACTCAACAAGCATGACTTTCTCGATCGTGAGATCATGAGAGACAACAACCTTGCCAAGCCCCAATACCTTAGAAGATGAAGCATCACCCCATTCGACGTTGGTGGCCATAGATGAACCGAGATACACGTCCACCACCAAGTCTTTGCTTCCGGTCATATGATTTGTGGCTCCGCTATCGAGCAACCATGATCCCCCACCGGAAGCAAACTCCTACAATAGATCAATGCTTGGATTTAGGTACCCATTTGGTAATGGGTCCTTTGAGGTTAGTAACAAGGGTCTTAGGAACCCAAATGGACCATTCAATGTACTCATAAGAAGAACCAACAAATTTAGCAAACACATGACCATCACTAGCACGGCATAAAACATATGAAGGATTAAAGTCGCCGGCCATGTTTGATGGTATGGTGGAGTTTTTCTTGACACCACCACTTTTCACACTTTTCTTCTTCTTTGACGTGCCCTCTCCTTCTTTAACAGAAGATTGTCGGAGAGGGGGTGGTTGCTTGGTCTTGTCATTCTTCTTCTTCTTGGGCTTAGGAACAAACCCAATTCCTTCCTTTGCCACAACCTCCTTTTGATTGCTCAAAAGGGTGTTGAGGTTCTTCTCACCTTGTATGCAAGTCACAAGGCCTTTCTCAGGTTGCTTCTTCAACTCGGCATTTTCTTCAACAAGATGCACATGCTCGCAACACGGGTTAGTAGCATTTGCATTATCAATTAAAACCATGCGAGGAAAGATAGCCTTTTCCTTGGTTAGCGAAACTTGGAGTTGAGCATGAGACTCCTTGAGAGTAGCATGCATACCTTTCAAGGCCTTGTGAGCCTTGTCAAGTATGTCAAACTCCTCTTTGAGTTTAGCATTGTCAACCTCAAGTTTTGCCTTCTCGGAATTAAGGACACGAGAGACAACTAACGCATGATCAAGATCTTTCTTTAATTTAGCATGACCATCGTTGTGTGACTCCTCAAGAGCCAAACGAAGACCACGCTCTTCCTCTAGGGCGTTAGAGAGATCCGATATCTCATCGGCATAGTCTCGACTATGTCCTTCCATTTTAGTAATGGTTTCCTCGTGAGCCTCGATCATGTCATTGGCCTCACCGAGTTGTTCCAAGAGAGCAACAAAATGTTTCTTGGGTTTGCCCTTGAGATTTTTCATGAACAACTCAAATTCATTTTCTCCCTCCTTAGCACCCTCACTCTCATCAATAAAATTCGTCAATGAAAGATTAGAAGAGATAGTAGTATTGATGTTTGGGGTTACCTTGTTGGTGGCCTTGGCCATGAGACACTTGGCGGTGATGTTCTCATTTGGTGAGTCGAAGAGAGATGAGTGCGGAGAAGTCGCAATTGCAATTGTGGCCATTGTGGTCACCTCATCGTCTTCATCATTATCATCATCCTCAACATATTCTTCTTGGGCCACCAACACTTTCGGAGGAGTCTTCTTGTTGAAGTTGTTCTTGTTGGGATAGGACTTTGACTTGTCCTTCCGAATAAGCTTGCCTGCAAAGTCTTCTCTCTTCTCATATGGGCAATCCACAACGAAGTGACTTACATTTCCATAGTTGAAGAATGTCCTCACTCGTTGCTTCCCCTTGTTCCCACTAGAGTTGTTCATGTTGAAGTTAGATCTTGTGTTCTTCTTGCCCCAGAATTGCCTTGAAGCAAGAGCCATGTGCTCATGATAGGCATATTTGGTGTCCTCGGGGCTACACTCATCATCATCTTCCACTTCCTCCTCTTCCACACAAGCCTTGGCCTTCAGTGCGAGATTAGGCTTCTTCGATCGTTGAGCTCTTAAGACCGCATTGTCGGCGGTCACGTCCAAGATCCTCATGGCAACAAACTCATCCAACACTTCATTTGAGAATAAGTGGTGGAAGTCCGGTCTTTGACGTATGACAGAGGACATGGCCTTATGGTATGGCATCATGGCCTTGAGGAACTTGCGCTTGATCCAATTGTCATCCGTATCCTTACTGCCATGATCTCGAAGAGAGACCTCAAGGATAGTTAATCTTCGATAAAGTTCACGAGGATCTTCATCTTCGATCATAGAAAACTCATCAGCTTCATCTTGCACCACTTCATAGTTGGAGCGTTGAATGCTGGAGCTTCCCTTGTACATCGTGCCAACATGCTCCCAAGCTTCCTTGGCCACAGTGAAGGGTCAAAGGTGTGCAATGTCTTTAGGAGGGATGGAATCTTGAAGAATGCACAGAGCGGACTCGTTGAACTGATGATCTGCAGTTTCTCTTGGAGTCATGTTGTCGGGATCATGCGGATAAAAACCTTGCTCAATGATTCTCCAAAGGTTAGTAGAACAATGATTAATATGACGTTTGAAACAAAACACCCAAGTAGCAAAATCAGAATTTTTGATAAACTTGGGAGGGGGCCCAACGGAATTTAAATGCGGTGTGGGAACGGGTCCTCCATAGTGAGTAGGAGGAGCGGATTGGGCAAATTTCCCACTCCCATTCTTAGTAACCGGGGCTTGTTCACTACTAGCTTCTCCCTTGTCGGGATTAGCCTCCGACACGTTGGTAGCGGGACGAGCCACTTCCAACGGTGTGGTGGATAATTTAAGCCCCTCAAGCAAATCTTTAAACATGCCTTTGACCTCGCTCGCTAGTGATTCTTTCAATGTGGTCAAGGCCACATTGAACTCCTCACGAGAGACCGAGGCTCCCCCATCTGACGTAGGCAAGGACGGAGTTCCACCGGAATGGTCCTCCGTCTCGACTACGTTGTCACCCATACTCTTTGGACGGTAAGGTCCTTAAAAAGAGACGAGGCTCTGATACCAATTGAAAGGATCGATATGGTTGACTAGAGGGGGGGTGAATAGGCAACTAACAATTTTTAGCTTTTCTTAACCACGTTAAATTAAACGACAAAGTAAGTTGTCTAGATATTCTACTAAGATGACAACTAAAGGAAAGAAGGATAACAACTACACAAGCATGCTATAGCAGTAAAACAAGTAAAGCATGCACAAGTAAAGGTAAGAAATAACCACAAGTGGAACCGGTGGAGACGAGGATGTGTTGCCGAAGTTCCTTCCCTTTGAGGGGAAGTACGTCTCCGTTGGAGCGGTGTGGAGGCACAATGCTCCCCAAGAAGCCACAAGGGCCACCGTATTCTCCTCACGCCTTCACACGATGCAAGGTGCCGTGATTTCACTAGTGGTGCCCTTGAAGGCGGCGACCGAACCTTTACAAACAAGGTTGGGGCTATCTCCACAACTTGGAGGCTCCCAACAAAACCACGAAGCTTCACCACAATGGAATATGGCTTCGAGGTGACCTCAACCGTCTAGGGTGCTCAAACACCCAAGAGTAACAAGATCTGCAAGGGATTAGTGGGGAGAATCAAATATCTCTTGGTGGAAGTGTAGATTGATGCCTCCTCAAGCAATCCCAAGCAAATCAACAAGTTTGATTGGCTAGGGAGAGAGATCGGGCAGAAATGGAGCTTTTGGAGCAACAATGGAGTAGTGGGGGAAGAGGTGAATCTTCTTGGGGAAGAAGACCCCTATATATAGTGGGAGAGCAAATCCAACCGTTATGTGCGTTTTCAGCTCGCAGAGAGCAGTAGTACCGCACGTAAGTTGCGGTACTACCGCTGGCTAAGCGGTACTACCGCTCTGCGAGCGGTACTACCGCTAGGCAAAAACATGCGAGATGATTGACAACCACGGATGAAATAAATTACATCCGCGGCTACATCCGCAGAGAAAACGGTAGTAGCAAAATGCGACACGGTACTACCGCTTGGAGTAAGCGGTACTACCGCATAGGATGCAAAAGTAAAAAATTACTTCCGCACCTACTTCTGCACTTAGAATCAGTGCCGGGCCAGATACACGGTACTACTGTGTCTTCAGGCGGTACTACCGTTTGGCTGTGCGGTACTACCGCATTATGGAGCGGTACTTTCCAGGCAGATGATTTAGTTAAGAAGTCATGGTTTGCATGTACGTTAATAAACGGTTGGAACTCCAGAGAAGCAAGGGAAAGGTGGTGTGAGAGTAAGATGTGTACGTGTTGATTCCACCCAAACCTTTCCGAAGCGGACCCCCTCTTAATAGTACAGCTTTCCTATTACTTGATAGCTTCTCGCCCCTCGTTGGTTACCCCAAGTGGAAGGTTTGAGATGCAGTGTAGCGGAAGTTTTCCCTTGACAAAGATACCAAGGATCGATTTCCCCTGAGACTCCTAGTTTCAACAAGAAGGTGTCAACTGCTAACGGCGCCAGATATTAGCAATCAACATGGACCTGCACACAGATACAAATAACTTTGCTCCCAACGAGTACAGAGAGGTTGTCAATCCCTCCGGCCTTGTCGTTTACAAAGGATCAAACGCAAGTGATAATAGTGATAGGTATTGCTGCAAATAGTAAGTAAAAACAGAAAGTAAATAGTGGATGTAATCAGTGATGGTAATATGGACCGGGGTCCCATGATGTTCACTAGTGATGTCTCTCTCCCAAAAGACGATAAAACAGCTATGTGAGGTAAACGAATTACAGCTGGGCAATTGACAGAATTATGTGCGGAAACCAATGCTAACTATGTTGCAAGAAAGGTAGAGGTTCAAAGCATGGGCGGTACGCCAAGGCAAGTAGACCGAAATCCATCTGCATCTACTACTAATCATCCACCTTGAGATATCTATCCAGAACATCTCGCTGGTATTAAGTTGCGAGTCCCACCCATAGTGTAAACTCAAAGCAACAGACAACTGCATTAAAAGAACTTTGCGTAAAGTAAACAATCCTTGCACCCGCGGGCACAAGCACCATTGTTTTCCCCCTTGTGGCAACAGCATATCCCCTAGACTCATGTTTCTGTCACTCAAGCTAGTCATCGAGGGGCATGAACCCACAATCAAGCATAACGTTCCCTCTTGGAGTCACTACCTACTACTTGGCCAAAGCAATAAATAGCAACGGAGAACATGCAAGAATTACTTACGAACATAAATATAAAAGAGGTAGATCAAATATATTACTCAAACACAATCTGAACATAATCTCACAATCCATCGGATCCCAGCAAACTCATCATAGCAACAGCATAAGGATTACATATGTGCCTCGATCATGTAGGGCAGCTCACGAGGTCTAATTAGTGAAGCACAAGAAGGGGAGGAGAACATCACATAGCTACTGGTCATGGACCCATGGTCCAAGGGATACTACTCACAACTCATCCGGGAGGCGTCCATGGTGGTGGAGAGGCTCCTGGTGGTGATCCTCCCCTCTGGCAGGGTGCCTGGAAGGGTTCTCCTGGTGCTCCCGATCTTGGAAGCGCGGCGGCGGCGGAACAGAGATGAGATCGCGAAAAAGGGTTTTTTCGTCTCGAGGGTTTCGGGACGCGTGTTAAATATATGCCAAAGGGGGGCATCAGCGGAGGCCTGGGGGCCCAGGCGCCCCCCCCGGCGCGGCTAGCAGGGGGGCCGCGCCACCAGGGCGCCTGGAGCCCTGGTGGCCCCCCTCCGGCCCTACTTCGACCGTGTGGAAGCTTCCGGAACGCTGATTTTTTATATAATTTTTCCGGGATTTTTCTGGCAGTTTACGTGATGGGAAAACCTGAAATACAATAACAGCAGAAAACAGAAACTGGCACTGGGGTGCACTGAGTTAATAGGTTAGTCCAAATATGATCAAAAGTGTATGGAAGTGTATAGATATCATAGCAATATCACCCAAATGAGGCATGGAGCAAGCAGAAATTATAGATACGTTTTGGACGTATCAACATCCCCAAGCTTAATTCCTGCTCGTCCTCGAGTAGGTAAATGATAACAAGAATAATTTCTGTGGTGACATGCTATTAACCATATAGGACTTTTCATAGTCATATGACAAAAGCTTACTGAGACAATGAATCTGTAGTAATTAAGTTGCCTCATGAGAGAATCACAAAGAACTGAAAGTTTTACAATATGATACTGAAACATCAAATAGATTTGTAATGAGCATGGTGTGCAAATATGATAAAGTGATATCTCTCTTGCCCCCTTTAGTGAAGCAAAACATAAATGCAGGGGCACCTCCAAGGTTTAAGTGATGACTAGATACAATAATTTCAGAATAAACGATATCACAATCATGCAAAAGACAATGCTACTTTGGGACAATGCACATTACACTCAGAATGACAATCATGCTCTCAGTAGTTGGTGCTTTAAAAGAAGGTGGAGACTCTCAAACCGTGGCTTTTGTTGGCAAGGTTGAAAACCCGTGGTCGGAAACAAAGACAAAACATGTATCAGAGCTCTTGGTTTTAAAAACAGAAGTAAAAATTATTTTTTGGATATGCATGTTTCGTCAACGAATGCTAGCAGATAACTCAATTACTTCTCGAGCTGGACAAGTTTCGAGGAACGGCTCCCGAATGAGGACGATCACATCCTCTTAATCTCCTTTGTTTATCACTGCCAAAGTTTTCTGATTTCTCATGAACAAAGCATGAAGGAGGGTTTGTTTGTTATATTATTTTTGAGCCGGGCGCACTCTTTGCCAGTTCCTTCTCGTATTATGGGTTTGCACATTAGACATGCAATCCCGGGGTGAAGCTTGTCCAACTTAAAAAGATCATGAATTAACTACTACTTCCTCATGAGCCTAAACAGAGGCACAAAAGAGAAATGCTTTTTTGAATAATTTCGAGATGGTACATGAAAGTCTTCGTTAGGAATGGCAGGTAAATACCATGTATAGGAAGGTATGGTGGACTCATATGCAATAACTGGTTTAAAGGATTTTGGATGCACAAGCAGTCAGTCCGATTAGTACAGGTGGAGGTTAGCAAAAGACTGGGAGCGACCAACTAAAAGAGCAATGACGGTCATAATCATGCAGAGCGTCAAAGCAACATTGAATCAGGCATGGAAGTTATATCGCTACTCAGAAACAAAAGATCACCAAGGCTTGACAGACTTTCTTTACAGTCTTAAATATGAGTGAGCATACGCCAAGTCAATCAAAATAAATTCTTGAAGGAAGATATTACTAAACCATACCACATCATAGGCAAAAAAATCATGTTGGTACTCCAATAACACATTGGGAACCCCCCAGCTATTTGGGACTAACCATAAGAAAACATGAACTACTAAGCACCATTATGCACGTAGCATTTTTATCATAGACATATCGACCAATGCAACAGAAGCAAAATCTCTTAATAAGATACGCATGATAACTAAAGAGAGTTCAAGCAACCAACTAAACAAAAGCTCTTTAAAAAGATAAGCATGAATACTAAGAGCCGAACATGACAGTAGCTATTGAAAGACAAAGAACACACACAGCAAAGATAGACATGAAAATTCTATGTTATGTTCTAGGTTGAAGTGGAGCGTGTTTCTCTCCCACACAAAGAAAGTTGAGTTCCAACTCGTTATGAAAAGCTAAAGAAAACTAAAAAGGAAAACTAAAAGCAAGACGCTCCAAGCATAGCACATAACACATGAAGTGATAAAAATATAGTGGAACGAAAGACGAACTGATAATGTTGATGGAGAAGGGGATGCACGGGGGCATCCCCAAGCTTAGACGCTTGAGTCTCCTTGAATATTTCTTGGGGGTGCATGGGGGCATCCCCAAGCTTGAGCTTTTGACACTCCTGAATCTTTTTATCATCTTCCCTCGCACACTTGAAAACTCCCTTCATACATAACTCATCATAATCTGATTAGCGAGGTTAGTACCCATAATAAAATAATTGTTCCTTGCTGGAAATAAAGATATTCTTGAAGGTCTACTGTTTCTCAAGATTGCCAAAAGGTTTTTGCAAAGAAAAAGCAAGCTCAAGGTTTGCAAAATGAAGGAAAGGCAAAACAGGACAGAATCTGTGAAAAACAGAACATCAGGTAGTAAATGATTTTTTTGGGGAACTTCTGCAACTCTAATCAAAAAACTCAGAACAGACGCACGAAAGACAATTGTATAGAGCACGCTGTCAAAAAAATTCAGACCAAAAAGATTTTCTGGTGATTTTATAAGAATTTTTCTATCCAAGGACAGAATCTGTTTCCTGGACAACACGTCACAACTTTTGAACTTTCTTGCAATCAGAGGCTACACTTGGCACAAAGTTGAAAAGCAAATATACAATGATGATGCTACTGTAGTAACAACATCAAGACACAACAAAAGAAAAATAAAAATTTTATTCATGTGGGCTGCCTCCCAAAAGCGCTTTCTTTTATGCCTTTAAGCTAGGCATAATGCAAAGAGATCAAGTTTTATCAAGAGTAAAAGAATAGCTAGCCCGTATAACGGACACAAAAGGTAACTTAATCTTCTTCCTAGGGAAGTGTTCCATCCCTTTCTTGAGAGGAAATTGGAATTTTATATTCCCCTCTTTCATGTCAATGATGGCACCAACGGTGCGTAGAAAAGGACGTCCCAAAATAATTGGACAAGAAGGTTCACATTCAATGTCCATAATAGTAAAATCAACCGGAACATAATTGTCATTGACAATGATAAGAACATCGTCGATCCTCCCCAAAGGTTTCTTTATGGAAGAATCAACAAGACGAACACCAAAAGAACAAGAATCAAAAGGTTTCAGTTTAAGCATATCATATATTCTTTTGGGCATAATGGAGGTACTAGCTACAACATCACATAAAGCATAGCAAGAGAAGTTATTCAACTTAATTTTAATCATAGGATTCCAACCATCTTCTAGCTTTCTAGGTATGGAGGCTTCTACTCTAAGTTTCTCCTCCCTAGCTTTGATGAGAGCATTAGTGATATGCTCTGTGAAGGCAAGATTAAGCGTGCTAGTGTGGGGATCTTTAGCCATTCTTTGTAGAAAGGTGACAACTTCCGAGATACTACAATTATCAAAATCAATTTTATCATTATTGAGCAGAATTGTAGTGTCATCTTCTTTGTTTGAATTGCTCTCTATTATAAGAGTGTGAACGCCTTCCCAAGTTTGGGGAAGCATAGGAGCAACTTTAAACTGAGGCTCATACTCTTTTCCTGGAAGACCATGCCATGGGCATAACTCTCCATCAAGACTAACATAATCACAAGGTTTATTACTTTTGTAGATCCCGACAGTGGTGATTGGCGTAATGGAAGAAGGGGTGTACTCCTCCCATTTAGTGTTTTTTGGTGGAACCCATAGCAGCAAGCAAGCAAGATAACTATTTTTGTGATTTTCGATAAAAGATACTAAAGCAAAAAACTGAATGGTAAACTAACAAGACTAAAAGCAAAGGTAAAAGATAGCGTGCAACTCCCCTATCTTGAAGAGTGGAGTCCCCGGCAACGGCGCCAGAAAACTTTGCTTGATGGCTTCTCGCCCCTCGTTGGTTACCCCAAGTGGAAGGTTTGAGATGCAGTGTAGCGGAAGTTTTCCCTTGGCAAAGATACCAAGGATCGATTTCCCCTGAGACTCCCAGTTTCAACAAGAAGGTGTCAGTTGCTAACGGCGCCAGATATTAGCAATCAACGTGGACCTGCACACAGATACAAATAACTTTGCTCCCAACGAGTACAGAGAGGTTGTCAATCCCTCCGGCCTTGTCGTTTACAAAGGATCAAACGCAAGTGATAATAGTGATAGGTATTGCTGCAAATAGTAAGTAAAAACAGAAAGTAAATAGCGGATGTAATCAGTGATGGTAATATGGACCGGGGTCCCATGATGTTCACTAGTGATGTCTCTCTCCCAAAAGACGATAAAACAGTTATGTGAGGTAAACGAATTACAGCTGGGCAATTGACAGAATTATGTGCGCAAACCAATGCTAACTATGTTGCAAGAAAGGTAGAGGTTCAAAGCATGGGCGGTACGCCAAGGCAAGTAGACCGAAATCCATCTGCATCTACTACTAATCATCCACCTTGAGATATCTATCCAGAACATCTCGCTGGTATTAAGTTGCGAGTCCCACCCATAGTGTAAACTCAAAGCAACAGACAACTGCATTAAAAGAACTTTGCGTAAAGTTAACAATCCTTGCACCCGCGGGCACAAGCACCGTTGTTTTCCCCCTTGTGGCAACAACATATCCCCTAGACTCATGTTTCTGTCACTCAAGCTAGTCATCGAGGGGCATGAACCCACAATCAAGCATAACATTCCCTCTTGGAGTCACTACCTACTACTTGGCCAAAGCAATAAATAGCAACGGAGAACATGCAAGAATTACTTACGAACATAAATATAAAAGAGGTAGATCAAATATATTACTCAAACACAATCTGAACATAATCTCACAATCCATCGGATCCCAGCAAACTCATCATAGCAACAGCATAAGGATTACATATGTGCCTCGATCATGTAGGGCAGCTCACGAGGTCTAATTAGTGAAGCACAAGAAGGGGAGGAGAACATCACATAGCTACTGGTCATGGACCCATGGTCCAAGGGAGACTACTCACAACTCATCCGGGAGGCGTCCATGGTGGTGGAGAGGCTCCCGGTGGTGATCCTCCCCTCCGACAGGGTGCCGGGAAGGGTTCTCCTGGTGCTCCCGATCTTGGAAGCGCGGCGGCGGCATAACAGAGATGAGATCGCGAAAAAGGGTTTTTCGTCTCGAGGGTTTCGGGACGCGTGTTAAATATATGCCAAAGGGGGGCATCAGCGGAGGCCTGGGGGGCCCAGGCGCCCGCCCCGGCGTGGCCAGGAGGGGGGCCGCGCCACCAGGGCGCCTGGAGCCCTGGTGGCCCCCCTCCGGCCCTACTTCGACCGTGTGGAAGCTTCCGGAACGCTGATTTTTTATATAATTTTTCCGGGATTTTTCTGGCAGTTTATGTGATGGGAAAACCTGAAATACAAAAATAGCAGAAAACAGAAACAGGCACTGGGGTGCACTGAGTTAATAGGTTAGTCCAAATATGATCAAAAGTGTATGGAAGTGTATAAATATCATAGCAATATCACCCAAAAGAGGCATGGAGCAAGCAGAAATTATAGATACGTTTTGGACGTATCATTACTCAAAGCCACCGACAGGGAGCAAAAAGAAAACACCGTCTTCCATCGAATCCGAGGGGCAATCAATCGTCTTGTGCCTAAGTGAGATATACCTGTAGGAGCTTAGAGCACACGATTAGTCCGCAAATGCATTGTCATCAATCACCAAAACTACTTAGGGAGTGTCGGTGTACTAAGGTAGGGGTGCCTCAGTACCCCAACTTGTGCACGGGCAGCTGCAGCTTCCCGCGGCAGGGTTTACCGCGTGCTTGCCGGAGACCTTCCTGCTCCCTATCAAACCATTCAAAGACAAAGTATACAAGACAGAAGATCGAGGCCCCGGCAAGAGGAGCTTGCCGGGAAGGCCGTACCAGGCTCAAGATTACCTCACTAGCACAAGGCCCTGGCAAGAGGAGCTTGCCAGGAAGACTAGAAGATTCTATCATAGAAGACCCGGCAAGGGCCCGGGGAGCGGCAAGCTCCCGGGCCCGGCAAGATCAAGGCCCCGGAAAGGTGCTTGCCGGGAAGGCTACGCTGTGTCCCCGCGCTCCAGCTCATCGGCCCACGCGTCGCCCTGGGGCCTATCCAGGGACGCGTGGCGGATGGCTGTGCAGCCTGGGGGACACGGTGGCGCTCCACGGTGGTGGATCCATCGCCGTGGCGGACGGAGACGCTATGGCGGGAGCTTTTGGGGTCGACGGCGACGGGCATTAAATGCCCTTGTCCCCCACTGTTAGAGTAGGTATAGACCACTGTTCTGCACTGTAGCTCCACTGTTCCCGCACTGTTACAACTACCACCTCTTTTACGTTTTTACCCCTTTCTCCTACGTTGACACCTGTCGGTGACCCCTTAGCACTATAAAAGGAGGCCCATGCACAACGTGGAGGGGGTTCGGAACCTAGATCACTCTCACGCTCGGTGTAGCTGCTTCTTCAAGCTCCCGAGCTCTCCAACTTAATACACAACCAAGCAGGAGTAGGGTTTTACGCGTTCATCGCGGCCCGAACCTGGGTAAAACTGCCCGCGTGCTCGCTACGATCCGCTCTTCGTGCTCCCTCCGCCCTCGTACCGCACATACAAGGGGCTCCGGTCCCATAGGTGTTCGTGGCGGACAGTTTCCCCCGACATCTTTGGCGCGCCAGGTAGGGGGCGTCGAGGTTGTGCGAACCTGATCCGGCGCTCGCGCGGGCGCATTCTTCATCAACCTCTCCGAATTCGTCAACTTCATCAGCAACAACTCCATGGCCCCGAAGAAGAAGGCTTCGGAGGTCGGAGGCCCGTCTGCGTCTCACCCGCCGCCACCAGAGCCAACGGTGGGCGGGGGAGACGCCGTCGGAAGGGTGGTTGCCGGCGAGGACACTCACGGCGCCACCAGATCCAAGAATAGGACGGACGACCGAACCTCGGTCTCCGTGGACGCTCCACGTCCATCCCAGCACACGACAACCCAGCAGCGCCATACCACGGGAGGTGGTATCCGCTTGCTGGCGCAAGGCCAAACCGGAGGCTCGCGGGACGCCCCGGACACCCGTCCGGGCACAAGCAAAGCGAAGGCGCCGGGGCGGGACCCCGCTCCTTCTAACGTTGTTAGGAGTCCGAGCGTATCCCGCTCCTCGCACCGCTCGCCCGCGTTCCCCTCCACTCCAGCAGAAGCGCTCGCAAGGGCGCAACTGCTCCTCGACTTTCCTCCAGCGGCCGACAAGGCCGAAGAATGGAGGGCCACTATCCAGAGCCTGATAGACTTCGCCAACAACGATTCTCCACAGCAGCCGTCGACCTCACGGCCGCGGCAAGCTGAGAAGACGAAGGCTATCGGCGACAAGACTGCCGGGGGCGCGACAAGCGTGCATTCCCTGCCGCAGAAGCAGAAGACGCCGCCCCGCCGGAACAACCCCGACGACGGCTCCACAGCCTCGTCGGACCCGCGGGCTCGTCGGGACCAGCGCCAGGTCCTCGACGACCGGCGAGAAGAAGACGCTCGGACCACAATCGAGCGCCGCCGAGAAGCTCGGCGACAATCCGACAAGAGGGCTGGAAACACTGTCGACGCGCACGCGCCCGGTGAGCCAGGCGACTTGCCGTACGCGGCAGGTTGCCCTGCGTTCACCCGCGAGCTGCGGCGCGTCCAGTGGCCCAGCATGAAGAATTTCAAGCCCGACGTACCGGAGAAGTACGACGGCAAGACGCACCCCTCGGAGTTTCTCAGCGTCTACACCATCGCAGTGCAAGCTGCCGGGGGGCGCGACGAGAAGATCTTGGCGAATTACTTCCCGCTCGTGCTGAAGCCGAACGTCCGTTCGTGGCTCATGCACTTGCCGGAAGGTTCCATCTCTTCTTGGGCCGACCTCTGCCACCAGTTTGTTGGCGCCTTCACCGGCGGCCACAAACCCCATGGCCAGGAGAGCGATCTCCATATCTTGGCCCAGAAGGAAGGCGAGACCCTGCGCAAGTATATCCAACGCTTCAGCCGGGTGCAGCACAACATCCCTGATGTTCACCCTGCCGCGGTTATCAGCGCGTTCCATCAGAACGTGCGTAACCACCGCATGCGTGAAGAGATGGCAATGACGAAGATTCGGGACGTCAGCGAGCTCTACGCTCTCGCTGACAAGTGCGCACGCGTGGAAGAGGGGAGGAGACTCCCCGGGGAGGATGCTGGCGCAGGAGGAAGCGACAGCGACGACGCCGCCCCGGCAAAGAAGAGCCGGCGGCGGAATAACAGGAAGAAGGGCAAGAAAGAGGTGCTTGCCGTCGAGAAGTCCGGCAAGGAGGCCCCCGCCAAGCAAGCACAGGCTGGCGGCTCCGGCAAGGAGCCTGCCCCCACGGCGGCGGCCGACAAGCCGGGTAGCTCCGACAAGCAATACTGTAAGATCCACCGCACCAAGGGTCACGATCTCTCCAACTGCAAGCGCGTCGAGTACCTCGTCGAGCAGCAGAAAGCTGAGTACGAAAGGCGCGACAAGGAGAAGGCCCAAGGTGGCGGGGAGGAGACAAGCAAGAAGCGGCCGTTCAACGGCCGGGGAGGGCGCCGCGGCAAGGCCAAGCAGCGGCAAGGAGATCGACCTCCCCGGGGCCGCGACAACGACGAAGAGGACGATGATGAAGACATGGAAGACGAAGATAACAGCGAGCAGGAGTTCCAGAAGGCCACGGAGGTCCTGTGCATCGACGGTGGCGCCTCTCTGCACACCTCCCACCGCCAACTCAAGCAGTGGGTGCGTGAGGTGAACGCAGCGGAGCCGCCCGTGGAGTCGCGCAGGCTCCTCAAATGGTCCAGCACGCCCATCATTTTTGATCTTGAGGATCACCCTGACCGCACCACTGCGGTCGGGTGCTTGCCGATGCTGGTTTCCCCCACCATCCGCAACCTCAAGGTCACCAAAATGTTGGTTGACGGCGGGGCCGGGCTGAACTTGATCTCCTCCGCTGTGATCAAGAAACTCCAGATTCAAGATGGCGAGCTCGAAGAGACCGGTTCATTCCAAGGAATCAACCCGGGAAGGAGCAAGCCCAAGGGGAAGATCACTCTGCCGGTGACCTTTGGCGGGGAGCTCAACTTTAGGACCGAGCGCATCACTTTCGACGTCGCCGATATTCCATTACCCTACAATGGAATAATTGGCCGTCCTGCCCTCGCCAAGTTCATGGCAGCTTCCCATTATGCCTACAACGTGCTAAAGATGCCGGGGCCGATAAGCGTCATCACTGTCCATAGCGACAAGAAGGATGCACTTATTTGCGCCGACAAGATCTACCGGGAGGCAGCAGCTGCAGCCGAGAAGGACACTCTTGCCGCTGAAACTCCCGGGGGGAAGAAGATGAAGACCAAGTCCGGCAAGTGCTCTGGGACCCACTCCGGCAACCGCACCTCTCCGGAGTGCTGCGCTGCCGTCGAGGACGTTCCATCGAGCTCCACCGGCAAGAGTAAGAAAGGAATGGCCGCTCCTCCGGCAACCAAGAAGGTGTCCGCCAAGGAGGACGGCACTGGTGGTACCTTCACCATCAGTGCCACCCTTGACAGCAAATAGGAAAGCGCGCTCGTTGCCTTCCTGCGGGCGAATGTCGATGTGTTCGCCTGGCAACCATCTGACATCCCCGGTGTTCCCAGGAAGGTGATTGAGCACAAGCTTGCTGTCTGTCCTCATGCGCGACCCATCAAGCAGAAAGTGAGGAAGCAAGCCGTGGAGCGCCAAGAGTTCATCAACGAAGAGATCAAGAAGCTAGAAGCAGCAGGTCTAGTTAGAGGTGTGATCCATCCGACGTGGTTGGCAAATCCAGTCGTCGTGCGCAAGGCCAACGGGAAGTGGAGACTGTGTATAGACTTCACCGATGTGAATAAAGCATGTCCCAAGGATCCATTCCCTTTGCCGCGCATTGACCAGATCGTTGACTCCACTGCCGGATGTGAGCTACTCTGTTTTCTTGATGCATATTCAGGCTACCATCAGATTTTCATGGCTAAAGAGGATGAAGAAAAAACTGCATTTATCACTCCATGTGGCACTTATTGCTTCATTCGCATGCCATTTGGGTTGAAGAATGCAGGATCAACCTTTGCAAGGGTAGTATACACTGCTTTTGAGCCACAGATCCACAGAAATGTAGAGGCTTACATGGATGACATCGTGGTGAAGAGCAAGAGCAAGGATACCCTGATTCAAGACTTGGAAGAAACGTTTCAGAACCTGCGCAAGATACAGCTTAAGTTGAATCCCGAGAAGTGCGTCTTCGAAGTTCCCTCCGGCAAGCTTCTCGGGTTCTTTGTGTCACAGAGGGGAATTGAAGCCAACCCCGACAAGATTAAAGCCATTGAGCAGATAGAGGCCCCGAAGCGCGTCAAGGATGTCAGAAGGCTTGCAGGTTGTGTGGCTGCCCTCAGTAGGTTCATTTCAAAATCTGCAGAACGCGCCCTGCCTTTCTTCAAAATCTTGAAGAAGGCAGGTCCCATGAAGTGGACTCCGGAAGCGGAGGCGGCGCTGCAGGATTTGAAACGGTACCTATCCTCCACTCCTATACTTGTCGCACCTAGACCACAGGAAAAGTTGTTGCTATACCTAGCGGCAACCAACCAGGTGGTTAGTGCTGCGTTAGTAGCAGAGAGGGAGTCCGACGAGGAATCAGCACCACCGGCAAGCAAATCCAGCGACAAGCAGGGGGCTGATCCGACGAGCTCTGGCCCCGACAAGGACAGCTCTGCGCAGGGACAGGATGAGGTGCGGAAGAAGATGGTGCAGCGCCCAGTGTATTTTGTAAGTTCCCTTCTCCAGGGGGCTAGATCAAGATACTCCGGTGTGCAAAAATTGCTTTTCGGCCTCCTCATGGCCTCGAGAAAGCTGCGCCATTACTTCCAAGCCCATGAGATAACAGTGGTCACTCGCTTTCCGTTGAAGAGGATATTGCACAATCCAGAAGCAACAGGCAGGATCGTCGAGTGGGCACTGGAGCTGTCAAGCTTTGGACTCAAATTTGAAAGCACTTCAACCATACAGAGCCGAGCTTTGGCAGAATTCATAGCTGAGTGGACCCCAACACCCGACGAGGAAGTTCAAGAAACAAGTGCACCCGTACAAGAAGCTACAAGTGAATGGGTAATGTATTTTGATGGTGCCTTCTCGCTGCAAGGCGCCGGTGCTGGCGTGGCACTCATCGCGCCCACCGGAGAGCACCTCAAATACGTTATCCAGATGCACTTTCCCAGGGAGCAAGCGACAAACAACACAGCTGAGTATGAAGGCTTGCTTGCCGGCCTCAGGATTGCGGCCGAACTTGGGATCAGAAAGCTGATTGTACGGGGAGATTCTCAGTTGGTGGTCCGGCAAGTCAACAAGAGCTACCAGAGCCCTTTGATGGAAGCTTATGTCGATGAAGTGAGGAAGCTTGAGGAGCACTTTGAAGGTCTGCAGATGGAGCACGTCCCAAGAGCTCAGAATGAAATTGCAGATGGCCTTTCAAAGTGTGCCGCGATGAAGCTACCTGTGGAACCAGGGACCTTCTTGCTCAAGCTGACTCAACCATCCGTTACACCATCAATTGGACAGTCCAAGAAGAGAAAGTTGGTCTCCGGTGACTACTTGCCGGCGGACCTTCCGGAAACCGCCGCCAAGGTCACCAAGATCAACAACCACAACGCTGAGGAACAGTTTGCTCCTGCAAGTCCTCGGGCTTGTACAGTTGAAGCAAGCGTTCCCGACAAGCCTCGCCCCGGCGAGCTTGCCGGGGGACCATCAGCTCCGGCAGAACCAGAGGTCCTTGCCGTAGAAGCGGAGGTTCCCGCAGCGGCCCTCGAGCCTTTAGTCCTTGCCGCTGAGCCTCAGGCTCCGGCATGGGCACAGCAGATAGTCCGTTTTCTGCAAACTGGAGAACTTCCCGACGACCCTCAAGAGATAGAGAAGATAACCAGGCAGTCAAGTATGTACCAGTTCGTGGATAACGAGCTGTACAGAAGAAGACTCAATGGTGTCAGGTTGAAGTGCATCTCCAGGGAAGATGGACAGAAGCTGTTGGCGGAAATACACGGAGGCATATGCGGCCACCACATTGGCGCAAGGGCGCTTGCCGGGAAAGCTTTCCGGCAAGGGTTCTTTTGGCAAGAAGCCCTCCAAGATGCAACTGCACTAGTAACCAAGTGTGAAGCGTGCCAGTTCCATGCAAAGCAAATTCATCAGCCAGCTCAAGCTCTCCAAACAATCCCTTTGTCCTGGCCCTTCTCGGTCTGGGGGCTCGATATCCTCGGCCCCTTCCCCCGAGCCGTCGGGGGCTTTGAGTACTTGTACGTTGCAATCGACAAGTTCACAAAGTGGCCAGAAGTGGAGCCGGTGAGGAAGGTGACAGCACAGTCAGCGGTCAGGTTCTTCAGGTCAATTGTTTGCCGTTTCGGGATCCCTAACAGGATCATCACCGACAACGGTACGCAGTTCACTAGTCGCACCTTCATGCAGTACGTCCAAGACCTTGGCGCCAAGGTCTGTTTTCCTTCTGTTGCTCACCCGAGGAGCAACGGTCAAGCGGAGAGGGCCAATGCTGAAGTGCTGCGCGGACTCAAGACAAGGACCTTTGACAGGCTGCGCAAGTGCGGAAGAAATTGGATAGAGGAGCTACCGGCGGCTCTTTGGTCAATCAGAACGACACCAAGCCGAGCCACCGGACAGACACCCTTTGCTCTAGTATATGGAGCAGAGGCAGTTCTCCCCACGGAACTCGTATACGGATCTCCTCGAGTGCTCGCTTATGATGAGCTCGAGCAAGAGCAACTGCGGCAAGATGACGCATTGCTCCTCGAGGAGGGACGTCTCCAGGCTGCTGTACGAGCTGCTCGATACCAGCAAGCTTTGCGCCGCTACCATAGCCGCAAAGTCAAGGCCAGGAGTCTCGAGGAAGGCGACCTTGTTCTTCGGCGTGTTCAGTCCGCCAAGAATTCCAACAAGTTGACGCCGAAGTGGGAAGGCCCTTATCGGGTGAGACAAGTTACGAGGCCCGGCGCTGTCCGCCTCGAGACCGAAGAAGGCTTACCGGTGAGCAACTCCTGGAACATAGAGCATCTTCGCAAGTTTCACCCATAAGGCGCGGTTGCCGTGATCCGCTCCGGCAACCACCTTTTGTACAAGCTTTGCCGCAGTTGCATGTAACCCTTTGTACAAAGCCGGGCGCAGACCCCGTGCATCAGTAAAGTTTCTGTGTTTTTCGCACCGATTGCCTTTTGCATGCTTTTATTTGCTATTTGCATGTCTAGTTTGGTTTTTGGTGCAACACTCAAGTATCCGGTAAGCGTTAGCACGTCGACAGGCCATATACTTGTTTCCCTCTCCCTTTTCTTTTTCCTCTAAAGCAGAAGGAAAGTTCCTCGCGCACAAGTTTGCCGGGGGGGAAGGAGGTGGAGGAGGAATCAAGTGTTGTTCAAGAAAGAGAAGCCTTACCGGAAAGCGAGCAATATAAGCAAGCAGCATATGAAAGATAAGTTGTTAGAATTTGACCAGTTCAAATTTTAAATTTTAGTTGTCTTCCTTGAACAATCACACTTTGTATGGAAAACCTGTGCGCGGAGGAACCTACCCGTAGCTTGCCGCACCCTTATCTTGTTTTCGAGTTCACTCAACGATCTAAGTGAGCTGCGACAAGTGTCGCGCCCTTGCTTCGTTTCCGAGTACGCTCAGCAAGCTAAGTGCGTTGCGACTAGCCGAGGCGAGGTTGCTTGCCGGTGAAACCTTAGCCAGCAGGCTGCTCAGAGTCCAAGACTCAGCGCTCGCGGCAAAGGTCCCTTGCCGGCAAGCTCCCCGGGAGCGTAGGGTGAAAAACATGCAAAGTCAAGGATTAAGACAAGGAAGATAACATTGCGCTGATTGATCAAAATAAAGTAAATATCTTACAAAGAATAACTTGTCGCAATGGACTAATGAGTTCATAACATAATGTGCAGCAACAAAAAGACAAAGATAATGGAGCCCTAGTCTACGCGGTCGCCCTCCTTCCTGCCAAGCTTAGCCACCTTGGCGATGATGTGGGCGACCCGCTCCTTCAGGGCCTCCGTGTTCGCATCGGCCGGCAAGCTGCGAAGAACGTTGTTGAGATTGATCCCCGGGTTGCGGTACACGATCTTCGTCAGCACCCGCTCCAGAGTTCCCGCGCAGAGCAGGCGCGACTCCTCGGCCAGCTGCGCGGGGATTTGGTTCCGGAGACCTGCAAGGGCCGGCGCG
Source organism: Secale cereale (assembly GCA_902687465.1). NCBI lineage: Eukaryota > Viridiplantae > Streptophyta > Magnoliopsida > Poales > Poaceae > Secale > Secale cereale. The sequence goes on from LR738713.1 coordinate 846,210,469, forward strand.
ATCCCTCTGAAGAAGAGGCTGAGCTTGGCGCTGTGCGGGAGATCCGGATCCGGCGAGTAGATGAGGTGTTCGACCTTCAGCGCCAGCAGCTCCTGGTCAATGTTGGACGCAGAAGAAACCAAGTCTTCGGTCCATACCTCGATGGTCTGGCGGAAGAGCTCGGATGCTTTGTTGACGCTGTCCACCAGGGTCCGCTCCTTGCGGAGCTCCTCCTTCAGTTTGGTCTCCTGAGCCCGGGCAGCGTCGAGCGAGTCCTTCAGAGTGGTGACCTTCAGTTCCAAGTCCTCAATGGAGTCCTTGGCGGCCTTCAACTCATCGCCCCTCTTGGAGAGACTCACCTGAAGCTCGGAGTTTGTGTGAGCGTCCTTCTCGCGCTCCAAGACGAGCGCGGCAACCTTCTCGGCGCTCACCTTCAGCGCCTTCTCCAACTGCTCAACCTTGGCGGCAAGCTCCTTCTTGGCGTCTTCCGCGGCAACCGCGGCGGCTTTCGCCTCCTTCAGCTCCCCGCCAAGGGCAGCCTCGCGAGCGGCAAGGTCCTCCTCATGGGAGTCCAGCTCAACCTTCCGCTGCGCGAGCTCTCCCTCTCGCCGGGACATCTCCACCCCGGCGAGCCGCTGCTGTTCTTCAGCTTCAGCCTTCTCGAGCACCCACTCCTGGTACTCGCCGGCGAGACGCTCACGCTCCTCCGCTACCTCGCGGAGGGCCGCCTGGTTGGCGGCGCTGAGCTCCGCCTGCGGGCTGCGCTGGGGGCTGCTCCTCGGAGCAGCGCTCGGGTCCGGCAGGCTCGGCTCCGGCACACCCCCTGTTGCCGCAGCTGCTGAGTCTTCCGCGACCTCGACCGTGGGCGCCTTGGCCTTCTTCGCCGCGCACCCGACCAAGGTCCTGGAATCACAACAACAAGCAGAGTCAGCATCAACAAAAATCAAGACAAAACTCGAGAAGGTGTAAGATTTTAGACTCTTACTCCTGGTCCTCCTCGTCGTCCTCGCTCAAGGCGGAGAAATCGTACTCCACCGTCGGCGCGTCGGCGCGAGGAGCGGAAGATGAAGACTCCCTCGCGCGCTTGGTGGTCCCTGGGGCTGGGGGCTGTGAAGACCCAGCCCCAGTGGTAGCCGGCGCCCGAGGAGCGGGCGGAGCCGTTGCTCCGCTCCGAGAAGACCCCTGCCGGCTCGGCGCCGGCCTGCGAGGCGCCTCCGTCGTGGTCCGCGCGCGGGCCGCCTCCGCTGCGGCTGGTGCGCCGGTCGGCCTTGGCGCGGCTTGGCTCCCCCGGGGAGCTGCCCGGCGAGCTGGCTGTTGCCGGGGCGCCTGCGCCCTCTCCCCCGTCGCCGTCTTGCGGAGACGCTTCGGTGGGGACTGCCTTGGGCTTGCCGGGGGCGGGGAGCTCTCCGACGAGGAGAGGTCGTCGGCGTACAACTCCGTGGATCCGCCGGAGTCCTCGGCCTTCTCCTCCTCTTCCCCGGCCGGCTCACTGGGCCCAGCGTCCTGCGCTGCGGCCCCTTTTCCCTTGGCGCCTCCGCCCCTCGCGGCGCCTCTGTTCCCTCCGGCGGCACCCTCCATTGCCGCAGCCTCGGCCGCGATTCCATGGATTCCGGAGTGCCTCAGGGAGGGGACTCCGGCGAGCGCGTCGGGAGGGAGCTGCAGCAACCTGCGGATCTCCGCCTCCTCCGCCTGGGTGGACGCGTCCTCAGCCTCCGCCTCCTCCGGCGAGTATCCGAAAACTCCTGCCGCCGCGGCTGCGGCGGCCTCCTCAGCCCGAGAAGCTATGTAGGCGATCTCCTGGTCGGTGGTGTCCCGCGTGTGCAGCTTGAGGTCCTCCTTGTTCTTCGCCACCTCGGCGAGGTTGTCGTAGAAGTTGAGGACGTCGATGGGCTTCGGAGCGAGCCATGTGCGGTCCACGCCGTGCGAGTCACACATGGGCATCATGGCGAGGATCCGATCCCTGACGGCGTTGTTGCAGAGCGACACCACTTCCCGGGGAGTCCTGAACCACTCGGGGTGTGTCGGGTCGTACTTGAAGAGTTCCCGTACCATTCCCCGCAGTTCCAGCGTGGTGAAGTTGAAGTTGAGCCCGGGGCGCAGCCTCATAATGTCTGCCGGGCCGCCGTACTCCCAGGCCGGCCTCTTCCGGTCTTGGAGAGGGGCGATGCGCCGGCGGAGGAAATCTGCGCCCACCTCAGCAACTGATAGATTGGCCAACCGAAGACGAAGAATCCGGACGAGGGCGATGTTGAGCTTGACGTCGTCCGAGTCCAGCTCACTCCAGTCCCTGCCGCGCACGATGGGCGTTGTGCGCGGCGCGGTGAAGGCTTGCGGCTGGTCTTCTACGATCCAGCACCACTCCGCTCGCCATTCCTCCCACTTGCCGCGGAGCTCCCCCGGCAAGTACGCACCCTTTTTATTGAGACGGAAGACCCAAGAAATTCCTCCGGAGAGGGGGGCATCGGCCTCGGCTCTAGGAGTGAAGAAGTGTCTAAAGAGTGCTACATTGGGGTGGACTCCTATGAAGTTTTCGCACATGTGTGCGAAAACAGCCATGGTGAGAATGGCGTTGGGGGTGAAGTCAAGCAGATGGAGGCCGTATGTGTTCATGACGTCGCAGAAGAAGTTTGAGAAAGGAGGACAGAGACCACAATGAAAGAAGGCAGCAAAGAAGTAGTACCCGCCGGGATAGCTGTCCTTGGCGGCGGCCGGGTATGCTCGCGTGCGGGGATGCGCGTCGGTTCCCTTGGACCAGAACAAGTAATACTTGTTCCAGAGCTCCCGCACGCCGAGCTTCGGCGGGAAGACGGCATGCCGCTTCCGGTACGCGATGAGCTTGGCCGCTTGCTCCGATTTCTCCCGCTTGGACTTCTCCGCCTTCGCCTTGTCGGTCTTTGGGGCCATGGCGGACGCGGCGGAAGGAGGAGAACGAAGAGCTCGGCGGCGGCGGAGATGTGAAGGCAGAGCGCAAGAGAGAATCTTTGGAGGAGGAAGACGATGCAATGAAGGCGAAGGAGGGGAATCGCTCCTGCTTCCTCTGCTTTTATGGGGAAGTGGGGGGCGTTTCGCCTTTTCCATTAAGAGATCGTGGGCACGTCCCATCCCACGGCGCCGCAATCGACGCGTGCCGTTGGGAGGGGATGCGGCGGATACGGAAGTGGATTCGGCGCGCCGCGGGCCGCGGGTGCCCGTGCACTGTTTTGGGCCTGGCCCAACAGCGCTCGGCACCGTGTGTGGCCCAGGCCCGGGGGCTCCTGTCGGTGTACTAAGGTAGGGGTGCCTCAGTACCCCAACTTGTGCACGGGCAGCTGCAGCTTCCCGCGGCAGGGTTTACCGCGTGCTTGCCGGAGACCTTCCTGCTCCCTATCAAACCATTCAAAGACAAAGTATACAAGACAGAAGATCGAGGCCCCGGCAAGAGGAGCTTGCCGGGAAGGCCGTACCAGGCTCAAGATTACCTCACTAGCACAAGGCCCTGGCAAGAGGAGCTTGCCAGGAAGACTAGAAGATTCTATCATAGAAGACCCGGCAAGGGCCCGGGGAGCGGCAAGCTCCCGGGCCCGGCAAGATCAAGGCCCCGGCAAGGTGCTTGCCGGGAAGGCTACGCTGTGTCCCCGCGCTCCAGCTCATCGGCCCACGCGTCGCCCTGGGGCCTATCCAGGGACGCGTGGCGGATGGCTGTGCAGCCTGGGGGACACGGTGGCGCTCCACGATGGTGGATCCATCGCCGTGGCGGACGGAGACGCTATGGCGGGAGCTTTTGGGGTCGACGGCGACGGGCATTAAATGCCCTTGTCCCCCACTGTTAGAGTAGGTATAGACCACTGTTCTGCACTGTAGCTCCACTGTTCCCGCACTGTTACAACTACCACCTCTTTTACGTTTTTACCCCTTTCTCCTACGTTGACACCTGTCGGTGACCCCTTAGCACTATAAAAGGAGGCCCATGCACAACGTGGAGGGGGTTCGGAACCTAGATCACTCTCACGCTCGGTGTAGCTGCTTCTTCAAGCTCCCGAGCTCTCCAACTTAATACACAACCAAGCAGGAGTAGGGTTTTACGCGTTCATCGCGGCCCGAACCTGGGTAAAACTGCCCGCGTGCTCGCTACGATCTGCTCTTCGTGCTCCCTCCGCCCTCGTACCGCACAGACAAGGGGCTCCGGTCCCATAGGTGTTCGTGGCGGACAGTTTCCCCCGACAGGGAGAAATATGCCCTTACATACGCGCGGCTACTATCAGGGTGTCGGCACGCCGGGAGGTCTTGCTGGACTTGTTTTACCATTGTCGAAATGTCTTGTGCACCGGGATGCCGAGCCTGATCGGATTTCCCTAAGATAAGGGGTAATAATTATTATTACTTCAGCTGATCGTGAGAGCTTGTGATGGGCTAAGTTGGGACACCCCTGCAGGGTTATGATCTTTCGAAAGCCGTGCCCGTGGTTATGTGGAAGATTGGAATTTGTTAATGTCCGTTTGTAGAAAACTTGACACAGGATCCGAAGTAAAACACACAACTGTGTGAGTAACCGTGACTGTCTCTTTTCACTTTGAGAAGAGAACACGGTGGGGTTATGTTTGACTCATAGGTAGTTCAGGATCTTTAGCGATCATTACTAGTTTGTGACCGTTTGCGTAGATGCTCATCTTATTCTTGTACTCGTAAGTTAGCCACCATATATTGCTTAGTCGCTGCTGCAACCTCACCACTTTACCTCTTCCTACCCCTTAAGCTTTGCTTGTCTTGTTACCCATGGTTATGGGATTGCTGAGTCCACGTGGCTCACAGATACTACAACAACAGTTGCAGGTGCAGGTTTCCGATGACTTGACGTGAGAGCATTGTTCGTTGTGTTGGAGTTCTTTCTTCTTCTGCTTCTTCTGTCTTGGGTTAGGTTCCAGGTCGGCAGCCTGAGATAGCAGATGGATGTCTTGTGTTTTTCATGTTTGCATCCGTAGTCGGATGCCTTGTATTGATGATGTTGTATTCATGTGACTTGTATGGTTGTAACCCCCATGTATGTTTGTAATGGTACGAGGTAATGATATCCATCTTGCTAAGAGCCCGAAATGCGGTTGTGCCCCAATCACGTAAGCGTCACGTGATCGGGATAGAATCGCATCTTGGGCCTGACAAGTTGGTATCAGAGCCTCGACCGACCATAGGAGCCCCTTGATTGATCGTAGTTTAGCCGTTGTCGAGTCTAGCAAAAATCTTTTTGGAGTCTAGTTATATCGGAGAGTAGGAATTCTTTTTACTCCTCAGCCCCTTCATCGCTCTGGTGAGGAATCTTGTCGTAGGTGTTTTGAATTGCCCCTCTTCCCCTTCAATTTTTTTTAGGATCGCGTGGTTAGTTTTCGTTCGTTGCGTTGTTAGTTCTTTCATCTGGTGCATCTCTCGTCAAGTGGATTCGACCCTCTTCTTCTTTGCAAGTTCAAACCTCAGTTCTTTCCTTCCAACGGTGTTTTCTCGTCCGTTGTGGTCTTTCTTTTTCCCACCCACCCACCCTTTTGTTTCTCAGGAGCAGGAGTCCTTAATCGAGTATCTACCATACTCGTGTGAAGTCTTTGCATTCTTTTCTTAGTTATTTCAATTTGGTGAATTCTCGTCTAGTTCGTCATCATTCATCTCCTTTATTCTTTGATGAATTATCCTCTCGTTTGATATTCTTCACCTCTTCTTCTTTTCCGGTGGATTCAATTTCAATATCACGGTGTTCTTCTTATTCTTCATCGGCTCAAGTGTTTTCCCTTGTTTCATTCACCTCTCGCCATTTAATTATTCCGGACTTCCGAAGGCATCTCAAGAGATTTGTCCATGTTCCAATTAATTTGACGTTGTCACCTCATTCGAGTTTTTCAACTGTTCCGGTGCATCATCTCCTTTTCGATCCTTCCCAACGGTGGTTTTTCTCTTCGGTGGGCTCATAACCCACAGGTTTATTCCCAGGATCTTACCCGACTCTTCTAATTTCCAGAGTGTTCCGAAATTCTTTTCAATTGTGATGTAAGTATGGGTTCCTTCAGTCAAATGCCTTCTCCAAGACCGCTTTCAAATTATTTCTTAATTGGTTCAACATTTCTTCTTTTCATTCTTCCGGTGTATTTCATGAATTCTTTTCTTTGTGTTCCTCCGAAGGCCATCATTTCAGAAGATTTCTTCGTTCTTAGTTTTCAACTTCATCCTCCAACTATTCTTCATTGATGCCTCTTCGTTCGTCTCACATTCGTCCGGTGCTTCATTCAAGTATTCATTAATCAATTCACGATCTCTTCGTTCTCGTCATTCTAATTCCCCAAGTGCTTTATTCTTCCGGCGATTCATCATATTCACTCAATTTCAATTCGTTACGGTGGTTTGTTCTCTTTCATCATTCGATTTTAATTCATCTCGATGGCTTGTTCTTTTTCATCACTCGATTTTAATTCCTTACGGTGGTTCGTTTCTTTTCTTCACTCAGCTTTAATTCTTCATGGTGGTTCTCTCAAGAGTTCTTTTCCGGTGCTATCATATCAATTCGATCGTTCTTTCAATCCTACCGGTGGTTCAAGAAGACTTTCTCGAGTTTGTGCTATAGCTCTCTTTAATCTTTTCAACGCGAATAAGTGATATGCAAATCCATTGCTTCTCATCAATTTAATTGATGGAGGATAAGCATAACATAATTCTTATTCTTTTCATCAAGTCGATTTAATCCCTTCCTTCGGAGTTTATTCTTCATGAATAAACTCTAGTCCCAAATGCTTTAATCTTTTCTTTTACGGAGTTCAAGTTTTCTCGGCTATCTCATCGGACCCTCGTCTAAATCATCGCAAGGCTTTAATCTTATTCTCTTGATCATTCAATTATATCTCATCATCCTTTTCGTTACCGGAGTTCTTCATGTTGGTTCTTCATCATTTAATTCATTCCTCAAATATTGAGTAATTCTTCTGGAGCAGCTCAAGCATTATTCTTTTGTGTCTTGGGATGCAAATAATTCTCCGTATTCTTTTGAAATGGAGTTTTGCATTTCTTTCTTCATTCTCATCTCTTCAATCTTTCCGTTGCGGCGGTAATTCACCTCAAGTTTTGAGATGTTTTCATAAGTCCACAACAAGCTTATTCTTTTGTTGTTGATTTTCTCAACAACTCCGTTCGAGTCTTTCCTTCAAGATGCTCTTTCAAATTCAGTTGTGTTCAAAGTTGTCATCTTCTTCTCCATTATTTCAATTCCATCATTTCAATTATTCTGGAGGCATTGTCTTGTTCATGTCGTCATGTTTCATTCCATCTTCTCGGGTTCTTATCCTATTCCATTCTTGTTCAACTGGTGTGCAATTTCTTTCAGTTTCAGCCGGAGTGCTGCCCGAATTACTTCATTCAAATTCCTTTCTATCTCTTATTAACCGGAGTGTTTTCCAATTCATTATCGTTCCTTCAGCTCTTGTTTCGTGCCTTTCAACTTCTTTGTTTCTCGTCGTTTGCCTTGTTTTCCTCTTTTTACCGGAGCCTCTCTTTCTCGTTCATCTCCGTTATATTCTTTCTTTAGAAGTTGTTCATCCTCTCAAGGTTCTTTGGTTTCACTCTTTTGACCTCGAAGAACTGGTTCTTCCTTTTTCCCTTCCGTCTCATTCCTAAAATCTTGGGACGAGATCTCTTGTTAGTAGGGGATTGTTGTGACACCCCGAGACCGATGTGCCAGGTGTCAGCTAGTTATTCATCGTCGTTGCCATGTCATCTACTTGTGTGTTGCTCTTTGCCTTGTCATCATGTGTGTTGCATCAGCATGTTTTCAAAACTTGCTTCCGCCCGAGTCCCCTCGCCCTCTCCGTTGTCCGTTCTGAGCCCAGACACACTCACACGTGCCCGCGGCGCCTCCGAATATTTATTTTATGAATGGCCTAAAAACATTCTCGGAATGGGTTGAAACTTGGCGTGTTGTCTTATTATAGCATAGGTAGACCGCCTGTCAAGTTTCGTCGCATTCGGAGCTCGTTTGATAGCCCAACGGTTAACCGTGTTAACCGCCCGAATCCTTTTCTCTTTTGGCCCAGCACCGCTTTCACACAGCCCACCAAGACCATTCTAACCCCTCCATGCTCTTGGCCGTTCGATCACGATCACCTGGCCGTGAACCGCTCCTCATTTGGACACTCCTAGCTCCCTCTACCTATAAATATGTGCCTCTCCTCCATTTTCGCGCAGATGAAACCTTGTCTTTTTCCTCCTCGCGCCGCCGGACATGTCCATCCGCGCCGGACATGTCCAGCCGGCCACCTCACCCCGGCCAATCACAGGGCGCCACATCAACCACCCCACCTCCCGCACCAATCGTCGCCCGCCATGTGGCGCCCTGCACCCACTTCACCGAGCCACCGCCCGGGGCCCAGATCCGGCCCGCCCTGCGTCCGAACCGGGCCGCGCCGGGCCCGCCGCCCCGCACCTCCTCTGCCTCTTCGCGGCTGTGCCGCATCGTCGCCGCATGCCTACCGCTGGCATCCTGCCGACGCCGGGTGCTCGCCGGAGCGCGCCACCGCCGTCCCGGACCCAGGCCGAGCTCGCCGTCCCTCACCTCCGGCCGTTTCTGCATCTTCGTCGGCGCCTTCCCACTCGTCCGCTGCCGCCATGTGCCCCGTCGCCTCGCCGGGACGTCGCCGCCGGCTACCTACCCCGGCCAACACCGCTCCGCCCCGCCTTATCCCTCGGCATCGAGTGCCGCCGCCGCTGCCTCCGATCCGATCGGATCAGGAGGTCGCGCCAGCCGCCGCTCCGGGCCCAGCTCCTCCCCACATGGGCCTCGGCCTCCACCGACCGGCCCAGCTGCGGCATCCTCCCCGCCTGGGCTGCGTCCCTGCCTCGCGTGAGCCTTCTCCTCTGTCGTGGAATTATCACGGCAGATGTCCGGATTAACGGACTTAGGTGTGAAGCCGCACATCTATGTAGTAGCTTGAAAGGGGTTGAGCAGAATCGAGAGACGCAACGCAAGACAAGGGTTTAGACAGCTTCGGGCCCCGGGAAACATCATCCGGTAATAACCCTACATGCTGTTTGAGGCTAGGTCTCATTATGATCCTCGTGGTGCCGCCGGTAAACCGGCTCTTTGTGTCTAGCCCTAGAAACTTGTGAGAACTTGTCTGCTTGTCGCTTGTCTCATTTCTCCCTCTTTGGGGAGCCCTGCCCCTCCTTATATATGTTGAAGGGGCGGGTTACATGACTAGTCCTAGTAGGATTAGGATTGCTTTATTACAAGGAGTCCTAGTATGGCTTCCTTTGTAGAGAATATTCCTTGTGCCTTCTTCATAAACCGGCCCACCATACATGAACCGGCCTACTGGGCCTTGGGCCTTATCATCCATGATCCGCCCGCCGGGTTACCAGTGAATTGCCAAGTGTAAACTGGGTCTCAAATAAACCGCCAAGTCCGGCTGGGTCATATTTCCGGCCAGTTCATACCGCGGGGTATATCCCCGACATTAGCCCCCAGTTTAGCTTGGATTTGTCCATGGTAAACTTGAGATGTTTTGCTCCGGGTTAATAATCCAGCTTCATAATCAATTTGCTTGCAGAAGAAATATTGTAAATCAAGAATCCATTTGAGTCAGCCTTTCAATGCTCTGACTTGAAAAAAATATTGATCTTCAAATATTCAATTGATATCCAACCGGTTTGGAAATGTAGAACTTGCCGGTTTATGATTACCACCATTGTCGGGTTATAAAAATTGATAATTCCGGGTCATGACTATTTATAAATGCCAGGCTATGATTGTTTGCCAACGCCGGGTCAGACAATTAATCTTCCTGATTTGCCAGAACTGAGAATTTGAAGATATTGCTCGTTTATATGCATATTACCTGTAGCCCCCAAGTCTTAAGAGGAGAACATAGTGATAGCTAAAGACTTGTTTCAATATAAATCTTGCAATCTTGAAGAAATCCGGATTGTTCATCCCAATCACTATGAAACTGAATATTCCATATTATGTAGCCCACAAGTGCCAGGTCATTATGCAATAATGAGCAGGGACTTTGAAAATAAGATCATGTAAACTTGAACAGCAACATGTAGCCCCCAAGTGCCGGGTCATTATGCAATAATGAGCAGGGACTTTGTAGATATAATCATTGAAAATAACATTATATAATGTGACTTCCATCGTGGGGTTTGAACCCACGTCCACAAGGTTAAGAGCTTTGTGCTTTACCAACTGAGCAATGGACCCTTCAATATAATGGATTAATAGTTGTGTACCTTGAATTGTTGACAGGAGCGATTGGTAGCCCCCAAGGGCCGGCTCATTATAATGTGATGAGTCGGGTCTTCAATAAGGCCAGTAAAAAATGACTTTGCATAAGCCCCCAAGTGTCATGGTGCATGCTTGCAGCGACATGAGACTTGTGTATTCAATATAATCTCAACCTGAATAATGTAGCCTCCAAGTGCCGGGTTGTAAGCCTGCAGCAACTCGGGACTATTCCTTTGTAGAATAAATCACTTCCATCGATGAAATAATATCCATTGCGCTTAAAGCGACTTTGAAAACCTCAATCATAATATTGATAATCATAATAAAAATCCAGCCATGTTGGCTATTAATGATTTGAATAATATAATCCGGTTTGAAAACCGGTTCCAGAAATGTTTGATCACAATCAGGCCATGTGAATAAACACCGGTTATTATTTTGTCTCATACTGGCGACTTATAGTCAAAGCCAGGCCGGTTTAATGAACACCGGTCATTATCTTACCTGTGATTAAGTGTACCTGACGTCCTTAATCCGGCGAACATTGTAGTTTCTGAGGAAGCTCTTGGCTTTGTTGGGATAGACCCAATAATTATTCCGGGTTTATAGGAACTACCGGTTTAAATCATGCTGGAGATCTGTCCAGACTTTTGAAGATATGTGGTCAACTTTAAAGTTGGCCCGCTCCGGATTAAAAATCCATAAAAAATACATGAAAAAATCATAAACAACAAAAACACAGGTTTGCAAATAAGACCATGTAGTCGAGGCTTTTTGCGAGCTGCGAGGCTCCAAATCGAGACTTCTGATTCGAATACGATCAGTAAACCAGACCAAAGGGGTTAAGCTAAGATTCGAATACGACCTTGTGGCTCCCAGTGGCTTTAAAATTTTGAGCCAATCAATGGATTCGAATACGATCCAAAGGGCTTATGGTTCGAATATGACCATGTAAACCGAACCACAAGGGGTTGAGCTAGGATTCGAATACGACCTTGTAGCCCCCTTGTGACCGTGGAGATTTGAGCCAATCAATGGATTCGAATACGATCCAAAGGGCCGATGGTTCGAATACGACCATGTAAACCGGATCACCAGGGGCTAAGCTAGGATTCGAATACGATCCGTAGCCCCCTAGTGAGTTTAGCTATGTTCTCTTTGGTTCGAATACGACCTATGTTTGAACAGGAAGCCCCTTAGTGGGTTAGGCTATGTTCTCTTTGG
>LR738713.1:846221922-846234061 GCA_902687465.1 Secale cereale
CGAACCACAAGGGGTTGAGCTAGGATTCGAATACGACCTTGTAGCCCCCTTGTGACCGTGGAGATTTGAGCCAATCAATGGATTCGAATACGATCCAAAGGGCCGATGGTTCGAATACGACCATGTAAACCGGACCACAAGGGGTTGAGCTAGGATTCGAAGACGACCGTGTAGCCCCCTTGTGACCATGGAGATTTGAGCCAATAAATGGATTCGAATACGATCCAAAGGGCCGATGGTTCGAATACGACCATGTAAACCGGATCACCAGGGGCTAAGCTAGGATTCGAATACGATCCGTAGCCCCCTAGTGAGTTTAGCTATGTTCTCTTTGGTTCGAATACGACCTATGTTTGAACAGGAAGCCCCTTAGTGGGTTAGGCTATGTTCTCTTTGGTTCGAATACGACCTATGTTTGAACAGGAAGCCTTCTAGTGAATGTAGAGACAGGGTACCTATATGGGAGTTGCACTGTGCGGCAAACCTTCTTTGGTCCCTTAATAAAGAGTTGTCCTGTATATCAACATAGATAGATCAAGGCATCTTGTCTTCTTAATGAAAATGATATATATATCAAGAGAAATAAACTTTGGATCAATATCACCTGAGTGAATTTGGACCTCATGATCCTCATCGGGGTCTGTTAGTTAACCCGGTATGTTGAATAGACCGGACCACAGGGTGGACAGTAAAACGACCGCAGTATCAGAGGCGGCTCAAACAGATGAATCGGTCGCAGTTGTAAACCGGCGTAGATGAGCAAGTTGTCCTCCGTGTTTTAAACCGGTGCGGACGCGTGAACCGGCCGTCCGTTCATCAAGTAATGTGACACGGATAAAAACGCCGTTGTAGAACGTTGCCAGTGCGTGTTTTATATCCGCAGTATAACAATGATTTTACATGTACATGAAAATACCAATAGGGCAGTATAATGGTACTCAGAGGAAATAAAATGTCTTGATAAATATATAGGAGGGATAACACCTGATTTGCTCCAACAACAGATGGGTCGGCCGACGTCGACGGGTTAGTTGTCCTCCTGGTAATAAACCGGCGTGGTTGTGAAAGACGGCCACGGCGTTGTAAACCGGCGCGGTCGCAAGAGACGGCCACGGCGTTGCAAACCGGCGCAGTCGCGAGAAACGGCCACGGTGTTGTAAGCCGGCGCGGGAGTTCGTTGAGTAACGACAATCATTGGTGCCGAATGATGTTGACGCACCTCCATCCCCACGGTATAATGCCACATTGTAATGAATATTCTCCTGCATATAAAATATAGTAGGGCAAAGTAGTTTCGCCTGGATGAATTAAGATATTCTTTAAAATAAATAGGGTAAATAGCACCTGATACTCAGCCCCAAGGTTGATGATGATTTCTGGATCCTGGCGTAAGAAGCAGACAGTACTATACAACGCACTGGTAACAATAGTGTTTGTAGTCTGCCTTTGAGCGAAGCATCATGGGTTCCCCTTTTTTATGCGCGACGCCTGTGTTTCTGCCCTTTCCAACTAGCACTTGACGGACTGCTACTGATGATTGATTTTTTTGAAGTACCATAGGCCTTCATGTGACTCTTCCTCCTTTGCCTTTCTTTTCTCCAACAAGCAGCGGAACGACCGGATGGCAACTGGTGTGAGCGCGCCAGGAGGTGGCGATTTGGCAGGTGGAGCAGCCAGCTCTGGGCGGTGACTTGGCTGGTGGTCCGGGGGATCCTACGGCTGTAGAGGCGGTGCACAGGCCGGCGAGGCATGTGACCGGCACGACGGAGCCAGGGAACGGGGGCGGCCCGCGACAATTGAGGAGCGGCATGGCAACAGGCCATGGTTGCAGGAGTTGCAGCGGGTCAAGGCGCATCGACGGAAGACGCGGGAGCCGGCCGGCACACCGGAGACGGCGAGCGTGCGGGAGGCAACCAGTAGAGGCGGAAGCAGCTCGAGGCCTTGGAGGCCGGTCAACGAGGCGGTTTGACCAGGAAATTTGACCTTCTGACGCTTGGTGACTCGATGGCGACTTGAAACAGAAGCGACGGCCGCTCCCCTACTGCTTGGAATGGCTTGAAACGGCAGCGGAGGTAGTGGGCGGTTAAAGAACTACCGGTTCAGAGGCGCAGTCGCGCGGTGGGAGGGCGGCTCAAGACAAGGCCGGGCATGGCTCGGTGTTGACCCCGAGCGAAAGACGGCCTGAGGCGGAAGAGGCGCCTCAACCCGGCGGCGGAGGCGCCCGTGAAGCGAGTTCGCAGCGGAGGTTGCTTCCGAGTTGTAACCGGTTGAACAGACCGGGTCGTGGCCTGTTTCTCTCTCTCTTTTTTAATAGTAAATTTCCTTTGATGATCTGAGTACTGGCACTTGCATCTAATACACTGGCGATTCGATGTGATGGCTTGTCTTCACCTTGGCTTCCATCCAACACGTGAAAAGTACTAGCTGCATACATCAGTTGCTCGGATGCAATCTACTTTACGCGTAGTTGTTTCTGTCCCAAAACGGAGATAGGGTTAGTAGTAACCCGGCGGCGGCGGCGTCTGAGGTGTTGCCGCAGAAAAATTTCTCTGTTCCAGCTTCTGACGATGGTGTTGCTCTGGCTACTTGATATTGATATATTGTAACTCCTTCGTTGATGACTCTTCTTCAACTCGAAAAATTGCGAACTTCTCGAACCCTTGAAAAGATCCCTCCAAGAACTCAACACCACCGTGCGCAGGCCCCACGGTGGGCGCCAACTGTCGTGGAATTATCATGGCAGATGTCCGGATTAACGGACTTAGGTGTGAAGCCGCGCATCTATGTAGTAGCTTGAAAGGGGTTGAGCGGAATCGAGAGACGCAACGCAAGACAAGGGTTTAGACAGCTTCGGGCCACGGGAAACATCATCCGGTAATAACCCTACATGCTGTTTGAGGCTAGGTCTCATTATGATGCTCGTGGTGCCGCCGGTAAACCGGCTCTTTGTGTCTAGCCCTAGAAACTTGTGAGAACTTGTCTGCTTGTCGCTTGTCTCACTTCTCCCTCTTTGGGGAGCCCTGCCCCTCCTTATATATGTTGAAGGGGCGGGTTACATGACTAGTCCTAGTAGGATTAGGATTGCTTTATTACAAGGAGTCCTAGTCTTGCTTCCTTTGTAGAGAATATTCCTTGTGCCTTCTTCATAAACCGGCCCACCATACATGAACCGGCCTTCTGGGCCTTGGGCCTTATCATCCATGATCCGCCCGCCGGGTTACCAGTGAATTGCCAAGTGTAAACTGGGTCTCAAATTAACCGCCAAGTCCGGCTGGGTCATATTTCTGGCCGGTTCATACCGCGGTGTATATCCCCGACATCCTCCCTCCGGCCTCTATCTGGTGGCCCACAGCGCCCAAGGCCCAGCCAGAGGCCGGCCTGCCTCACCTCCCCCCCGACCGGGCCAGGCCCATGGGTGAGCACGACCCTCCTATTCCTCGCCCTATGCACCGTTTAACTATGCGACGCCCTCTGTTGTTTTTTCAGTCTATTAAGAAAACTGCTAAGTCATTTTCTGTCAGTATTTTGTTGCTTACTTTGTGATGTTGTAAATTGATGTTTTATGTCCAAATGATGCAAATGATATGTCAAAATGATCGTGGTGATATGCTCTTCACTTTGTTCCATTGTGCCATGCTTGTTTGAATTCATCTAGATGCCCTAACCTCTATTGCAAGAGTGCTACTTGTTATAAACTACTGCTACTTGTTATTTTGTTGCCATGTTTGAGATATGATAACTTGGTGCATGTTTATCCAAATGGTGCATATGATATGTCAAAATGTTCATTATGAAGTGTACTACATGATGGTTGTTGTAGCACGCTTGTTTGAGTTCATATTGCCATGTTAATCTCTGTTGCAAAAGTGCATTTGGCTGTTAAATGCTGAAACTTGTTATGAGATGCTGATTTCAATTGCTCTTTGCTATTGATGTGTTTGTCCTCATGCCACATGTCTAGATGTTTTAGAAGCACAATAATGTGGTCTTTGCTGTGGTGCACTTAACTTTCCATGATATGCCTTGTGTTGACTTAAACATGCTTGTAAACATGCCATGTTGTTATTGCTGTTTTATACTTAGTGAAAAAACTGCTAAGTCTGGAATCTGTCTTATCCTGATGCTATGTTTGCTTGATGCCCTAGACAAATCCATGCTAGTTTTGGAGTGGCCATTGATCATGTCTTGTTGTCCATGTTATTGTCTATCCATTCATGCCCTTACTTGCCCATATGGCCTGCTGTAGCTTATTTATTTCTTGCTCTCAAGTTGCTATAAATTATAACTATCAGCCTTTTATCAGCATGTTCAATTTGGTGTAGCTTGTTGCTATTGATCCATGCCTCCTATGGAGTTGCTCCAATGGACTTGTTTGCTATAGGATATGTCTACGACTCGTCCATGCTCTTTATGTACTTAATAGATTTGATATGCATGTTGTTTTGTGCCTCCGAAGGCAGCATCGTGATGATGTTTTTGCCTTCCTAGATTTTGGCTAAGTCTGGAATATTTTATTGCAACTTGCCATGCTTGTTTAAATGTGTTCCAGCAAGCTTTCCGCTGTGTTCTAAGTTCATACTTGTTAAGTATCATGTCTACTTCACATCCATGCTTCTTGTTATGATGTTTGAGTGATGTAGCATATATATATCTTGCTCCAAAGTTGCTATGTGGTTGTTAACTTCAGCTTGTTGTTATAACTTGTTTCATGTGTATCTTTTAGCCTGTTGCTCCGTTTTGAGTGTGTCCTATATGAAACTTGTCTGATTTTGCATGTAGAAGCATAAAATCATATTGTGTTCATGTTTGGAGTGAGTTTGCTTGATGTTGGGTGCATCTTGCACCGTTGCCATGCTTGTCTTGTTTTGCTCATATCTTCTAGACCGTAGCTCCGAATTAAACAAACTTTATATGAAACTTGACTAGAATTTCGTGTAGATCATCATGGTGCATGTTAATCTACTGTTTAACCACTTTAACTTAAGGTTTGTTCAGATCTGGACTAATTTCAAACTATGCATATGAGGACTTACCGGATTTGTTATATGTAGTTTCCGGCCTCATTTAAACTTGTTGACTTGTGTTGTTTTTGAGTGCCTCCTACCTTGCCATGTTTTGCATCATATATAGGCTTGTGTTGCATCATACTTGGTTGAGCATATTGTCGTGTTCTTGTGTTGTGTGTTTACCGTATTACTTGCTTCTTCTTGTTAGTGCTTGTTCCGTTGCGATCGTGAGGATTCGTTCGACTACTCGTGGTTCATCTTCAAGGCTTCTTCTTCGTCTTCTTCATGGATCCGTTCTTCTTCCTTGCGGGATCTCAGGCAAGATGACCATACCCTTGGATACCTTTACTATCATTGCCATGCTTAGTTGTCTCGATGCTATCGTTACATGTCGCGCTACCCATCATTATTGTCAGCCTCTCCTTGTTGCCATGAAACCTCTAACCTTTGACACCTTCCTAGCAAACCATTGTTTGGCTATGTTACCCACTTGCTCAGCCCCTCTTATAGCGTTGTTAGTTGCAGGTGAAGATGAAGATCGTTCCATGTTGGAACTGGTTGTTGGATATCACAATATGTTATATATATTTTAACACACCTATATACTGGGCATGGGTGGAAGGCTTGGCCTTTTGCTCGGTGTTTTGTTCCACTCATGCCACCTTAGGCGCCGATAAACCGGCATTATGTTGTTTTATTTTGCGTGCCTTACACGGTCGGGTATATGGGGACCCCTTGACACTTCGTCTTTGAATAAAACTTCTCCAGCAAGGCCCAACATTGGTTTTAATTTGCAACATAATATTAATTTAAATAATTAATTAAAATTGCATAGGGGGTCGCGTCCTCGGGGATTCTTCTACATAGCAGGGGGCCAATGCCGATGGTGTTGGTCCCAAATAGAGCAGCTTGCGGCGCCACCCCTTGGAAACTTGGGGTATCTGGTCGCTCTAAGCGTAGCTCATCCGGACGTGGCCTGAGACGAGATACGCGCGGCTACTATCAGGGTGTCGGCATGCTGGGAGGTCTTGCTGGACTTTTTTTACCATTGTCGAAATGTCTTGTGCACCGGGATGCCGAGCCTGATCGGATTTCCCTAAGATAAGGGGTAATAATTATTATTACTTCAGCTGATCGTGAGAGCTTGTGATGGGCTAAGTTGGGACACCCCTGCAGGGTTATGATCTTTCGAAAGCCGTGCCCGTGGTTATGTGGCAGATTGGAATTTGTTAATGTCCGGTTGTAGAAAACTTGACAGAGGATCCGAAGTAAAACACACAACTGTGTGAGTAACCGTGACTGTCTCTTTTCACTTTGAGAAGAGAACACGGTGGGGTTATGTTTGACTCGTAGGTAATTCAGGATCTTTAGCGATCATTACTAGTTTGCGACCGTTTGCGTAGATCCTCATCTTATTCTTGTACTCGTAAGTTAGCCACCATATATTGCTTAGTCGCTGCTGCAACCTCACCACTTTACCTCTTCCTACCCATTAAGCTTTGCTAGTCTTGTTACCCATGGTTATGGGATTGCTGAGTCCTCGTGGCTCACAGATACTACAACAACAGTTGCAGGTGCAGGTTTCCGATGACTTGACGTGAGAGCATTGTTCGTTGTGTTGGAGTTCTTTCTTCTTCTGCTTCTTCAGTCTTGGGTTAGGTTCCGGGTCGGCAGCCTGGGATAGCAGATGGATGTCTTGTGTTTTTCATGTTTGCATCCGTAGTCGGATGCCTTGTATTGATGATGTTGTATTCATGTGACTTGTATGGTTGTATCCCCCATGTATGTATGTAATGGTACGATGTAATGATATCCATCTTGCTAAGCGCCCGAAATGCGGTTGTGCCCCAATCACGTAAGCGTCACGCGATTGGGATAGAATCGCATCTTGGGCCTGACAAGTTGGTATCAGAGCCTCGACCGACCATAGGAGCCCCTTGATTGATCGTAGTTTGGCCGTTGTCGAGTCTAGGAAAAATCTTTTCGGAGTCTAGTTATATCGGAAAGTAGGAATTCTTTTTACTCCTCAGCCCCTTCGTCGCTCTGGTGAGGAATCTTATCATAGGTGTTTTGAATTGCCCCTCTTCCCCTTAAAAAAAATTTTTTGGATCGCGTGGTTAGTTTTCGTTCGTTGCGTTGTTAGTTCTTTCATCTGGTGCATCTCTCGTCAAGTGAATTCGACCCTCTTGTTCTTTGCAAGTTCAAAACTCAGTTCTTTCATTCCAACGGTGTTTTCTCGTCCATTGTGGACTTTCTTTTTGCCACCCGCCCACCCTTTTGTTTCTCAGGAGCCGGAGTCCTTAATCGAGTATCTACCCTACTCGTGTGAAGTCTTTGCATTCTTTTCTCAGTTATTTCAATTTGGTGAATTCTTGTCTAGTTCGTCATCATTCATCTCCATTATTCTCCGATGAATTATCCTCTCGTTTGATATTCTTCACCTCTTCTTCTTTTCCGGTGGATTCAATTTCAATATCTCGGTGTTCTTCTTATTCTTCATCGGCTCAAGTGTTTACCCTTGTTTCGTTCACCTCTCGCCATTTAATTATTCCGGAGTTCCGAAGGCATCTCAAGGGATTGGTCCGTCTTCCAATTAATTTGAGGTTGTCACCTCATTCGAGTTTTTCAATTGTTCCGGTGCATCATCTCCTTTTCTATCCTTCCCAACGGTGGTTTTTCTCTTCGGTGGGCTCATAACCCACAAGTTTATTCCTAGGATCTTACCTGACTCTTCTAATTTCCAGACTGTTCCAAAATTCTTTTCAATTGTGATGTAAGTATGGATTCCATCAGTCATATGCCTTCTCCAAGACCGCTTTCAAATTCTTTCTTCGTTGGTTCAACATTTGTTCTCTTCATTCTTCCGGAGTATTTCATGAATTCTTTTCTTTGTGTTCCTCTGAAGGCCATCATTTCAGAAGATTACTTCGTCCTCCAACTATTCTTCATTGATGCCTCTTCGTTCGTCTCAGATTCGTCCGGTGCTTCGTTCAAGTATTCTTTAATCAGTTCATGATCTCTTCGTTCTCGTCATTCTAATACCCCAAGTGCTTTATTCTTCCGGCGATTCATCATATTCACTCAATTTCAATTCGTTACGGTGGTTTGTTCTCTTTCATCATTCGATTTTAATTCATCCCGGTGGCTTGTTCTTTTTCATCACTCGATTTTAATTCCTTACGATGGTTCGTTTCTTTTCTTCACTCGGCTTTAATTCTTCATGGTGGTTCTCTCAAGAGTTCTTTTCCAGTGCTATCATACCAATTCGATCGTTCTTTCAATCCTACCGGTGGTTCAAGAAGACTTTCTCAAGTTCGTGCTATAACTCTCTTTAATCTTTTCAACGCGAATAAGTGATATGCGGATCCATTGCTTCTCATCAATTTAATTGATGCAGGATAAGCATGACATAATTCTTATTCTTTTCATCAAGTCGATTTAATCCCTTCCTTCGGAGTTTATTCTTCATGAATAAATTCTAGTCCCAAATGCTTTAATCTTTTCTTTTCAGGAGTTCTAGTTTTCTCGGCTATCTCATCGGACCCTCGTATAAATCATCGCAAGGCTTTAATCTTATTCTCTTGATCATTCAATTATATCTCATCATCCTTTTCATTACCGGAGTTCTACATGTTGGTTCTTCATCATTTAATTCATTCTTCAAATATTGCTTAGTCGCTGCTACAACCTCAACACTTTACCTCTTCCTACCCATTAAGCTTTGCTAGTCTTGTTACCCATGGTTATGGGATTGCTGAGTCCTCGTGGCTCACAGATACTACAACAACAGTTGCAGGTGCAGGTTTCCGATGACTTGACGTGAGAGCGTTGTTCGTTGTGTTGGTGTTCTTTCATCTTCTGCTTCTTCAGTCTTGGGTTAGGTCCCGGGTCGGCAGCCTGGGATAGCAGATGGATGTCTTGTGTTTTTCATGTTTGCATCCGTAGTCGGATGCCTTGTATTGATGATGCTGTATTCATGTGACTTGTATGGTTGTATCCCCAATGTATGTGTGTAATGGTACGATGTAATGATATCCATCTTGCTAAGCGCCCGAAATGCGGTTGTGCCCCAATCACGTAAGCGTCACGTGATCGGGATAGAATCGCATCTTGAGCCTGACAGACTGTACGTGGAGAGGCTCATAGCTGGGTCCACGGCCACAGCAAGGTAGTGCCTCCTTATTACGCGCAAAATAATTATTCCTCCACTTGACAGCAAGGTAGTGCCACCGTATTTCACGAAAAAAAATGTTTCCCCCTGACTGCTGGGACCCACCAGCTACATCTTCGCACGCAAGGAAGTGCGTCCGGGCAAAAAACGATTCGCCTCCCTGACTGCTGGGACCCACCAGCTACATCTTCGCACGCAAGGAAGTGCCTGACAGTCGGGACCCACCTGGTCGAAGCGTTCGTAGCATTGTCATTCTGGTCGCGAACGTGTACATACATACTGGTCGATGTAGAGGTGCGCACGTGTCGTAGTAGAGGCGCGCACGTAGCATGTACACGTACGTACAGCGGCAAGTGTGCAAGAAAGAAAATACGGCCACGTACGTACATAGAGGCAGGGTCTTGAACGCCTACTCGCGCATACGTACGGCCAGGGCGCGTGTACATGGCTGGGTCGGAACGGAGAAACAGTGTCGTCGTCGTGTTCACAGGGAGCCAACCGGCTGGGTCGTAACGGAATGCATCGTCGTGTTCATCGGGGGGGCTTGGACAGAACAGCCGATGGAAATGAGGCCTGGTGTACCGCAGAACGGAGGAAACGGCCTTGTGTTCGACCGGCCATGTTCGTAACGGGATCCTGTTCATCGGGAGGGGTCTAGCGTACCGCAAAATGGAGGAAACGGACCTCCTACGGTCGAAACGGGGGTCCTGTTGATCGGGAGGGGTGTGGCGTACCACAAAACGGAGGTAACGGACTTGTGTTGGAGCGCTACGGTCGAAATTGGGGTCCTGTTCATTGGGAGGGGTGTGGCGTACCGCAAAATGGGACTCCACGGGATATTGTTCATCACCACCATTGACCCCCTCCAGCCTCCACGGGCTAATGTTCATCCACCGTCGACCTCCTCCAGCCTCCACCTGCGATTGTTCAGCCTCCACTGCGCGCTACTCCACCGGCTACTGTTCAACCAGCCCTCTCCACCGGCTCCTGTTCAACCACCCCTCCACGGGCTACTGTTCATCCATCCCTCCACTGTCTACTTTTCATGCAGCCCTCCATGGGGTGGTCCTGTTCATGCATCCCTCTACGGGGTCCTGTTCATGCAGCCCTAATCAGCCCAATCAAACAGGGTCCTGTTCATCGAGAGGCAACACCACGGGGTCCTGTTCAGCCACCCCCACCGGGAACTGTTCATCTAAACCCCCCCAGCAACGCTCACTGTTCATACAGAGGCAGCATCGATCGGCTTCAGTTAGCAGCAGTAGCGAAGGAATCGCTCGATCGGGTTCAGTTAACAGCCATCGATCGATCGCTCGGGTTCAGTAACGCGTAGCCTGCAGTGCAATCGCTCGGGTTCAGTTAGAGCCGAACGCCTCGCACCCACGTGCGTGCGTGTACGAGAGAAACGCGTATCGCTCGGCCCCGACCACCCACCGTAACCGGGAACACCCCAATATTTTCCTTGCCCTCACTTCTACCACGGTTTTTTCCGTCATCGACGGCCCAAAGAATGTCATGCAGCTACGTCTCCGGCCCTCCCAGGACGAAAAGCCCATTTTCTGTCATGATTTTTTGTCATAGAAGTAGGACCCCACCACATCTATGATGATACCGTGTTTTGTCACAATTATTGTCAGAGAAGTGTCATAAGTATGACAGAAAAAAGTTCCGTTTGGCCCAAAATGTCACGGATGTGTCTTTTTTTTGTAGTGTTAGTAGGTTAGTCCCAAA
Source organism: Secale cereale (assembly GCA_902687465.1). Lineage (NCBI taxonomy): Eukaryota > Viridiplantae > Streptophyta > Magnoliopsida > Poales > Poaceae > Secale > Secale cereale. The sequence continues at coordinate 846,232,831 of LR738713.1, forward strand.
AATAATATAAAAGTGTATAATAAAGCCCATTAAACATCTGATGACCCACAAGTGTAGGGGATCTATCGTATTCCTTTCGATAAGTAAGAGTGTCGAACCCAACGAGGAGCAGAAGGAAATGATAGGCAATTTTCAGTAATGTATTTTCTGGAAGCACTGAAATTATAGGTAACGGATAGTTTTGTGATAAGGTAATTGGTAGCAAGTGACAAAAGGTAAAAGTAAATAAGGTGCAGCAAGATGGCCCAATCCTTTTTGTAGCAAAGGACAAGCCTGGACAAACTCTTATATGTAGGAAAGCGCTCCCGAGGACACATGGGAATTATCGTCAAGCTAGTTTTCATCATGATCATCTGATTTGCGTTCGGTACTTTGATAAATTCGTATGTGGGTGGACCGGTGCTTGGGTGTTGTCCTTACTTGGACAAGCCTCCCACTTATGGTTAACCTCTAATGCAAGCATCCGTAACTACAAAAGAAGTATTAAGGTAAACCTAACCATAGCATGAAACAAGTGGATCCAAATCAGCCCCTTACGAAGCAACGCATAAACTAGGGTTTAAGCTTCTGTCACTCTAGCAACCCATCATCTACTTATTACTTCCCAATGCCTTCCTCTAGGCCCAAATAATGGTGAAGTATCATGTAGTCGACGTTCACATGACACCACTAGAGGAAAGACAACATACATCTCATCAAAATATCGAATGAATACCAAATTCACATGACTACTAATAGCAAGTATTCTTCCATGTCCTCAGGAACAAAAGTAATTACTCACAAGACATAATATTGTTCAAGATCAGAGGGGTATTTATATGCATAATGGATCTGAACATATGATCTTCCACCAAATAAACCAACTATCATCAACTACAAGGAGTAATCAACACTACTAGCAACCCACAGGTACCAATATGAGGTTTGGGTACAAAGATTGGCTACAAGAGATGAACTAGGGTTTGAGAGGAGATGGTGCTGGTGAAGATGTTGATGTAGATAGCCCTCCCCAAGATGGGAGAGTTGTAGGTGATGATGGCAGTGACGATTTCCCCCTCCCGGAGGGAAGTATCCCCGGCAGAACTGCTTTGCCGGAGCCCTAGATTGGTTTCCGCCGAGGTTTCGCCTCGAGACGGCGGCATCTGGTCCCGAAAGCCTCCTTCTGATTTTTTTCCAGGTCAAAACACCTCATATAGGAGAAGATGGGCATCGGGGGGCCATCGGGGGGGGG
>LR738713.1:846234102-846250884 GCA_902687465.1 Secale cereale
AGGGGGTCACGCCCAGAGAGGGGGGAGCGCCCCCCACCCTCTGGGATAGGTGGTGGTCCTCCTGGTGATCTTCTTTCGCCAGATATTTTTTATATTTTCTGAAATGGTGTCCTGTGAAGTTTTGGAGCTTTTTGAGTTGTCTAGAATAGGTTTCCAGAGTTTGCTTCTTTTCCAGCCCAGAATTCCAGCTATCGGCATTCTCCCTCTTCATGTAAACCTTGTAAAATAAGAGAGAAAAGGCATAAGTATTGTGACATAACGTGTAATAACAGCCCATAATGCAATAAATATCAACATATAAGCATGATGCAAAATGGACATATCAACATCCAAAATAGAATATATAATAGCATGGAACATTAAAAAATTATAGATACGTTGGAGACGTATCAAGCATCCCCAAGCTTAATTCCTGCTCGTCCTCGAGTAGGTAAATGATGAAAACATAATTTTTGATGTGGAATGCTAACCAACATAATTCTCAATGTAATTTACTTTATTGTGGCATGAATGTTCAGATCTGAAAGATTCAAGACAAAAGTCTATATTGACATAAGAATAATAATACTTCAAGCATACTAACAAAGCAATCATGTCTTCTCAAAATAACATGGCCAAAGAAAGTTATCCCTACAAAGTCATATAGTCTGGCTATACTCTATCTTCATCACACAAAATATTTAAATCGTGCACAACCCCGGTTTCAGCCAAGCAATTGTTTCATACTTCAATTTTTTCAAACCTTTCAACTTTCACGCAATACATGAGCATGAGCCATGGATATAGCACTATGTGGAATAGAGTGGTGGTTGTGGAGAAGGCAAAAGAGGAAGATAGTCTCACATCAACTAGGCGTATTAATGGGCTATGGAGATGCCCATCAATAGATATCAATGTGAGTGAGTCGGGATTGCCATGCAACGGATGCACTAGAGTTATAAGTGTATGAAAGCTCAATAAATGAAACTAAGTGGGTGTGCATCCAACTCGCTTGCTCACAAAGACCTAGGGCATTTTGAGGAAGCCCATCATTGGAATATACAAGCCAAGTTCTTTAATGAAAATTCCCCACTAGTATATGAAAGTGACAAAACAAGAGACTCTCTATCATGAAGATCATGGTGCTATTTTCAAGCACAAGTGTGGAAAAAGGATAGTAGCATTGTCCCTTCTCTCTTTTTCTCTCATTTTTTTCTTCCTTTTTTCTCTCTTTTTTTCTTTTTTTTTTGGGCCTTTTCTCTTTTTTATGGCCTCTCTTTTTGTTTCTTTTTCTTTTTGTCCGGAGTCTCATCTCGACTTGTGGGGGAATAATAGTCTTCATCATCCTTTCCTCACCGGGACAATGCTCTAGTAATGATGATCATCACATTTTTATTTACTTACAACTCGAAGCTAGAACAAAATATGACTCTATGTGAATGATAATGATGAAGCGTGTCATATGAACGGAACGGTGGAAAGTTGCATGGCAATATATCTTGGAATGGCTATGGAAATGACATGTTAGGTAGGTATGGTGGCTATTTTGAGGAAGTTATATGGTGGGTGTATGGTACCGGCGAAAGTTGCGCGGTACAAGAGAGGCTAGCAATGGTGGAAGGGTGAGAATGCGTATAATCCATACACTCAACATTAGTCATAAAGAACTCATATACTTATTCCAAAAATCTACGAGTTATCAAAACAAAGTATTCAACGCATGCTCCTAGGGGAAGGGTTGGTAGGAGTTAACCATCGTGCGATACCGACCTCCACACAAAGGATGACACTCAATAAATAAATCATGCTCCAACTTCATCACATAACGGTTCACCATACGTGCATGCTACGGGAATCACAAACTTTAACACAAGTGCTTCTCAAATTCACGATTACTCCTCTAGCATGACTCTAATATCACCATCCTCGTATCTCAAAACAATCATCGAGTATCAAACTTCTCGTAATATTCAATGCACTTTATATGATAGTTTTTACTATACCCATCTTGGATGCTTATCATATTAGGTCTAAATTTATAACCAAAGCACATTACCATGCTGTTCTAAGAGACTCTCAAAATAGTATAAGTGAAGCATGAGAGATCAATAATTTCTACAAAATAAAACCACCATCGTGCTCTAAAAGATATAAGTGAAGCACTAGAGCAAAACTATCTAGCTTAAATGATTTAACTGAAACACAAAGAGTATTCTAATAAATTCCAATTCATTTGTATCTCTCTCAAAAGGTGTGTCCATCAAGGATGTTTGTGGTAAACTAAAAAGCAAAGACTCAACTCATACATGACGCTCCAAGCAAAACACATATCATGTGGTGAATAAAAATATAGTCTCAAGTAAAGTTACCGATAGATGAAGACGAAAGAGGGGATGCCTTCCCGGGGCATCCCCAAGCTTAGGCTTTTGGTTGTCCTTGAATTTTACCTTGGGGTGCCTTGGGCATCCCCAAGCTTAGGCTCTTGCCACTCTTTGTTCCATAGTCCATCAAATTTTTACTCAAAACTTGAAAACTTCACAACACAAAACTTAACCAAAAATCTCGTGAGCTCCGTTAGTATAAGAAAACAAACCACTACTCAAAGGTACTCTAATGAACTCATTCTTTGTTTATATTGGTGTTAAACCTACTGTATTCCAACTTTTCTGTGAGTCATACCCCCCCCCCCGATACTACTCATAGATTCATCAAAATAAGCAAACAACACACGAAAAACAGAATCTGTCAAAAACAGAACAGTCTGTAACAATCTGTAACTTTCGAATACTTATGTAACTCAAAAAAATGAAATAAATTGGTGGATGTGAGGAATTTGTCTATTAATCATCTTTAAAAAAATCAACTAAAAATCACTCTCCAGTAAAAATGGTATCTAATCTCGTGAGAGGTAAAGTTTCTGTTTTTTACAGCATGATCGCATAAACTTCACACAAGTCTTCCCAAAGGTTCTACTTGGCACAAACACTAATTAAAACACAAAACCAAATCTAAACAGAAACTAGATGCAATATTTATTCCTAAATAGAAGCAAAAGGAAAGAAAATAAAATTGGGTTGCCTCCCAACAAGCGCTATCGTTTAACGCCCCTAGCTAGGCACGATACAAGAATAGATCTAAGTATTGCCATAATGATAAGATAGATCACGAAAACTCATCTCATATTCCTACGTTCAGTAGCAAGTTTTCTTTGTGGCAAGCAAAAGTAAGCAAAAGGGCTAAATTTAATAGGACAAAAGTCCCCCATATCAAGCTTAGGAGGTATAGGTTCCTCCTTCGGCCCTTCATATTGCACAACCAATTCATCATTATAAGCATTCTTTTGGCAATAGGTCATGAGCCTTCGCTCAAGGGAAAAATCTAACCCATTGTTTTGAATAGAAAAATCATCATTCAATTCAGATATTCTATCAACCAAGATATCAGTAGGAACTTTTCCTAAGGTTTTCATTAAAAGCAACATGATCTAAAGATTGTTAACGCATTATGTCCTCTTGATTAAATAAGATAGCTTCTATGGGAGGACAACCAGCGTCCACCCAATAATGTGTGAAGATTTCCTTGGCCTCTTTCATTATGAATCTGAACTCATGAGCCAAAAAGATAGTAGTTGCGCGCTTAACAGAAGAATGCTCAATATTGGAAAATTCCAGCAAGATTCTCTGAATGCAAGGATGCATATGGATAAATTGCCTTTCAATTTCAACTACAAGCATAGATATGGCATCTGCAAGACTACTAGTTCTATGAAGAATAGATCCACCCACAGTGGGTAAAGCACCGGCACAAGTACATAAGTCTTGAAGAACTCCTTTTCCAATAATATTACCACTACCAACCCGGAGCTTCTTAGTATGTAAAGTGCTAGTTTCATCCAGAGGATCAACAAAGGCAAAGTTGCCCTCAACGTTACTACCCTTTTCAACGACATCCTCCCACATCTCAGACATGATAGCAACAAACCGCGATAAAGATGAACACACACGAGGCAAGCGAACGGTAAAACACACGGAAAAAGAAGGGTGAATAAAACAGCAAGGGTGGAGTGGGGGAGAGGAAAACGAGAGGCAAATAATGTAATGTGAGGGATAAGGGTTTGTTATAGGTACTTGGTAAATGAACTTTGCGTAGATATCCCCGGCAACAGCGCCTGAAATTCTCTTGCTACTTCTCGAGCTTGCGTTGTATTCCCTCGAAGAGGAAAGGGTGATGCAGCACAGTAGCATAAGTATTCCCCTCAATTTTTGAGAACAAGGTATCAATCCAGTAGGAGACCATGCGCGAGTCCCTTGCACCTGCACAAACAAATAAGAACCTCGCAGCCAGCACGATAAGAGGGGTTGTCAATCCCTTCTCGGTCACTTACGAGAGTGAGATCTGATAGATATGATAAGATAATATTTTTGGTATTTTTTGGTATAAGGAAAAAGTAAATAAAGCAAAGTAAAGAAACGGCGAAAGAAATTGGCTAGTTGACAGGAAACTAATGTAATAAAGATAGACTCGGGGGCGATAGGTTTCACTAGTGGCTTCTCTCATGATAGCAGAAATCTACGGTAGGTGAACAAATTACTGTCGAGCAATTGATAGAAAAGTGCATAGCTATGAGAATATCTAGGCATGATTGTATATAGGCCTCACGTCCGTGTCAAGTAGACCGAAACGATTCTGCATCTACTACTATTACTCACATCGACCACTATCCAGCAAGCATCTAGAGTATAAGTTCATAAGAACAGAGTAACGCCTTAAGCAAGATGACATGATGTACAGGGATAAACTCAAGCAATATGATATAAACCCCATCTTTTTATCCTCGATGGCAACAATACTATACATGCCTTGTTGCCCCTCATGTCACTGGGAAAGGACACCGCAAGATTGAACCCAAAGCCAAGCACTTCTCCCATTGCAAGAACTATAGATCTAGTAGGCCAAACCAAACCAATAATTCGAAGAGACTTGCAAGGATATTATAATCATACATAAAAGATTTCAGAAAAGAATCCAATATTGTTCATAGATAATCTTGATCATAAACCCACAATTCATCGGATCTCGACAAACACACCACAAAAAGATTACATCGAATAGATCTCCTCGAAGATCAAGAAGAACTTTGTATTGAGATCCAAAGAGAGATAAGAAGCCATCTAGCTAATAACTATGGACCCGAAGGTCTGTGGTAAACTACTCACAACTCATCGGAGAGGCTATGGTGTTGATGTAGAAGCCCTCCTTGATCGATGCCCCCTCCGGCAGAGCTCCGGAACAGGCCCAAGATGGGATCTCACGGGAACAGAAGGTTGTTGTGGTCGAATTAGGGTTTCGTCTGTTGCCTTGATGTTTTCAGGGTATGAGAGTATATATAGGCTGAAGAGGCACGTCGGGGGGTCAACAGGTGGCCCACGAGGGTGGGAAGCGTGCCTACCCCCCTGGGCATGCCCTTGCCCTCGTGGCCACCTCCTTCGCTTCCTGGCGTATACTCCAAGTCTTCTGTGTTGATATTGTTCCAAAAATAACTCTCCCAAAGGTTTCAGTCCGTTTGGACTCCGTTTGATATTCCTTTTCTGCGAAACACTGAAATAGGCAAAAAAACAGCGAGTTGCACTGGGCCTTGGGTTAGTAGGTTAGTCCCAAAAATAATATAAAAGTGTATAATAAAGCCCATTAAACATCCAAAACACAATATATAATAGCATGGAACAATAAAAAAATTAGATACACAATATATAATAGCATATCACTCGGCGAATTCCCGTAACTCTCCGGTACTCCAAAGAATACCCGAATCACTCGGAACCTTTCTAATGTCCGAATATAGCCTTCCAATATATCGATCTTTACCTCTCAACCATTTCGAGACTCCTCCTCATGTCCGTGATCTCATCTGGGACTCTGAACAACCTTCGGTACATCAAATTAGATAAACTCGTAATACCAATCATCATTGAATGTTAAGCGTGCGGACCCTACGGGTTCGAGAACTATGTAGACATGACCGAGACTCATCTCCGGTCAATAACCAATAGCGGAACATGGATGGTCATATTGGTTCCTACATATTCTACGAAGATCTTTATCGGTCAAACCGCACAACAATATACGTTGTTCCCGTTGTCATCGGTATGTTACTTGCGTGAGATTCGATCGTCGGTATCATCACACTTAGTTCAATCTCATTGCCGGCAAGTCTCTTTACTAGTTTCGTAATGCATCATCCCGCAACTAACTCATTAGTCACATCCCACAAACACTTTCGGAAACACCTGTAGAGCATCTTTATAATCACCCAGTTACGTTGTGATGTTTGATAGCACACAAGATGTTCCTCCGGTATTCGGGAGTTGCATAATCTCATAGTCAGAGGAACATGTATAAGTCATGAAGAAAGCAATAGCAATAAAACTAAACAATCATTGTGCTAAGCTAACGGATGGGTCTTGTCCATCACATCATTCTCTAATGATGTGATCATGTTCATCAAATGACAACACATGTTTATGGTTAGGAAACATAACCATCTTTGATCAATGAGCTAGTCAAGTAGAGGTATACTAGTGACACTTTGTTTTATCTATGTATTCACACATGTACTAAGTTTCCGGTTAATACAATTCTAGCATGAAAAATAAACATTTATCATGATATCAGGAAATACAAATAACAACTTTATTATTGTCTGTAGGGCATATTTCCTTCAAGATCTATTTATGTAGAAATAGACCCCCATCGTTTTATCCTTAGTAGTAACGATACATACCTGTCGGTTCCCCTTCTGTCACTCGGATCAAGCACCGTAAGATCGAACCAGGGTAACGCATCACAGAGTAACGCATCATCGGATTGGATCTGGTGGTTCTGTACTCTGCGGTGGCTGGATCGAAATTCTGTTGACTCCCCTAGGGTTTCTGGAATATTGGGGTATTTATAGAGCAAAGAGGCGGTCCGGGGGGCACCCAAGGTGGACACAACCCACCAGGGCGCGCCTAGGCCTCCTGGTGTGCCCTGGTGGTTTGTGCTCCCCTAGGAGCACCCCCAAGGTGCTGCTTTGGCCCATTGGGTGTCTTCTGGTCCAAAAACAATCCACAAAAAGTTTCGCTGCGTTTCGACTCCGTTTGATATTGATTTCCTGCGATGTAAAAAACATGCAGAAAACAGCAACTGGCACTTGGCTCTATGTCAATAGGTTAGTACCAAAAAATGATATAAAATGATTGCAAAACATCCAAGAATGATAATATAACAGCATGGAACAATCAAAATTAAGTTATAGATACGTTGGAGACGTATCAGGACTACGCACACAACCAGGAGCAAGAGTGTTGTACCAAGCTATTGCATCACCCTTTAAAGAGAACGGAAATAATTTGAGAATATAGTAGCAACGAGTTTTCTCATCATGAGTAAAAAGGGTGGCTATGTCATTCAACTTAGTGAGATGTGCCACAACAGTTTTAGTTTCATAACCATGGAAAGGATCAGATTCAACCACAGTGATTAACTCTGGGTCGACAGAGAATTCATAATCCTTATCATCAATAAATATAGGTGAGGTAGCAAACTTAGGATGACATTTCATTTTAGCAATTAGAGACTTTTTTTATACTTACATATTAATTTCTCTAGATCATCTCTATCCTTACAAGCAAGAATATCTCTAGTTGTTTCCTCATTCATAACATAACCTTCAGGTACCTTAGCAATTCATATCTAGGAAGGCTAGTTCTAGCAGGTGTTTCAAAGTTTTTAGTTTCAAGCTCATCATCAGATTAAACAACATCATGTTATCTTACTCTAGTAATTTGTTCATCAAGAAATTCACCAAGTGGCACATCATCATCATGCAAGGTACTAGCATCATCATAAGTATCATTCATAGAAGAAGTAGCATCATCAATAACTTGCGAAATATCGAGATTAATAGCACGCATGGTGTTGCAAGTTTACTTATAATAGAAGGTGAATCTAAAGCAGAACTGGATGGCAGTTCCTTACCTCCCCTCATCTTAGAGGGAAAAATCTTAGTCTTAGCATCCTTCAGATTCTTCATAGTGATAAATTGATAATAATCCCAAGTGACTCAAAAAATATAGCTATGCTCCCCCGCAACGGCGTCAGAACAAGATCTTGATAACCCACATGTATAGGGGATTGCAACAGTTTTCGAGGGTAGATTATTTAACCCAAATTTATAGATTCGACACAAGGGGAACCAAAGAATATTTGTAAGTATTAGCAGTTGAGTTTTCAATTCAACTACACCTGGAGATTCATTATCTGTAGCAAAGTGATCAGTAGCACAGTAATATGATAGTTTTGATAGTAATGGTAGCAGCAATAGTAAAGGTAACAGTTATAGCAATAGTTTTGTAGCAAGTGCAGCAGTAACAATAGAAGTAGTAACTTAGCAAAATCAATATAGCATAAATTCGTAGGCATTGGATCGGTAATTTGTTGGATGATATTCATCATGTGATAGCCATAACCTATGGCGATACGGCACTAGCTCAAGTTCATAAATATAATGTACGCATGTATTCCGTAAATAGTCATGCGTGCTTATGGAAAGAACTTGCATGACATCTTTTGTCCTACCCTCCCGTGGCAACGGGGTCCATACTGGAAACTAAGGGATATTAAGGCCTTCTTTTAATAGAGAACCGGAACAAAGCATTAACACATGGTGAATACATGAACTCCTCAAACTACGGTCATCACCGGGAGTGGTTCCGGCAACTGTCACTCCGGGGTTGCCGGGTCATAACACGTAGTAGGTGACTATAACTTGCAAGATCGGATCTAGAACATGAATATAATGGTGATAACATAAACGGTTCATATCTGAAATCATGGCACCCAGACCCAAAGTGACAAGCATTAAGCATATCAAAGTCATAGCAACATCAATCTCAGAACATAGTGGATACTAGCGATCGGCCCTAACAAAATTAACTAGATTACATGATGAATCTCATCCAACTCATCATCGACCAGCGAGCCACAAAGGAATTACTCGCTCCCGGTGGGGAGCATCATGGATTCGCGATGGAGAAGGGTTGGTGATGAAGAAGAATGAAGACCCCCCCCCCCCCTCTCCGGAGCCCCAAATGGACTCCAGATGTGGCCTCCCGATGAAGAACATGAGGTGGCGGCGGCTCCGTCTCGTGTATCGCGATAATTCTTTGTCCCTGATTTTTTTCTCCACAATGTGAATATATAGTATCAGGGTTCACGTCTGCGGGGCCACCAGGTGGGTACAACCCACCTGCGCACGCCAGGAGGGGGGACGCGCCCTGGTGGGTTGTGCCCACCCAGGTGCCCCCTCCGTTGGTTCTTGGCTCTATTATTTTTCTTTTATTGTATAAAAAATCCTCGGAAAGTTTCGCTCCATTCCGACAACTTTTATTTCTCCACAAAACAACACCATGGTAGTTCTGCTGAAAACAGCGTCAGTCCGGGGTAAGATTCATCCAAATCATGCAAATTAGAGTCCAAAACAAGAGGAAAAGCATTAGGAAAAGTAGATACGTTGGAAACGTATCATTACCTCATCAAGTTCTACTTTCCTCCCACTCACTTCTTTCGAGAGAAACTCCTTCTCTAGAAAGGATCCATTCTTAGCAACAAAAGTCTCGCCTTCGGATCTGTGATAGAAGGTGTACCTAATAGTTTCTTTTGGGTGCCTATGAAGACGCACTTCTCCGATTTGGGTTCGAGCTTATCAGGCTGAAGCTTTTTCACATAAGCATCGCAACCCCAAACTTTAGGAAACAACAGCTTAGGTTTCTTGCCAAACCACAGTTCATACGGTGTCATCTCAACGGATTTAGATGGTGCCCCATTTAACGTGAATGTAGCTGTCTCTAATGCATAACCCCGAAACGATAGTGGTAAATTGGTAAGAGATATCATACATCGCACCATATCTAATAAAGTACGGTTACGACGTTCAGACACACCATTACGTTGTGGTGTTCCAGGTGGCGTGAGTTGCGAAACTATTCCACATTGTTTTAGATGAATACCAAACTCGTAACTCAAATATTCGCCTCTCCGATCAAATCGTAGAAACTTTATTTTCATGTTACGATGATTCTCTACTTCACTCTAAAATTATTTGAACTTTTCAAATGTTTCAGACTTGTGTTTCATCAAGTAGATATACCCATATCTGCTCAAATCATCTTTGAAGGTTAGAAAATAATGATACCCGTCGCGAGCTTCAACACTTCTTGGACCGCATACATCGGTATGTATTATTTCCAATAAGTCAGTTGGTCGCTCCATTGTTACGGAGAATGGAGTTTTAGTCATCTTGCCCATAAGGCGTGGTTCGCAAGTATCAGATGATTCATAATTAAGTGATTCCGAAAGTCCATGTGCATGGAGTTTCTTCATGCATTTTACACCAATATGACCTAAACGGCAGTGCCACAAATATGTTGCACTATCATTATCAACTTTACATCTTTTGGCAGCAATATTATGAATATTTGTATCACAACGATCGAGATTCAAAAAAATAGACCACTCTTCAAGGGTGTATGACCATAAAAGATATTACTCATATCAATGGAACAACCATTAATCTCTAATTTAAATGAATAACTGTCTCGCAACAAACATGATCCAGATATAATGTTCATGCTCAATGCTGGCACCAAATAACAATTATTTAGGTCTAAAACTAATCCCGAAGATAGATGTAGAGGTAGTGTGCCGACGGCGAACACATCGACTTTGGAACCATTTACCACGTGCATCGTCACCTCGTCCTTAGCCAATCTTCGTTTTTTTCCGTAGCCCCTGCTTCGAGTTACAAATATGAGCAACCGAACAAGTATAAAATACCCAGGCGCTACTACGAGCATTAGTAAGGTACAAATCAATAACATGTATATCAAATATACCTTTATTCACTTAGCCATCCTTCTTATCCGCCAAATACTTGGGGCAGTTCCGCTTCCACTGACTAGTCCCTTTGTAGTAGTAGCACTTAGTTTCAGGCTTGGCTCCAGACTTGGGTTTCTTCCCGGGAGTAGCAACTTGCTTGCTATTCTTCTTGAAGTTCCACTTCTTTCCCTTTCCCTTTTTCTTGAAACTAGTGGTTTTGTTAACCTTCAACACTTGATGCTCCTTTTTGATTTCTACCTTCGCAGCTTTAAGCATTGCGAAGAGCTCGGGAATCGTTTTCGCCATCCCTTGCATATTATAGTTCATCACAAAGTTCTTAATAACTTGGTGATAGTGACTAGAGAACGCTGTCAATCACTATCTTATCTGGAAGATTAACTCCCACTTGATTCAAGTAATTGTAGTACCCTAGATAATCTGAGCATGTGCTCACTAGCTGAGCTATATTCTCCTCCACCTTATAGGCAAAGTACTTGTCAAAGGTCTCATACCTCTTGACATGAGCTTGAGTCTGAAATGCCAATTTCGGCTCTTGGAACATCTCGTATGTTCCATGGCGTTCAAAACGTCTTTGGTGCCCCGATTCTAAGCCGAAAAGCATGGCGCACTAAACTATCAAGTAGTCATCGTATCGAGCTTGCCAAACATTCATAACGTCTGCATATGCTCCTGCAATAGGTCTGTCACCTAGCGGTGCATCAACGACATCATTCTTCTGTGCAGCAATGAGGATAATCCTCATATCACGGACCCAGTCCGCATCATTGCTACTATCATCTTTCAACTTATTTTTCTCTAGGAACATATCAAAAATAATAAACGGGGAGCTACATCGCTAGCTATTGATCTACAACATAATTTGTAAATACTATCTGGACTAAGTTCATAATAAATTAAGTTCAATAATCATATTACTTTAGAACTCCCACTTAGATTGACATCCCTCATGTTATCTAAATGATACATGATCCAATTCAACTAAACCGTTCCGATCATCACGTGAGATGGAGTAGTCATCAATGGTAAACATCTCTATGTTGATCATATCTACTATATGATTCACGTTGAACCTTTCAGTCTCCAGTGTTCCGAGGCCATGTCTGTACATGCTAGGCTCATCAAGTTTAACCCGAGTATTCCGCATGTGCAAAACTATCTTCCACCCGTTGTATGTGAACGTAGAGCTTATCACACCCGATCATCACATGTTGTCTCGGCACGACGAACTGTCGCAACGGTGCATACTCAGGGAGAACACTTGTACCTTGAAATTTTATAAGGGATCATCTTATAATGCTAATGCCATACTAAGCAAAATAAGATGCATAAAAAGATAAACATCACATGCAATCAAAATATGTGACATGATATGGCCATCATCATCTTGTGTTTTTGATCTTCATCTCTAAAGCGACGTCATGATCTCCATCGTTACTAGCTTGACACCTTGATCTTCATCGTAGAGTTGTGGTCGTCTCGCCAACTATTGCTAATACTACTATTGCTAACTCCTAGCGATGAAGTAAAGAAATTACATGGCGCTTGCAATTCATACAATAAAGAGACAACCATAAGGCTCCTACCGGTTGTCGGTAATTTACAAAACATGATCATATCATACAAAAACGTATAACTCATCACGTCTTGAACATATCACATCACAACATGCCCTGCAAAAACAAGTTAGACGACCTCTACTTTGTTGTTGCAAGTTTTATGTGGCTGCTACGGGCTTCTAGCAAGAACCGTTCTTACCTACGACACAAAAACCGCAATGGCTATTTATCAAGTTTGCCGTTTTAACCTTCAACAAGGACCGGCCGTTGTCAAATCCGATTCAACTAAAGCAAGAGAGACAGACACTCGCTAGCCACCTTTATGCAAATAAGTTGCAAGTAACGGTGGAACCGGTCTCATGAACGCGTTCATGTAATGTTGGTCCGTGCCGCTTCATCTTACAATATCGCCGAATCAAAAATAAGACGTTGATGGTAAGCTTCATATTACAATACCTCACCACCCCCAACTCCTTTGTGTTCTACTCGTGCATATCATCTATGCATAGACTTGGCTCATGATGCCACTGTTGGGCAACGTAGCATGAAATTTCAAATTTTTCCTACGCTCATGCAAGATCTATCTAGGAGAAGCATAGCAATGAGATGGGAAGAGTGTGTCCATGTACCCTCGTAGACTGAAAGCGGAAGCTTTATATTAACGTGATTGATGTAGTCGAACGTCTTCGCGATTCAACCAATCAAGCACCGAACGTACGACACCTCTGAGTTCTGCCCACGTTCAGCTCAATAAAGTCCCTCGAACTCTTGATCCAGCAGAGGGTCGAGGGAGAATTTTGTCAGCATGACAGCGTGCTGACGGTGATGGTGACGTGATCCATGCAAGGCTTCGCCTAAGCACTACGACGCTATGACCGGAGGAGTAAACTGTGGAGGGGGGCACCGCACATGGCTAAGAGAATAGCTAATGTGCTTTGGGGTGCCCCCCTGCCCTTGTATATATAGGAGGAGGGGATGAGGCAGCCGGCCTAGGGGGCGCGCCATGGGGGGAGTCCTACTAGGACTCCACTCCTAGTAGGATTCGTCCCCCCCTTCCTTTCTTTGGGAGTGGAAAGAGGGAGGGAGAAGGAGAGGGGGAAGGAAAGGGGGCCGCGCCCCCTTCCCCTTGTCCAATTTGGACAGCCCATGGGGGGCGCGCCACCTCTTGTGGGCTCCCCTCTCTTTCCCCTATGGCCCATGTAGGCCCAATACTTCCCCGAGTGGTTCCGGTAGCCCCCAGATACTCCAAAAATTACCCGAAACGATCTAGAATCATTCCAGTGTCCGAATACCGTCATCCAATATATCTATCTTTACCTCTCGACCATTTCGAGACTCCTCGTTATGTCTGCGGTCTCATCCGAGACTCCAAACAATCCAAAAACACATAACTCTTTAATACAAATCGTCATCGAACGTTAAGTGTGCGGACCCTACAGGTTCGAGAACTATGCAGACATGACCGAGATACATCTACAGTCAATAATCAATAGCGGAACCTTGATGCTCATATTGGCTCTCACATATTATATGAATACCTTTATTGGTCAAACCGTAATGACAACATACGTTATTCCCTTTGTCACCGGTATGTCACTTTCCCGAGATTCGATCGTCGATATCTTCGTACCTAGTTCAATCTCATTACCGGCAAGTCTCTTTACTCGTTCCGTAATGCATCATCCTGCAACTAACTCATTAGTACATTGCTTGCAAGGCTTCTTATGATGTGCATTACCGAGAGGGCCCAGAGATACCACTCCGATACTCGGAGTGACAAATCTTAATCTCGATCTATGCCAACTGAACAAGCACGTTTGGAAATACATGTAGAGCTTCTATATAATCACCCAGTTACGTTGTGATGTTTGATAGCACACAAGGCATTAATACGGTATCCGGGAGTTTCATAATCTCATAGCCGAAGGAATATGTATTTGACATGAAGAAAGCAGTAGCAATAAAAATGAACGATCAATATGCTAAGCTAACGGATGGGTCATGTCCATCACATCATTCTCCTAATGATGTGATCCCATTAATCAAATGACAACACATGTCTATGGTCAGGATACTTTCTCTCCACAACTATTATGCTGATGCCTTTGATATAGAATATCACAGCAGTTACATCGTGAAGAAATGAAATCCCTTTCTAATAGATGAGTTTTCGTCCGAAATCGTGATACTCCGAAAGAGATTGTCCATTTTGTACACGAAGTGCATCCAGTTTTTACTGTAACCGTCTCAACTTTTTAGCACATGCTATGTGGGTGAAATGATGATACCGTGCCAACGTTCAACCTTTTCAGACTTCAGTTGTAGTGCTTTTCAATTCAGGTTCATTTAGCTCAAAAAACTTAGTAAATGCATGAAAAATACCAAATGAAGTCAGAAAGGATTGAAAATTGATAATGCCGCTTTGCATGGTGCATTTAGAACACACAAGAAGTCTGGAGTTCAAATAAGTTCAATAAATGAAATCCCTTTGTAACAGATGAGTTTTTGTCCGAAACCCTGATACTTCGAAAGAGATTGTCCATTTTGTACGCGATGAGCATCCAATTTTTGCCGTAACCCTCTCAACATTTTAGCACATGCTATGTGGGTGAAATGATGATACCATGCCAAATTTCAACCTTTCAGACTTCATTTTTAGTGCTTTTCAATTTCAGAGTCATTTAGCTCAAAAAACTGAGTAAATGCATGAAAAATACCAAATGAAGTCAGATAGGGTTGAAAATTGATGATGTGGCTTTGAATGGTGCATTCTGAACACACAAAAAGTCTAGAGTTCAAATAAGTTCAAAAAATGAAATCCCTTTGTAACAGATGAGTTTTCGCCCGAAACCGTGATACTTCGAAAGAGATTGTCCATTTTGTACACGAAGTGCATCCAGTTTTTGCCGCAACCCTCTCAACTTTTTAGCACATGCTATGTGGGTGAAATGTTGATACCATGCCAACTTTCAACCTTTTCAGACTTCATTTGAAGTGCTTTTCAATTATCAGTGTAATTTAGCTCAAAGAATGAACTAAGAGCAAAAAGAATGAACTAGATAACTTTTATAAAACTCTAATAGCAAAAGGAATCAACTAAAAATATTTATAAACCTGTAGTATTTTTGAAACTAAAATTATATATAATTTATGAACCTAAAATTATCAAAGTATTTTTTGTTCAAAACATTAATATCAAAAAGAATTTTCATAAAGAATTTTTTTGTTAGAAACTTCAATAGCAAACTAAAATAAGAAAATCTATTTTCGATTAAACCAGACATTTAAAAAAACCTACAAATTACCAAATTGAATATAATGATAAAACACAGTAATATTAAACAGCAGGAAAAAGAAATCACTCAAAAAACTATTTCTGTAGTAAAGTTATTCACAAACTATTGATTCACAGAAATTTATAAGAATTCAAATTTAAACTACTCAAATTTGAAGACTAATGGCACTAACAGAAAGTTTATAATTTATGTGACCTAAAATAAAAAAAAGCACAAAACAAAAGAAAATAAATAGTGCAAAATAAAAAATAAAATAACTGGAATTTTTTTAAAAAAATGCCACCTACTAGGCCACCACGGCCTAAATACGACTAGAAACCCAACCAGATAGTTGGGCCAGGATTCAGGCCAGCAGAAGGCCCAGTAGGCCCACAAGCAGCGGAGTATGAGAATAGGCCTGTAAGCCTGCAGTCGAGAGGAGCTCGAGAGGGTTGGCGCAGTAGTGCTTATAAACCACTCTCGAGCCCTCTTCGCTAGCGAGGTGGGACTAAACATTTGGTCCCGGGCAGCACCACGCTTTGGTCCCGGTTTGTGGCACCAACCGGGACCAATACCCACCTTTGGTCCCGGTTCGTGCAACCAACCGGGACCTATACAAACCATTGGCCCCAGGTCGTGCCACCAACCGGGACCAAAGGTGTCTGCTTCCCGCCCTTTGGGTGCTGAAAACTGACCTTTGGTCCCGATTGGTGGCATGAACCAGGAACAAAGGGTGGCATTGGTCCCGGTTGGTTGCACGAACCGGGACCAAAAGTTGTGGTACATAAGGTAATTCATCCGCCAATTCCCCCTCCCCCTGCCCCCGCGCCGAGAGCTCGACGCCGCCGTCTGCCGCCATCGTTGCCTTCGCCACCACGGGCCAAGTCCCGCCACCGTAGGTAATGCTACTCCCCCCTCTCGACGCCCCGATCTGTCATCGTCGCTCGTGCCCCCACTCCTGCTGCTGCCCCGGCCCCCAACTCCGCTGCCGCACCGGCCCACTCCCCCTGCTGCCCCGGCCAGACCCCAACTCCGCC